>ML777103.1:1804301-1891235 GCA_009831015.1 Picea engelmannii | reverse complement strand
CATTTAAATAGATAAGAGCATAATAAGAACAAGATCATTGAGAAATACACATTCACAAGAGACACAACATTTATCCTGGGAAACCCTCTAGGGGAAGAAAACCCAACAAAAACTTCCTTATCATAAATAACTTATACAATATTCAAGAGATAACTCAAACCAATACAGAAAGTCCTCCCCAAGAGATGCGCCACTCTTCTTCTCCTCTCTCCAACTGGTAATTGCCGCTTGCCTCATAAGAGAATCAGCAAGTGAGTTGTGTGTTTGAAGTGAGGTGCTAGCCTCATATTTATATCAAACTGGCACGTGTGAAAGGTCACAACTGACAAGGCCTACCTCTCACTCTGGGTGGGTAAACCCACCTTTAATTAATTCTGGGTCTTCCATAATAACTGTTGGGGCCGACTTCTTATTCTACCCTTTGTAATTGTCCGATGACCAATCCGCAAAAGGGGATTTGGTCCTTATACAATTATCGACATGATTAATCCACAATGGGGATTAATCCAATAACAATAATAATAATAATGACATGATTAATCCACAATGGGGATTTAATCCAATAATAAAATAATAATAAGAATTCTCTTCACAGTTACATTATTTCAACACTGTTAGGACAGACCTTATGTTCCTTTTCCTCCATGACAGTCTCTGCTAGCTGTCTCTTTGTCGCACCTGCAACATCTGTGCTAACCTTTCCTTGTCCTCTTGGTAGGAATATCTCAAATCCTTCAATGATCATAATGCTCCTTTGATTCTTCACCTCTATGATGGAAGTTTGTAACTTCTCATCATCTTCATTTATGCGGCTCATAGTTCTGTGCGACTATCCATCTGAGTGAGGTATTTCTTCTTCCTCTTCATCTGTCAACTATCCTTTCTTATGCGAACTCTCAACTGATCTCATGTCTTTTCCCTTTCCAACCTAGCAATCTGGGATGTCTCCTCTGCCCACCTGGACTTTTACGAGATCCATTGACCCCTTCTCATTGCCCATATGGAAACCTACGAGACCCTTGCCAGATCTCTTTCCCTTATGACTGAGGTTTTCAGCATGCCTCAACCACCTTCATAACATCTTTTGTTGCCTCCTGGTCAACAACTTATGAACATGCCATTTAGTTGTCCCCTTCAAAGACCATTTTTACCTCATTCGACTCCTGTTGCATCTTGAATGCTAGCTCCTCCATCTAGACTCTGATCTCACTGAGATCCTTGTCTATCTCTGTTTTCTCTTCTGTGTGTAGACTTTCCCTTGACTGTGTTCATAGCTTCCAATGGCCATCTCGTTTCACCTGTAGCCCACCTGGCTTTGTAACATTTGTTGTACACCTTACAACAACTTCAACAGAGCATTGCACTCTGTCTCTCTGGCTTACAGAAGTCAATTCTATGTCAAATCTTATGTCTCCTTCTCTCTTCCTGAGAGAAATCAAGCTCGTATACCACTCTTGGTGACAACGCCCCCTTCCTCTCCTTCGAGGTTGGCACAACCTCTTGGTCTAGGATCGTTCAAGTCACCAAATTGAATGGTTCATTAGGCTCCTAATGGAATTGATTCAACTTGACACAAGCCCTCTTTTACTTCCTCGGCACCCACTATGTGGCACCTACAGACTCTCTCCTTAGCCCTTTTAACTCTTACACCAATGACCTTAGCTCTTGATGCTAAGCTCCTCCCTTAATGTGACCATAGACTGCGACTGTGGGCCAACTCTCTTCGCAACTCCGCACTTCGGGACTTTTGCGAGCTGCTTCCTCCTCCTTCTTCCCCGATTTCCCAAATCGGTGAATACTATGGGACTAGATCTATGGTCCACATTCCTCCCATGATCAACGACTATGATCGAATCGTGAGCTTGGAATTCACAAGTTCTCTCGACTCCCGAATCTTCTTTCCCTGACTTGTGAACCAATAGTGTGTTGATACCTTTCCACACATCCTACTTCGATGGATGGCTAGGATTACTTCACTACCTAGTGCTTCGGGTGTTCTCCTCCCAACTTCTTTCAAAGGGCTCCTCCTCGGAAATGCACGGATCTCTGCCACGTTCTCTTCCAGATCCAATAGTATGGATTCGGATCGCTCTTCGTGATTTCACGAAGATCCTTGTTTTCTCCTGAAAAAATTTCCGAAGCTCCTGCTCCTGAACTTCTCGATCTTCTACCACCTGTCTTCTCCTCGACGATGGATGATTTCTCTGTCTTCGGGACTTTTTCAAGTCATCGAATCCTTTGCACACTTAGTGTAATTTATTCTTTCGACACTTAGGCTGTTCTTGAAACTCCTTTCTACACTCCTTTCATACTTCTACGCAGACCTCTTCTACGACTTTACTCGACTTGAAAACCTCCAAGATTCCCAACTCCTTTGCAAACTTCTCGTGCCCTCCTAGCAACTTCCCCCTCTACTTCCTGAGCTTGTAAGGTGAACTTACAACACCTTAGGTGCACTCCTTTCACTTGGCTTAGCTCTTTGACGACTTCTCTCTTAGCCTTATGGAAAGGTTTAAGGAATCTCCTTTCCTTTGTCGATGCACTCCTTGCAAAGCCTTCATTCACCAGAATGTTCAACAATTATGGGATTCTCTAACACTCTTGACCACATTTCTTTTATGCATGCTCACACTAACTCGGTGCCCTCCTGGGAGAGTATTCTAGAGTGTTCAGTAACTCTAGACCGTGCTTCTCGCCACATAGTCTTTCTTTTCAAGGAACTTAACCACCATGAAATTTCTCCCTGAGTCTATAAATTAATCTGGTGTGCCCTCCTGGCAACTTCCCTTATGACTTCATTGAGTTCAGACATGCACTTCTTGCACTGGCTTATAGAGTTTCCAATCTCTATTGTGTACTCCTTGCACTTAGCCTAGAGAACCAGACTTAACTCAACACAGTATCGAATAAAAAATTGTATCTCTATTCCTGCAGACGATCTCTAACACTCATCCACGTTCACAAACATGTAAATGACACTCATAACACAACATCCATTGACCATTAAAGTAAAATAGGAAAAATTGTCATTTTCTATTAATGGTAGAATGCCAAATTACAATAGTGGAGTTTGAGATACAACTGACTCTCAACTCTCTATGTTTCTCTCCTTACAACCTACAACCAACTAACTTTACTTGGAAACAATACAAATATTTATACAAGAGGGGCTCAAAGAGATTCCCTCGCAAGCTAAAATAGTGTTGTCAAATCACCATTCAAAAATGCCTATCTAAGGGCAAATTACAATGATGGAAATCTGCTCCAAATTGGATGCAGATCCCTTCTGTTGTCAGCCTATTAATGGTGACATTATCTCCAGCTTGTGCAAAATCACGATTTGGCTCTTCCATCTTGTCTTCAATTAATGCCTGGATCACGTATTGGATTCTCGAGGCAAAAATGAGAGGGTGACACCTCTCCTTCCTTGAATGCGCACCATGCGTATAAATGAGATGGCGCGTACTGAGGTGGAGCGATGGTATTGCATCACACATAACAACACAGAGAAGGTAAATGAATACACAACTCAACTAAAACTAAGACAATGCAGAATGGGTTTGATTGATGTGAATTTATAGAAAAATTTACATGCAACAGGTCTATCTCAAAGCCTCCATAGCTTCTAGATGTCTTCTCACCACCTATACTAATAAACATTACAACTTAATTAATCTATTTTTTAACACTCCCTCTTAATGTTTATTAGGATTAACATACACTTATTACAGGGATACTTCTTTAAATCCTATCATGCTTCTGAACTTTACAAACTTTACAGTACTCAAAGCTTTAGTAAATATATCATCGACTTGATCTTCTGTTCTTCAATATTTCAACATAATGTTTCTTTTCTGTGTTTGCTCTCAAACATAATGATGATGGATTTCAATATGTTTGGTCCTGCATGAAAAACAAGATTCTTTGTTAATTGTATTGAGCTTTGATTATCACAGTAAATAGTTGTATCTTATGTTTGAGGATGATTCGATTCAGTAAGAATACCTCTTATCCATGTAGCTTCTTCTGTTGCAAGTGTTTCTCCTTTATATTCAACTTTTGTTGATGATAAAGAGATTATAGATTTCTTCTTGCTACTCCATGAGATTGCTCCCAAATCAAGATAAGAGATATATCTAGAAGTTGATTTTCTATCATCAGTATCTCTTGCCCAATCAGAGTCTGTATATCCTGCAAGTTGAACATTACCACCATTTTGATATTCAAGTCCAAGATTATAAGTTTCTTTGATGTATATAAGTATTATTTTAGCTACATTCCAATGTTCAAGATGAGGATCAGACATAAAACTAGAAACCATTCCAGCTGCATATGCAATATCTGGTCTCTTGTTTGTTAGATAAAGCAAACTTTCAACCAACTGTCTATATAGTGTGCCATCAAATTTTTCAGAAATACAATTGCTTCTTAACTTGGTCCCTGCATCATTGGAGTAGGAGCTAGCTTACAATTCTCCATTTTGAACTTATTTAATAGATCAAGTGCATATTTTGGTTGTGATAGAAGAATTCTATATTTTTCTTACCAAACCTGGATGCCAAGAAAATAATGTAATAACCCCAAGTCTGTGATATCAAAATCCTTCTTTAGCTGCTTCTTGAAGTCATATACCTAACTTAAACTACTTCCTATAATGATTAAGTCATCTACATATAGGACAACCATTATGATATCACCATTGCAATTTTTGACATAAAGATCAGGATCGTAAGGACTTCTTTTGAATCCATCATTCAAGAAGTACTCATTAATTTTGGAGTACCATGCTCTTGGAGCCTGCTTTAACCCATACAATGATTTTTAAAGCTTACAAACAAGATGTTCTTGACCAACCTTTATAAAACTTGGTGGTTGTTTCATATAAATTTCTTCAAGTAAATCACCATGCAAAAAAGAACTTTTTACATCCATTTGATGAATTTCCCAACCAAATTTTGTAGCTAGAGAAACTACAATGCGAATTTTAGTCATTTTAGCAACATGAGCAAATGTTTCAGTATAGTCAATACCTTATTTTTGTGAGAATCCTTTTGCAACCAATATAGCCTTATGCTTCTCGATTGCTCCATCACATGTGAACTTTGTCCTATATATGCATTTACAACCAATGAGATTTTTACCTTCTGGGAGAGGAGTCAACTCCCAAGTTTGATTCTTCATTAAAGATTCGTATTCATCTTTCATTGCAACATCCTATTCAGGTTTTCCTTTAGCTTATTCAAAGATATGTGGATCATCAACATGCATCATTCTAGTCATAAGAGCATAGTTGGCATAATGTTGTCTTGGACCTTCATGATAAATCTCTTGAAGACTTCTTGTTTTTGTGGAAGAACCGTCTTGTGTACCTGGAGCAACAATTTCTTCTTCACAAGATTCAAAAATTTCTTCATTGGCCATTTCATCAAGATTTTATTCACTAGTTTGGTCACTAAGAATTGATGAAGTAGGAGAAAGGGAAGAATATTTGGTAGATGGTATGCATATTTCATCAAATATTACATCTCTCCTAATGAGTATTTCATTCTTTTCAGGATCACACAACCTATAGGCCTTATATGTTTCACTGTAACCAACCATAATACATTTGTGACTTTTTCTATCAAGTTTCTTTCTCTTTTCCTCAGGAATATGAACATAATCATCACACCCAAAAACCTTGAAATGACTTACAATTGGTTTTACTCTACTCCAATATTCTTCAAGAGTCATATGTTTGACAACAATTGTAGGTGTCCTATTGAAAATATAAGTTGCAGTATTTATAGCTTTAGCCCAAAATTTTGGATCCATATTTCTAGCATGTAGCATACACCTAGCCATCTCCATAAGAGTCCTATTCTTCCTTTCAGCTACCCCATTTTGTTGAGGTGTATAAGGGACTGTATGTTCTCTTTTAATTCCATTATACTTACAATAATGATCAAAATCTTTGTTTACATATTCTTTTCCATTATCAGTCCTTAAAATCTTAATATAATTTCCACTTTGTTTTTCTACAAAAGCCTTAAATTCTTTTAACTTCCCAAATACCTCATATTTATTCTTTAGAAAATAAACCCAAATCCTTCTGCTATAGTCATCAATAAATGTTAGAACATACCTGAAACCTAAAATAAAAGGATGTTCTAATGGCCCCATGAGGTCACTATGAACCAAGTGAAGCGGAGTCTTGGCTCTCCATGATTTTCCTTTTATGAATTTCTCCATATGTTGCTTACCAAAAATGCATCCTTCAGAAACTCCTTGCCTTTGAGGAATTTTAGGTAGTCCATACACAATTTCAAACCTTTTCATCAAACTTAGACTTTTGTAATTTAAATGTCCCATCCTCTCATGCCACAACCTATTGACATTATCAACTTATGCAACCAAAGCTTTCTCATTTGAGGTAAACCTTCCAAACTTATAAAGTCCATTTTCTACATATTCAGAAGCAACCACTTTATAATTACTATTAATGTCTTTATGTAAGCACTTGTCCTTATAAAACTCAACCTTATAACCTTGATTTGCAATTTGAATCACAGAGAGTAAATTTGACTTCAGATTGGGAACCAACATAACATTATTGAATACTCCATCTTCAATAGCAACATTTCTGGTTCCAATCACATCTAGTGTTGTATCATCACCAAGAATTTTTTCTCCTTATTGTAATCATTATCTAAAATAACAAATTTCTCCTTATTATGGTACATATGCCTAGTTGCACCTGAATCTATGACCCATTCATCTTTATTTGAAACATTGACATTAAGTGCAACACAGAGAGCATTACCTTTTTCTCTGATAGAGTTTTTATGATTTGAAAATTTAAGTTTCTTTTGTTGCATGTCCCATTGATTTTCGCGAAAATCCTTCACATAATGCCCTAACTTCCCACAATAATGACAATTATTATTAAATCTATAAGGATGCTTCTTTTCTTCAAGTTGCTTTGAAAAATGACATGTCTTATCATTGAATTTCTTTGTATATTGAGCTGATCTTCCCTTGGAGACAAGTGCAGGACCAATAAGATTAGCTATTTAAATAGTGGGAATTTTATCAGTTGTGTCAAGCCCTCTAATGAAAGGCTAATAGGAACTAGGAAGGCTTCGAAGGATGATATGGACAAACTCCTTTTCTTCCAATGTTTTGCCAAGACTCTCTAATTCATTACGCATATCTTTTAGCTTGGTTAGATGAAGTGCAATTTCTTTATTATTAGACAACTTCAAATTATGTAAATCAGATCCATGATTCACTTGTATTATGATACAATTGCTTAAGTACCTTCCATATTTCAGTGCCATCTCTTAAATTTTTAATTTCTGCAAATACTTCATCAGACACACAAATTTTAATATATGCACCAGCTTCCTTATTTATTTGATCTCATTTTTCAAGAGCCTTTTGTTCAGTAGGAGGGGCCTCTTTCCCACTAACCAAATCATATTGATTCCTCATTGTTAAAAATGACTCTATTTTATGCACCCAATCATTATAATTTTTCCCATTTAACTTAATTTCTGGAATTATACCCATGTTAATGGCCATTTTATCAATGAAAAAATACTCCCACACAGAAATTATCCTTTCTTCACACAATATTCCACACACAGAAATTATCCCTTCTTCACACAATAACATTGAAAATATCCCTTCCTGCTACTTTAAATTTCCTTATTATTATTTTAAAATGGAAACTCTGAAAACCCAATGGTTAACCAAAAAAAACTTCATCAAATTTTGTGATTTGATGAAAAATAGAGCTCACCCTCCTTGTGGCGGATACCTCACCCCAACGCAGCGTCCTTCACCAATTAATCTCGTCTTTTGGCTTCTGCATCACGAGCTTTTCTCTGCATCTATGCTGCTAGCACAACAATTCGAGCCTGGCAGCAGACAACACCTCCACGTTTATCTACCAGGCAGAAAACACTTCAAGAAAACACTCAATTCGATTTTCAGAAAACGAGGGAGCAGGAAACACTTCAGGAAAACACTCAATTCGATATTCAGGAAACGAGAGAGGAGGAACAAAATTCATCTCAGTGGACAACCCAGTATCAGCATTGCTCTGATACCATGAATAGAGCAAGAGTCACTGAACACAAAATAAAAACAACACATAACAACACAGAGAAGGGAAATGAATACACAACTCAACTGAAACTGAGACAATGCAGAATGGGTTCGATTGATGTGAATTTATAGAAAGATTTACATGAAGCAGGTCTATCTCGAAGCCTCCAAAGCTTCCGGCGGTTTCTTGATATTTTCTGCAGTCTGTCATCTCTGCCAATTACCAGATTTAATTCGGATTCTAGATGTCTTCTCACCGCCTATACTAATAAACATTACAACTTAATTAATCTATGTTTTAACAAAGTGTGCATGAAAATCCCCCTCCACATGTCTGTCCATATAACTGCTCTAGGGAGGACGGATCTGAGGACTGTTGGAAAATCGTTTTTGAGGGTTCGAAAAATGTTGTTCGCTGGAGGAGCGTCGCGAGAGGCAGATCGCTGCTGCGAATTTTCACTGCTGGGCGATTGGATGCTCACTCAGATCGGCTGGATCATGGAGGTCGATTGGATCGTTGTGTGATGTGTGGTCATAGATTTGTGAGGGTAGGAGAGTGAAATTGGGGTTTAATCCGTGGATAAACCGAGTGCTATAGGGCGTGTGAGCAGATCATCAAGGGATCAGTGCCGAGGATGGTATTTTTTTGAGGTGGAGAATTAGTTAACTGTCCAGTCCTCATGGAGAGTAGATTGAGAGACAGAGCTCTAGGGTTCTGAGTTGTATGGGTGAGATCCATTGGGAGGATCCCTGGAGATTAATGTTAGCTTAGCGATGGACGCTGACAGGAGCCAGGTCAAATCTCGATGCAATTTATGCATCTTTCAAAGAACCTGATTGATATGGTTTTATTTCTTGGCACATTTTTGGCACATTCACTTCAGTAAATGAAGCTATCGCTACTTTAGGAGGACATGCTATAAGTGCAAGGTGGAGAGCTCTTGTTGCTTGAGTAATTGCAGAACCTTCAACGCTTCTAACAAGCTTGAATACACAAAAGCCTATTTTAGTCATATATGTTCGAGTATCGAGGACCGTTGCTTGAGTAATTGTAGAACCTTCAATGCTTCTAACAAGATTGAATACACAACCACCTATTCTAGTCATATATGTTCGAGTATCGAGGACCGTGAGCTTGAAATGAGAGTATCAAGGACTATGAGCTTGCACTGAGCTTGCAGGGGGAATGCATTTCTAGCGAAGTGAGGTGTACGTTCCCATTTCATCGGACTCACACAACCTCCAATCTAAGAAATAAAAGGAAGAAGATAAAAGGAGAAGGCACCATGGGTAAGCAAAGGAAAATTAGACAGCTCCAAAGGGAGCTGAAACATATGAGGAGAAAGAATATGCAGGAAGAGTCATTGTATTTTGAAGATCAGTATGATGTGTTTCTAGTTGCAGATGAAGAACCCGTGCTTGAGGATCAGAATGAAGTGTTGGACCAGATCAATGACGACCATGAAGAAATCGATGAAAAATTTGATGAAGTATATAAAATACTGATGCCAAATTTGTCATTCTTCTCAAGTATAAATTATGAACCTTGGGCAACTAAAATGAAAAAATTACTATGGTTAGAAGATTTATTGCATTATGATCATGAAGGTTGTGTTAATTACTATGATAATATAAGAGGTACAATAGCATTACAACTTATTATATCAGCAGTGAATGAAAACATTTTGTCTAATATTTTGCGTGAACTTGGTGAAATACCTAGTGCAAAAATATTTTGGGATATTCTTGAAATGAATAAGTGGAGTGAGAATGTTGAAGTTCATAATGACATTGTTGTTGAAAATGATGATAGTGTTGAAAGATTTGTAACTGAAATAGCGACTGAAAATGGTAGCATTGAAATTGCAATGATTAATGAAGAAAGTGTGTCTGACAGTAAAGTCGCATGTCATAGTAAGGAAATTCCCTATGAAACAATATTTAGTGATGTGGTGAATTCAAATGAGATTGATGATGAAGATGAATGTGTAACTTTTGATGAAACCTTGAGTGAATCTTTGGTAAATTTAGTTAAATTTGATGAAAACTATTTATCTCATGAGGAGTGGTCAATTTTGTTGCATGAGAAACATCTTATTGATGAGCTATTGTTTGGTGAGAAGAAAATCTCATTTGCATACACAAACCAAGTGAAAGACAATCTAATAGAGCCTGGTAAAGAGGTTGAAGACATGAAACATCAAGTTGTGATAGCAGTTGAAGCTGAAAACAAAGATTATTATGCAACATCAGAGGGAACGAAAAAAGACGAAGAAAGGAAAGCTCTCTTAGAAGAGCAAAATGAAAAGAATCAATATGGTTCTTCCTATGATTTTTCATATGATTGTAACAATGTTTTTGAATATGCAGGTTTACAAGAAAACATTTCATTTTCAATAGTGAATGACTATGAAGAAGACATGGAAGAAAATGAAGATATTGAAGATGCAAATATTGAGTCAATTTTTATGGTGTTGAGAGCCGAGAAGAAATAAAGTATTATTATGAATTGATGTTGCAACAATCCATTGAGAAAGACATTGATGATTGTATCCAGAAAGGGTAGCAACCCACTTATGAAAAGTTGCAATAATTTGCAATCATTAAAGACAAACACTTCCAAGAACTTGCAAAAGTGTTGAGGACAAAGACCAATAGTTAACCAAGTTTCAAAATGAAGAATAACAAAGCCAAGAGGACACGTAAGCATGACAGAGTCAATGAAACATATTTGGAGCATCAAGCCAAGGAAGAAGCTCCATCTCCATCACTATCTTATAACAAGAAAGGTCAAAATGAAATTGCTAGAGTCAAGCTGTAAGCCTGGCTGAGACTCAGACCATCAGACATGTTACTTAAAGGCGAGACTTAGAAATAATGAAGAAATGTTACTTAAAGGGGAGACTTAGAAATAATGAAGAATTAGTTGTGGTGATTAATTGAGTTTATCTCCAATAGTTTCCAACTGTATGTCATCATATATATATATTTGTATTTCTCATTGATTAATTTGAACAAAGCTTGGCTTTGCTTCCCCGACCTCCAGGTGTTGTCTTTCTTGAGGAGTCAGTTTCCATTCCCTATTTCTTAAGTCATACTACTATTGTTGAGACTAAATAAAAATCGACCATGAGTAAGTGATTGCTCAAGATCAAGTTAACTTACATCAAATTATGGAAGAGATATTGCCTGCTATGTTCTTCGCATGTATTTCAGTGTACCTCTCAGTTGTTTCCTTAATACTTCACAGCACACGGGAAATTAATGTATTCACCATTAAACCATATTTAAATTAGCATTGTATCGAGATAATTGGTAGCTTTCCATATAAAGAATAAGTGATTTAATTGCAGGCTAAGAAGTTATGTAGTATTCAGTGTAAATATCAACAGAGTACTTCTATTAATCTCAAATTCAGTATAAATATCAACAAAATACTTCAATTGTCTCAAAGTTTTTATTTAGTTCATCTAAATTTAGTATAAATATCAACATAATACTTGCAATTGTCTCAAACTTCTTATTTACTTCATCTAGATCTCCATTATGTATATATATTTTAACATATTGTGTATGTAGAAAATACATAACTATTAGTGAATAATTATATCATAACTTTATTATTTCAATATATGAAAAAGACATAATTATTCAAACAATTAACTTTAAACAAGAGCTAAATATTATATAGAATTAATGGTTATAAGTTATTTCAATTACAATTTAAACTAAACTATTTCATAGAACTAAAGTTAAAAATTATAAGACAAATCTAAATTTAAATGAGTGATACATCTCAAATTTAATTTGTTTCTTTGAAGAAGAGTTAATCATTATATGGCATCAATGGCTAGAGTTAATCATTATATGTCATTAATGGCTATAAGTTTTTTCAGTTACAATCCAAAGTAAACGATTTCATAGAACTAAAGTTAAAAATTATATGACAAATCTAAATTTAAATGATTGATATGTCGAAATTTAATTTTTTTCCTTGAAGAAGAATTAAACATTATATAGCATGAATGGTTATAATTTTTTTTACCTACAATCCAATTTAAACGATTTCATAGAACTAAAGTTAAAAATTATATGAAACGTTGAAACGTCGAATTAAAAATCATATCTTAAAAACTCTTCCTGATGATAGACCACATTGGTTTGGTCCGAAACCTCGAATTAAAAAATAGATGTGATGAATCCGAAAGAACTAACTTATCATAACACTGGTCACAAAAGTCTTAGAACATAAATATATGAAAATTCTCAATGTAAATGGGTGATACATCTCAAATTTAACTTGAAAACACTTAAATCATACATTTTATAAACAAATCAACAACATTAAGATGATATGAAAAAACATAATATACATGAGTGAATATACGTATCAAATATACATCTCATCAAAACCAGTAAACATGTCATTTATACATCTCAAGTAAAATATACAACAATTAATATACATGTCAAGTACCACTTCTAGCTAAGTCCCCCACCAGAGACAAATACATCAATGGAGCCTTTGCTACTAGAGGTAGAGGGTATATCAAAATCCATGCTAGATAACCATGACAAAGTTCAGTGGATCATGGTAGATCTAGGTACTGCACCTATAGGAATTTCAATAGATGACTGGAAAAACTTGGATAGGAAGGCAAAGAGCACAATCCAACTGTGTCTCCCAGATTCAGTATTACTAAATGTGTCAAAGGAAGATACAACCAAAGATTTATGGGATAATTTGGGGAAGTTGTATCAGTCTAAGTCCCTAGTAAATAAAATTTTCTTGAGAAAGAAGTTGTATAACCTGAGGATGAGAGATGGAGACTCAGTGGCAAAGTATTTGAATGCCTTCAATACTGTGGTAAGTCAGTTAGTATCTGTTGAGATTAAAATTTACGATGAAGATGAGTGTATCAGTTTACTGTTCTCTTTACCAGACTCGTGGGATATTCTGGTTGTGGCCATAGGTAGTAATAAAACTGCCTTGAAGTTTGATGAAGTGGTCCCATCCTTGTTGTCAGAGGAGATGAGACAGAAGAACATGGAAAGAAAGAGAACATATGCATTATTTGCAAGAGGACGCTCCCATGAAAGAAATGAATCTAAGTCCTCAAGTGGGGGATCTAAGTCTAAGGGTAGATCTAAATCTCCCAAAATTTTTGTAAAGGTATGCTGGAGATGTGGTAAAGAAGGGCACTACAAGAAGTAGTGTAGATTAGAAATTGAGAAAAAGAAGGGATCTGAAGAATCTCCTTCTACAGAAGAAGAGACCTCCAAGGAAGAAGGAGGGTATGTGTACTTGGCTTCTTCAATAACACATGTAGATCATGAGGCATGGTTGGTTGACTAAGGTGCATCCTTTCATATGACTCCCCACAGGGAGTGGTTTTGTGAATATGAAAGGTATGATGGAGGTAATGTTTTCCTGCATAATGACTCAACAACCAGAATCATAGGAAGAGGAAAAGAAAAGTTGAGGCTTATAGATGGGAGGATTAGAACAATACCTGGTGTTCTACACATCCTAGGTTTTGCTAGAAATTTGATTTTTGTAAGAAAAATGGACGTTGCAGGGGTAAAAACTATATTTGAAAAGGAAACTTGCAGGATGGTTTGAGGAACAATGATGTTGCTAAAGGGAGTTTGGTTTGGAACTTTGTATAAGATTCAATGAAGAACTATTAGTCATGGGTGTAATAGATCCAATGTTCCTAATATTAGAGTTGAAGAAGAAATAACTCCTATAGTTCCTAGAGAAAACGTTATGTTGTGGAATGAAAGACTGGGACATATCGGAGAGAAGGGTATTCAACTTCTACATGGTAAAGGTATGGTTGAAGGTATGTCTAACTTCTCTCTGGATTTTTATTTCTATGAACATTGTGTATATGTGAAGCAGAATCAGGAAAGATTCCACTCTAGTGCAATGAGGGCAGAAGGAATTTTACAACTAATTCACAATGATGTGTTTGGACCTCTGTCGGTTTCATCATTGGGAAAATAAGTGTACTATGTCTCATTTATAGATGAATTCTCAAGGAATACTTGGATATATTTCCTTAAGAAGAAATCTGAATTCTTTGATAGGTTTAAAGAGTTTAAGGCTCATATTGAGAATCAAATAAAGAAAATAATTAAGGTGTTGAGGACAGATAATGGTGGAGATTTCTGCAAGAATAAATTTGAAGAATTCTATTATAAGTGAGGTATAGCGAGGAAGAAGACTACTCCATATACACCTTAGAAAAATGGAGTTGCAGAAAGGATGAACATGACGCTGATGGAAAAAGCAAGGTGCATGCTCAGTGGTATCGGGTTACGGCAAGAATTTTGGGCAAAGGCAGTGGGTACTGCATGTAACCTGGTCAACAGATCACCCTCATAAACATTGGATGACACGAATCCACAAGAGGGATGGACTGGTAAGAAACATTCTCTCACACATCTCAAGGTATTTGGATGTAGTTGGAAGTTTGATGTATGAAATGGTCTGTACTGGACTGAAAATTGCAAATTTAGTGGGATTTTTGAGAAGGTATATGTCAAAACCAGGGAATTAGCATTGGACAATAGTAAAAAGGGTTTTCAAGTATTTGCGTGGCACTGCTAGCTATGGATTTTGCTACCAAGGAAGACAAGGATTAGATAGAGTGTTGGACATACATGGATTTTTGGATGCAGACTGGGCTAGAGATCTAGATCGTAGGAGATCTATAAGTAGGTATGTGTTTAACCTATTTGGAGGAGCAATCATTTGGATGAGAAAAATACAAGTTGTAGTGGAATTTTCAACTAAAGAAGTTGAATACATGGAAGACACTCATGAAAGTAAGGAAGAATAATGGTTACAAAGATTGTGTTCAGGTATTGGGTTGGTACAGGAAGTTGTAAGGATAGATTGTGATAGTCAGAGTGCAATTTTTCTAGCGAAGAACCTGACTTATCATTCAAAGAAAAAACATATCGATATTCAATATCACTTTGTGAGAGACATGGTTGAAGAAAAGAAAGTGTTTCTAATGAAGGTGGACACTTTGAATAATGTTGCATATTCATTAACAAAATCTATGAGCACTGAGAAGTTCTCTTGGTGTAGAGGATCCATGGGCATTGTTTCCCTGAATTGTTGACTACGTAACCATGTAACCCCCTGTATGCAAATAAAACAATAAGTGGGAGAATGTTGGGTATGTGTCATATTCTCTACACGGATAGATCTAGTGTCTTCTATGTTGTGTCGAGAATGAAGGGGATTTGAGGGGGACGATACCCCCGATAAATGTTTTTTCCTCAGGAAACATGTCACATTTTTGCCTCGTTTCTCGTGTCGCCTCGATTTTCATGTCCATTGTTGGGCGATTTTTCGACACATGGTTTTTTCCAATGGTTTTCTATTTCTAGTTAAGGAATTAGGCTTGTTGACTAATCCAAGTCATTGGGTTAGGGTTTTGGATGCCGATGGGTCCTATATGTATATTGTATTGTAAACAATGTATCACTATGAATGAATATAGAATATGCTGGTTTTCTCGGTTTGGGTTTCAAGGAGAAAAATATATGTGTAATGTGTGTATTTTCCATTGTATCTTTTCTGTTCTTTTATTGATAATCTATTTGGAGTAAAATATTGTACAAGGTTAAAATCTATAGCTTGATGGGATGCATAGATGTCCCAGATGGCACAACAACCTATCATGAAGATGGAAATCAGTGATGGTTGTGTTTGTGCCCAACATATTGTAGGTTGTGGTGAAGTCATGATATCTCTCGTAGAGTTTGGGCCATCCAGAGGTTTCATGGCCACATGAGTGCAACATTGTGGTTAGTGCTGCAACTGGAGGTTGACCGAGGTATTCAACGATGTGGTTGGTGATACCTACCTTATACTTAATGTTGATATGGAATTGTTGCAAGTATGTGGACCACTTATGATGGCGGTCATTCTGCAATATTCCTTATATTTTCATGAACTATAGAGGCTTGTGATTTGTGTGGATGACTGTCTCCTTCCCAAGAATGTAATGCCTCCATTGGTGGTAGGATTGTACAATGAAGTACATTTCTTTGTCGTAAGTGGGGTACTTACAAACAGTATCTGATAATGTCTCGCTATGATAGGCCACAAGATGTTCGTGCTGAGTGATAAATGTTCCCACAACATCATCTGAAGAATTTTTCTCAATCTCAAAAGGTTGTTGTAGGTCAAGTAATGAGAGCACTGGAGCTAAGAACAAGTGCTTCTTCAAATCATTGAGCACTTTCCTTGCCAACAACCTTGGTTACTTGGTTGAGGGCCCATGCAATATGGGAGAATCCCAACATGAACCTGTGATAGGAATTGGCAAGGCCTAAGAAGTTCCAAGTATTACTGAGTGTGGTCGGGGATGACAAGTCATGAATGACCTGGATCTTGGCCAGATCGACATGCACCCCATGCTCATAAAAAATGTAGGCTAGGTATTGGACCCTATTCATGCCAAATGAGTATTTTTCCAAATTTGCATATAGGTTTTGTTGTCGTAGAGTGTGTAGAACATGTTGAATATGTTGAAAGCATCTATCCAAACTCTTGTTGAAGATGAGGTTGTCATCCAAATACACCACCAAAAAATAATTGGTGAAAGGTCGCAAGATATCCGTCGTCATCCTCATGAAATTTTTTGGGGCATTCGTCAAGCCAAAGGGAATGACCATCCTTTCAAAAAGACTTTCTTTGGACTTGAATGCAATCTTCCATACATCGGTCTGTTCTATTGGGAATTGATGGTATCTGAAATTCATATCAATCTTACTGAAGTATTTGGCCCCTTTGAGTTGGTCAAGGAGATCATCAATTCAGGGAATTGGGTACTGGTTCTTGACTGTGATTTTATTTAGGGCCCAGTAATCAATGGAGAGTCAATAGGTCCCATGTTTAAAATCACGATTGGGCTTCCAAAATGTGATGAACTTGGTCAGATGTGCCCCTTCTCGAGAAGCTCTTGTATTTGGCACTTAATTTCCTTATTTTATCACATAGGAAATCATTTTCTGACAGACTGTCCCATTGGGTAGTGGTGCATCAGGGATCAGATTGATGGAATACTTGACATGAAAGTGCATAGGTACCCCAGTGGGTGAAGAGAATATGTATTTGTATTATTCCATGACCTTATGCACTTGCTTATGCTACATGGAGAGACTTGTCATGGAGGCCATGGATCTGGTTGCAACCTTCTACTCACTTTGAGCGCGAATCACGTAGAATAAAAATATCCTGGTCTGAGAGATGATCTTCTTGCATTTCTTGGCATAGATCAAAAAAATGGAAATAGGTGGGACTACCTCATGTATCCTGTATAATTTCCTATCCAAAGTAATAATAACACTATGAGGCCTAGACTCATATACAACATGCTATTTCCATAAACAAGGTTGTCCCAAAAGAACATGACAAACATCAAGGGGGATGACATCACACAATATCTCATCTTTGAAGGGCTTGATGTTGTAGGGAATGTGACATTGTTGGCTGACGTAGAGATCACTCTCTTGGTGGAGACATACAATGGTGTACGACTTTGGGTGCGATGTTGTCGGCAGAGCAACCTGCTTGATTTCCTCCACTGAGATGAGGTTCTTCTGGCTACTACTATCAATGATGAAGTCCAGTGGCATACCCATCACCCACATTTGTGAATTAAATAGGTGCTTACCTTCCTCTATTTCATCAGGTTCACCAGGATGGTTCTTCCTGGTAGCAATGGTGATACTGGGTTGTTCGTGAATGATCTGTATCCCTTTTTATGGTTCTGACTCAAATTTGGAATCCACATCTCCTTCAAAGGATTTCACCTCGACCACCAACGACTGCTTTGAGTAGCATTAAACAGTGTTAAGCTAGGGGCTCTTATGTAATTCACACCACTTCCCAATGTCTTTCTTTGTCTTCCCATTGTCCTTCTTTGTTTGTAGCTTAGACTGGTTGTCTTGAGGATTTCCATCCTTTCTATGTCCTTTGTTCTATGGGTTGGGGTTTCCTTTTCTCTTCTTCTATTGTGAGGGGTTCATAGGCCCAAACTGCCACATCTTTTGTTTAACCTTCTGCTTGATTTTGACAACATATCGATAAGCCACGCCCAAGGACATGATGTCTAGAAACTCCATTTTTTTTTATGTATCTATGCAGACCATCACTGTACTTGAGCACCACATGTCACTTAGAGTCTTTGATACCCAACTTGGTGCACAAGGTATGGAAGACATTGGTTAAATCTAGCACTGTTTGGTCCCTTTCTTGGCGCAATGTGGTCCATCTTGTATATAAGTCGTCATAACTTTCAATAGGGTAGTATTTTTCCTTAATAACATCTCTGAAAGAACCCCAAATGGGTGCAACTGCATGGATATTCCTATGTTTCCTTTTTCTTATAGAAAGTCTCCCACCAATTTTTGACATGGGGGACGACCTTAATGAGTGAAAATATAACCTTTTCTCTATCAAAAAAGTTATGGACAAAAAAACACCATTCTAGAAATTTTAACCATTTTTTTTACAAGATCTACATCTATCTGAACTTCAAATATAGGAATATCAAAATTTATTTGTACCTTGAAGGGGGAAGCACCTCCACTCGAGGATATGTGTCACCTATTGGAAGTCGTCGAAGGATTTGTGCAAAATTATCCATCATCTCTTTCCTCTGTCGCACGAGGGATTCCTCGAGCAACAGTTTAAAGGGATATCATGCCCCATTATCTCTCTTTTATTCCCTCATGGAGGCCATCGATTTCAGATAGGTTGATCTTGAAAAGGATCAACTTGTTCGAGTCCCAACTTCTTATACCTTGACCTCATTGGGGAAATGCAAAAAGAAACAAATGAAGAGAAAAATGCTCTGATACCACTGATCTGGATTTATGAGAGGAACAAAATGAAGTAAACATATTTAACATTAAAACAAATATACACTGAACAATAACAAAGATACAATGTAACTTAAATTCTATTCAATAAAGAAATCTATTGAAACTGTAAAATGAAGAATGAAACAATCTTACTCGAACGATGGTAGCCAGTCTATGAGAAGAGATGTGGCCAGTATGTGCATTCTCTTGAGCACATTACAATGAGGCCTCAAGGCCTTTTTAGCATCAATAGTTAATCAGAAAACCATAATCAACCAAAAACCTAACCCTAGGAGATGAAGCACCAAAATTGATGTGGGCCCCAATGGGGTAAGTTGGTACATCAACTTCTCGGGGTCATAAATTTTTTCATACGATCTTCATTTTAAGCACACAATAGACCATCGGAAAGGTATATCTGAGTACTACACATGTTTTCATCACGCTTTGAATTTTTCTATAATGTGACTATGGAGAGCCCAAAAAACACTCTTTAGGGCCTCAAAACAACCCCAAACGTTTAGGACCTGAAAATATAGAAACAAATGCCAAGATGAAAAATGCATGTGAGCTAGTTGGAATAGGTTGGTGGTCACCCATCTCCACCCAAATCAAAAACACCGAGAAACTATGACACGAGGGCCTCCATTTTGTACCCAACCAAGCTGGTATGGGTTTAGATGTGGAGGGGTGGGGAGTTAGAGGAGTTGTACCCTCTTCTGGGACACGAGGTTCTTTTGGCTCTCGTTGTCCATGATGAGTGTGGCCAATTCATGTTTAATATAGCAATTATGGGTAAATCATGGAAAAACAAAGGCATCTATCTCATTAGTGGTCATCACAATTAGCAATGGGTTTTCTTTAGTAGTATTATTGAGGTAAACAACGTGAGGAGGTGCAGAAGGATCTTCTTGAGCACCCTCTACAAAAAAATGTTTTTTTGGTGCATAGATTCTTAAGCGCATGGAAATTTGCAATAGAATGCAAGTTGGTTTCGTGAAATTAACACCAAGGTGCATTAGTGGGTGAGGAAAATGAGGCAGGAAAACTAGGAGAGGGGCTAGTAGAAAACTAATCAACATCAGATGGACCAGCTTGAGCTTAAGGAGAGTAGAGTCAAGGTACCATTTTACGTTCCACTCCCAAGGCCTGAAGAAAATCCTTGTCCAAGGAAGGACTTTAAAAAAATACACTTCACGATGGATACTTAGTAATAAAAGAAAATTAAAATTGAAAATTAATACCTCTTCGGGGTTGAATGTGTAACCTGCAGATCACATCAATATATCTTTGAACTGACTAATTGACAAGTTGTCAGAGCTACAACCATATGGAAAGAAATTTTTGTCTATAGCCTGGGAGAAAGAAGCAGCCTCTAAGGACCTAGAATAATCCATCCCATGTTGTGTTTCTTGGTTGCAATGGATTGACCAGGTTGCCATTGTCGATGACCAATTAACAGTTCTCCACCTAAGTATCCCACCAAGCTTTCACAATTCCCTCCAATTGCAGGCTTGCGATCTTAAGCTTCATATCTTCTGCCATATTTGTACATGTCCTCAAGTATGTGGAAAGATCATGAATCCAAGAGTCAATAGTATCTCCATTCATTTGTCCCGAATACTTGGGAAATTGAAAGCATGTATTGCCTTGCATGTGTTTTGGAGCTCGGTGTTGTTACATACAGAGTAACTCATGTGTGGCCATAGCTAAATCCTGATTTGGTGCAATTATATTAGATGTGGAATCCTCTATGGATGGATTCTTTTGTGACATTCTAATTTTCATTCACCACTAAGGTCGCTTTGGAGTAGGATGTTGTGCAAAGAGCCAAGTGGAACCTAGGTGCACGAAGGATGCACTTGAAGAGGGAATGTGGAGATTCTTGAATAAGGTGCACAAGCAACACTAACACGTTAAAGGGACATGCGTTGGAACCCCCTGGTAGATGGTGCACTAGATGCCTTGAAGAGGGTCCACTGGAATCCCTAAAGAGGGCACGTTGGTTAAAACACAGAGAGTAAAAAAATAAGAAGATGCGATGAAATAAGAAATGACCATCAATCTATTTAGCAAAAGAGGGGATCCCTTCATTAGTCTAGGGGATTTTTTCCTCTATAGCTACAAGGGAAGTTGCTAACAAAAATTAGGGAGCATAATGCTCAACTAGACTGGTGAGGGTTGTTTACAATATAACTGACTAAAGAAATTGACATACTAACTCCTTATTAGGAAGTGCCCTACTCAACAAGACTAACGAGGGTAGTTTACAATAGGAAATACTTACAACATGCTAAACTTTCTCATGCTAACTTGCGAAAGAAGAGATACACCCTTCCTGGTTGCCTAACATCTTCCATCTTTATATTCTAGAGAGTGGAGTTGTAACCATTAAAATCATCAATATCCATAGTCATACCTTTAAGAACTTCAACTTCCCTAATTAATCCAAAGACAAAGAAATGAAAAATTGAACAAAGCAAGCAATCTCGAGAACACAAAAAGAGGCTTCTTACCATAAATACTTCTCTATTTTATTCAATTTTTTTCTTTTACAAAGAATAAAATTGTTAGACACTTGCTTGATGATCCCAAATACAAAGAAAAAAAATGAAAATTCCATGCTCATACTCTGTTTACAATTAAAACGTATTATCATTATATTGCAAAAAACTATTATCGTAAACAAAATAAATTCATTTTTAAATTATTCAATCACATAATCAACTATGATCTTTGGGTTTTCTTAATAATATTAATGAATCTTGTTTAAGTTGACAAAAAAAAAAATCCATAACATCAGGCATTCATGCATACTTTTTTCTTCCATGGCACCCAGCTTAAGAGAGTGCCCTTTAGAGTCACATAACTTCATGCGACAACTATTATATTTACAGTATGAAACGCTCCTCACATTGTTTAATCAAGTTTTAATTATATGTAAAAATTGTTAACATAAACAATTTTATATTTACATTATTATTAATTAAAACAAAACTAAGTTTCATATAAAACAATACACTTAAGATAAATACGTTTCAATTGGAAAGGTATGTAACTTAGAAAGATCAAATCTTCTGGAAGATGTTGATTATTAAGGTACGCATATACATATATATGAAAATTTTAGAGAGAGAAAGCTACCTTACTACTTAAAATTTGGTTCTCATCTACCAACATAAATTATTGTATACAGAAAACAACAGAATGCTGAATCTAAATGTTTGATTGACCTATGGCTATGCAAAATCCTGAAAGCTCAAACAAAAATACCATACGATATCGTTAAATTAATACTTGGTTAGTCAACATTTCAAATATATACCTGTCTTTGCATTCTTTATCTCGTCAAGTGGCATTTCGTTCTGTTTACGAAAAATAGAAAACTTAAAGAATGATAAAATTATGCTTGGACTTCGAGGATATTATATACACGTCTTTGCAGATTTTTTCCTTGAAGAAGAGTTAAACATTATATGGCATGAATATTTATATGTTTTTTCAACTACAATCCAATTTAAATGATTTCGTAGAACTAAAGTTAAAAATTATAAGAAAATTCTCAATGTAAATGGGTGATACATCTCAAATTTAACTTGAAAACACATAAATCATTAGCGTACTCATAATACATTTTATAAATAAATCAACAACATTAATATGGTATAAAAAAACATAATATACATGAGCAATATACATATCAAATATACATGCCAAATATACATTTCATCAAAATCAATAAACATGTCATTTATACATCTCAAGTCAAGTATATAACAATGAATATACATGTCAAGTACCACTACCAGCTAAGTCCACCACCAGAGACAAAGACATCAATGGATCATTTGCTACTAGAGGTAGAGGGTATATCAGAGTCCATGCTAGATAACCATGACAAAAGTGGAGGAGAAGGATGAACAGTGGATGGTGCACTTGGTGACACATGTGGATGAGGAGGAGGAGGAGGATCGATGGAGTATGATCTATATGGTGACACATGTGGATGAGGAAGAGGAGGATCGATTGAATATGATGTATATGGTGACACATGTGGAGGAGGAATATGAGGATCACTGTATAGTGCAACTGGTGACACATGTGGAGGAGGAAGATGAGGATCACTGTATGGTGCAAATGGTGGCACATGTGGAGGAGGCGAATTAGGTGTTGGAGGGGTCGATGCCCAATGGTTTGATGAGAGAGATGAAATGGAATGAGAAACATCTGTCAATCTCTAGATGAGGTTGATGACATTGGAAAAATTATGCATGAGTGATTTCATGTCATAAGGGAGGGTTGACCATATCACAAATAGATATGGTACCCGTGAGATATCTCTAATGTTTATATGTGTCACCCCCTTCCTAGAAAACAAACCACATATGAAATCTACCACCTCAATTCAAACTCTATGATCTGGCCTAAATGACACTTCAAATATATGTACTAGAATCTACTCATCTTCCTCATCCATCGCCTCATCATTTTTCGGAGGCATGTTTCTAACATATGTGCCAATATGTGTTAAAAAATAGACAATAATAATAAGATAATTGAAATAAAATGTTACAAGAAATTACATTTGCATCAAATAAGTAACAAATATATGAAACTAGTATCAAAACATAATGATAATATTACCTATGTTATTTGTTGGCTCATTTGTGGTAAATAGGATGTTCAAACATCCTCTCCAATCCATTCCCCCATACGGGTATTGTATGATATCTAGGATAGGATTTTCGTCTCGAGCCAAAAAATCACATATCTCTCTACCAATTGGAGCACATGGTCACTCTAGCTGGCCCCTCTTTGGAAACAACTTCCCCCACATGCGCATATGTGCATCAGTCATAGGCCTAGGAGGGAAGTAGGGTACTATCGGTCGAGTGGAATAAAACCTCTCAAAAAATAATGTAAACATATTTGAAGAAAATGGGAAGAATAACCTCCCATGAAAATCAGAACGACAATGATCGAATGCAAAACAAAACTGGCACAAAAAAATATCTGACCACCTAATGAGTTGAGGCCTCCGAACTAAAATATCTACATAGTACATCAATGAGAAACTAATGCGTTGGCCATCAGACCTAAAGTGTGCCAATGATGTGATAATAAGGGACAAGCACCTAACCTCCTCTGCACCAAATGAATCTATCCGCAACTGGCCACCAACAACCTGAAAGTTTGAAGCTTGCATAATGTTCGGTGGTGCATCCCCCTCGCCTCAACTGGTTCTCTGCGACCTCCCGATATTAGGATAATTCTACATCTTCCCCTGTTTCAGATTGACTCTTCGATTTCCCCACAAGGAATATCTCACACACACAAGGGTGTATCCATAGGTCCTTATGAGTTATGCCTACATGATCAAACACAAGGCACTAACTCTACACTCCTGACCAACAAATATGATCAAGAATTTTTTCGAAAATGAAAATTTCGGATTTCGCGACTTCGCAAATCCTGATGTCAAGTCTTTGACTCTTCAATCCCTGAATGCCAAAATGTCGAAATGGGCTCAATGATGACTAGCCCCTGCCCAAATCTCGATCCATGTGATTGCTTCCTCCATGACCATAGCCCTACTCCAAAGACACGTCGTATTTCGAGACTTCATGGTTTTCAAGGCAAAGTGCCCCGACTCCTTGTCCTCGAAATTGCCAAAATGTGGAAATGTTGAACCCCGAAAGGGCTAGTGAGTGACAAGCTGCCCACCTGGGTCTTGTCCACATGACCCTATCTCTGTGACCACGTTCTTAATGTCAAAGTGCTACCATCTTTCACGATTTTTGGAATCACAATGTAATGTCTCTTCCTCTCCCTTTCAAATCCTCGAAACTCTGAAATCTCTGAAGTTCTACTCCAAAGGGAGATCAACGGCTGTGAGCCTTGCCTGATCCGACGGTTTGGATTCTTTTGGGATTTCATGGGTCAAGAGTCCTGAATCTTACCCTTTGTATCCCTGGTAATCGAAATGCCAAAATATCTCTACTGAGAGATCAATGGTCCATGTCCCTCTTGAACCAACAACTATGATCCAACTGGATCGACAACCCACATCCTTTTGGGAATTTCCCTGAAACCTTGACTGCTCGCCACATGTCCTCCTTGAAGAACGGTGTCGATCATTTCATAATTTCATGAACCAGGACTTCTTGTCTCAGGACTCCTTCTCCTTGAACTCCCAGTATCCGAAACCCCGATGGCTTCCAAATCTCTTCCATGCGTCCTCTGAGACAGACACTCTTGATTCTTTCGAGACTTTGACGGATCCTCTCTCCTTTGCTTATATGACAGTTAAACCTCATGCACCTCCTCCTAGATCCGATGACTATCGATCCCCTGCACTAGATCTAACGGCCTATATCTATTCTCCTGCGCTTTGAGACTTGACTGGTCCCCTCGTTATCCTCCATGCAACTTTGCTTGACCCAATGGTGGTCGAGTATCTGTGCTAGATCTAATAGTTCAGATCTGTTCTCCTGCACACTCTCCTCCTATTGCCTGGATGTATATTCAACAATCCATATCTTCTCCTCTTAGTACCGATCCAACGACTACTATTCTGCCTTCCTGAGAACGCACTCTCTCTGAGCCTTGGAAGATTTTGAATGGTTCAAACGCTGAAACCTTTGTTCTTATCCCGTGAGTCCACAACCTTGAGTCTCGCCTGCATTACTGAAAAATCTGCCCCTCCTGAGCTTTGTTCACTTTGAAACCTCAAAGGGTTTCTCAACCTCTGCACTCCTTGTAGGGTCCCTGCACAGAACTGTGCTATCCATCCTGAGCTTTTCCTGCTCAAAACTCTAAGGGATTCAACCCTTGCCTTCTCCTTCAAATGGATATTGGTGGCCTCTTGGTAGCCTCTCGTTCAAGCACTCCTTACTGAACCGACAAAGTATTCAACGACTATGTGAGTGTCTTCTTGCTCGACACTTCTCCTTTCTCTGAACTCAGAATAGAGTTCTTTTGTGCACTCTATACACTTTCTCAATGCCCTCCTGGCAGAGCCTCCACAAAACCCTTAGTGATTCTGTTTTATCTGTGCCTTCCTCTGCACAATCTTCACCTTCAAGGTTTTCAGCAACCTTGAGGCTTCTCCCCTCTGGTTTAATACTTCCTTTGGTATGCCCTCCTGGCATGTCTCTGTCCAAATTCCATAGAAATCATAAGTGCACTCTAGCATTGGATTATAGAACCTGCAACGTTCTGTCATGAAACCTCTTGCATGAAGCCTCAAAGAACCAGACATGAAATCAATAAACCCACAAATAGAAAAATCTATCTATCCCTGCAAATGCACATCTAACATACATCTACAACATATCATAAACACATAAAGACATTCATCAACATGCACAGAATAACATGCAGGAAAAATTGCTCTGATTGTGTTAATATGAAATGCCTCTTTACAAGGTGAGCTCAGACTGCTATAGAGTCTCGATTCTCTTCTCCTCTCTAACCTATCTACCTTGCTTACTCTAAAAACAGATACAAAAGATCTTTTTTACAAAGAGGGGCTCCTCGAGCTCTTCCCTCTAAGCTACCTACTCTCATTAATTTACATTCAATTACATTGAATGGATGTCTAGTCTGAATCATATCTAGATCTTAGCCTTACAACCATTTAATGAAACCTTTATCTAAAGCCTGTGCACATGCATGGATTTTGGCTCTACTAGCCTTACAACATTTAATACAATTTTCAAATTTTGAAAAATGAGAGCACTGTGCTTCTCTCCTTCCATTGAATGAGTGCTTTGATGTGGTGGTTGGCTAGCACATAGCTGGCTTGGAGCGATGCTCCTGCATCATACTCCTCTGCTGTGAAAATTTCATGAGCCCCTGCTCATGAGCTCCTCTTCTCCAGTGTTGAAATCCACCTGGATCCCAAACTTTCCCTTGGAGCTGTCCATCTTCTCCTCAGCTTCGCTGTTGCTGCTGCTGCCCTGCTACTCTTGTAGGCTGCCTTCTACTCAGCTTCTTGTTGCTAGCAGTCTCTTCTATTGAACTCAACATCAGCCTTCTGATTTCTTCAATTACCTCATCTAACTGCTCCAGTGGCTAGCTCTTTGTATGCAGTCTTCTCTGTCGCACTTCTGTCTTCTCAATGGGAAGATCTTCTCGATATCCCCTACTATCTTTATCTCTCTTTGTGGCACTAAGTGGACTCTTTGCTACAGACTTTAGCTCTGCAGTCTCCTCACTGAACTGCTACTCAGCTTCTTCCTGTGGTAGTTCTGTTGCTGCCATTTCTCCTGCTGGCATACTTCCAACTTCTTCTAGATTGGCTTGTTGGATGTGCAAACTTTCCACTATCACCCTCTACTCTAGGGATTCCAATTCTTCATACAGATCAACAAAATCCATGATGTCTTCTTCCTCTTTTGCTGTAGACTCTAGTGCTGCAGTAATTTCTGTTTCATCTTCCTAGCTTAAAATTTTGAGCAACTCGGTTGAATGCTCTTCCTCTTCTCCTTGGGAAAACATCAGTGTCTTCTCCACTTCTTCCTCTTCTTTCAAAGTCTCTGTTGGTTGTCCTCCTTCTATTGTTTCATCCGCAACACATGCTCTTTCCTCAATTGGGCTATCTGGTAGGAATACCCGAATTCTCCCAATCATCAGAATGCTCTTCTAATCCTCCTTCTGGATGGTGCAAGTTTTTAACTTGTCATCATCTTCATTCAAATGGTCTGCAAAACCACATGAATATTCACTTATCAACACTCCTTGCTGACCTGAACTCACTCCCGAGTCCCTGAGACTTTTAGATAGTCTCACTTCCTTTCCCCTACCCACCTGGAAATTTTGGAATTTTCTACTGCCCACTTGGCAATCTATGAGATCCAGTGATCCCATCTCATTGCCCACATGGAAATCTAAATTTTCACCACTGCCCCCTTGGAAGTATGTAATACCTTCTACTGATCTCTTCCCATTGCCCACCTGGAAACTCTAAAGTTCACTTCTTCCCACCTGGTAGTTTATGAGATCCTCTGCTAATCTCATACCATTTCCCACCTGGCAATATAAATTTTTGTTTCTGTCCTCTTAACAGTCTATGAGATTCTCCAGTGATCTCATTCCATTTTCCACCTGGCAATTCGAAATTTCATCCCTGCCCTCTTGGCAGTTTATGAGATCTGAAACTAACACCTCTTCCTCATCACTGAGGGTTCCTCCAACTTCTGGTTCACACACATGAACCATCTTCTCTTCATTTTCGGGGCTTTCCACATACCTCAGCCATATTTTCAATAGTATTTGTTATCCTCTGGCCAACAATTCCTTGACTGGCCACTTTGCCTTCTTCCTGATGGGCCATTCATACACCCATCATGTTCTTGCACTATGTTTCATTCAAAATGTAATCTCCTCCATCCTCGCTCTTATCTCGGCGAGTTCTTTATCGATATCATATTTTCCCTTATGTTGGCAGTCTTTGCCTTGACCACGTTCATGACCTTCAATAGCCATCTTCCTTTTAAATCTGCCTTCCTGGAAAATCTATTGTTTGTTTCTTTCCCTCTTCAATCCTCTTCACCTGAAATATATAGATGAAGTCCTGCTCTGATACCACTTGGTGCAGTCCCCCCGCCTCAACAGGTTTTGCGTGACCTCCTGGTTATAGGATTGTTGTACATATTCCCCTAAGTCATATTGACTCTTCGATTTCCCCATAGGGAATATCTCACACACATAAGGGTGTATCCACAGGTCCTTATGAGTTATTCTTTCATGATCAAACACAAGGCGCTAACTCTACACTCCTGACCAACAAATATGTTCAGGACTTTTTCTGAAAAGGAAAATTTCAGATTTCACGACTTCGCGAATCCTAATGTCAAGTTTATGACTCTTCAATCCACAGATGTTGAAATGCCAAAATGCCAAAATGGGCTCAATGATGATTAGCCCCTACCCAAATCTTGGTCCATGTGACTGCTTCCTCCATGTCCACAGCCCTACTCCAAAGACATGTCGCGTTTCACGACTTCAGGGTTTTCAAAGCAAAGTGCCCCGACTCCTTGTCCTTGGAATTGCTGAAACGTCGAAATGTCAAACCTCGAAAGGGCTGGCAAGTGACAAGCTCCCCACTTGGGTCTTGTCCATGTGACCCTATGTCTTTGACCACACGCCTAACTTCAAAGCTCTACTGGATTTCACAATTTGGGAAACGTGATGCAATGTCTCTTCCTCTCCCTTTCAAATCCCTGAAATTCTGAAATCTCCAAAGTTCTACTCCAGAGGGAGATCAATGACTATGAGCCTCCCCTGATCTGATGGTTTGGATCCTTTTAGGATTTTGTGGCTCAAGATTCTCGACTCTTACCCTTTGTATCCCCGGTAGCCGAAATGCCGAAATATATTTATTGAGAGATCAACGGTCCATGTCCCTCTTGAACCAATGGCTATGATCCAACTGGATCGATGGCCTACATCCTTTCAGGGATTTCCTTGAAACCTTGACCACTCGCCACATGTACTCCTTGATGAACGGTGTCGATCGTTTCTCAATTTCGTGAACTAGGAATTCTTGTTTCACAACTCCTTCTCCTTGAACTCCAGGTATCTGAAACCTCGATGGCTTCTGGATCTCTACCATGCGTCCTCTGAGATGGATGCTCTTGATTCTTTCAGGACTTTGACGGGTCCTCTCTCCTTTTCTTATACGAGGGTTAAACCTCATACACCTCCTCCCAGATCCGATGACTATCGGTCCCCTGCACTAGATCTGACGACCTAGATCTGTTCTCCTGCACTTTGAGAGTTGACTGGTCCCCCTGTTATCCTCCATGCAACTTTTCTTGATCCAACGGTGGTTGGATATCTGTGCTAGATCTGATGGTTCAGATCTATTCTCATGCACTCTCTCCTCCCACTACCTAGATGTAGATTCAATGATCCAGATCTTCTCCTCTAAGTACTAATCCAATGACTACTATTGCTCCTTCCTGAGCATGCACTCTCTCCAAGCCTTAGAAGATTTCGAATGCTTCAAATGCTAAAACCTTTGTTCTTAATCCCATGAGTCCACAACCTTTAGTATCACTTTCATTACTGAAAACTATGCCCCTCCTGAGCTTTGTTCACTCTGAAACCTCAAAGGGTTTCTTGACCTCTACACTCCTTGCAGGTTCCCTCCACACAACTGTTCTATCCATCATGAGCTTTTCCTACTCGAACCTCTAAGGGATTTGACCCTTGCCTTCTCCTTAAAATGGAGATTGGTGCCCTCTTGGTAGCCTCCTGTTCAAGCACTCCTAACTAAACCAACAGAGTATTTAATGACTCTGTGAGTGTCTTCCTCCTCGACACTTCTCCTTCCTCTAAACTCATAATAGAGTTCTTCTATGCACTCTATGCACTTGCTCAATGCCCTCCTAGTAGAGCCTCCACAAAACCCTCAGTGATTCTATTTTATCTTTGCCTTCCTCTACACAGTCTTCACCTCCAAGGTGTTAAGAAACCTTGAGGCTTCTCCCCTCGGGTTTAATACTTCCTTTGGTGCACCCTCCTGGCACATCTCTATTCAAATTCTGCAGAACTCAGAAGTGCACTCTATCACTGGCTTACAGAACCCGCAGTGTTCTATCATGCAACCTCTTGCATGAAGCCTCAAAGAACCAAATGTGAAATCATTAAACCCACAGATAGAAAAATATATCTATCCCTACAAATTCACATCTAACATACATCTACAACATATCATAAACGCATAAATACATTCATCAACATATATAGAATAACATGCAGGAAAAACTTCTCTGATTGTATTAATATGAAATGCCTCTTTACAAGGTGATCTCGAACTGCTATAGTGTCTCGGATCTCTTCTCCTCTCTAACCTATCTACCTTACTTACTCTAAAAACAGATACAAAAGATCTTTTTTACAAAGAGGGGCTCCTCAAGCTCTTCCCTCCAAGCTACCTACTCTCATTAATTTACATTCAATTACATTGAATGGTTGTCTAGTCCGAATCAGATCTAGATCTCAGCCTTACAATCATGTAAGGCAACCTTTATCTAAAGCCTGCGCACATGCATGGATTTTGGCTCTACTAGCCTTACAACATTTAATACAATTTTCAAATTTTGAAAAACGAGAGGGTTGTGCCTCTCTCCTTCCATTGAATGTGCGCTTTGATGTGCTAGCTAGCTGGCATGTAGTTGGCTTGGAGTGATGCTCCTACATCATTCATCCTGACATATCTTTGTACATATGATAATTGGATCTCTCCTACAATGTCGGGAGGTAGATCAGGGAATTGGGGCCAAACCTCCCTCCTCCTAGAAAACCCGGTGATAAAATCCATATCCTGCTCTTTGGGTTGATACCACAGATCGAGTAGGGATGATTTTAAGAATGCAAATTTATTTTAAAACATAGAATCCTTGGCAAATCTTAGTAGTCCTTCATATGCCAACTATAAATGTTTGGCGATATTTTTGTAAAAATATTCAAATTTCTAAGGATTTTGTATAGTTTGTATAAAATTTTGGCGATTTATAAGGTAAAATAATTTTATCCTATAGAATTTGGGTGAATCAATTTTAAAACAGCGAATCTTTTTTTTGGAAAAACCATGGAAAATTAGCCCATGAACAAAATTTATCCCCTAAAATCATCCATGAGATCGAGACTGACCTTGAATGCCTTTCGATCTTGATCCCAACGAGAGATCAACTACTTTAAAAACAAAGAGTTCCCCCTGATAGATGTCACCTCCTCATGAAACTTGAGGAGGCCAACATCACTGAAAATGAAACAAGTATGCAAATAAATAGGGTGAGGTATCCTCTCCCTCTCCCTCTCTCTAGCCTCCCACTCACGTACAAAGTTATACATGTTGACCTGTTGTTGCTCCTCCTCCTCCTATGCTCCTCGTCGTTGTATATGATTCACATACAATTCTTTTTAGGCACATACATATAGATAAAACAAATTGAAATTATAGAAAACACACATATATAGCCATTTTATATTGATCAAAAACTTAAATTATTTTCTATTTGCAAAAATAATGTTGTAAAGTAATAAATGCTCCTTCAATAAAAAATTTGCATCGTTTATGGTACACTTTATCTGAAAATATGCACCGTACATGATTCTCTATGCTATTTGGTACATTGGTGCTACAATTTTCATTAAACGCATCAATATGCATTGGTAAGGTTCAACAATAAGTTTAATGATCCATGTTCACAATTTTGATGGTGCTCTATGTTGTATGATGCACTAGTGCTACATTAGTAAAGAAACACCCTGGTGCATTTTATTCCATACAACACACCATTAAATTACACCACTACATTCGGTGCTTAGTGTTTTTTGGAAGCTTGATGTGTATTTCTAGAGGTGCTATGTTAGTCACTAAATGTATGGGTCCACCATGTCTGAGGTGAGGTGAATGTGTGAAGCTGTAACATCCTGCTCTTGCGTGCACTGACCAAACTTATTCTTTGAGGACACTTGCTTGCAAGTGATTTGGATTATTATACTATTGGTTGTTTGATTATGATTATGAGGCACTATGGATATAATGATATTTTTTTTGGTATATTTACATACACAGGTGCTATTGACTAGGTCCTCCTGAGTGTGTAGGACCTCGGACCTCGAGGATGCATAGGCATTGATGAAACCCCTTGGACTCCAGATCTAGTCAGGGAGTGGGATATTGGGTTTTGATTGTTGTTTGATATGACATATGTACATCTGATTAGATTTTATGAGATTGATTTTATTGTTGACATGATTTTTTGATGATGCAGGATGACGATAGCTTGCTGACCAGACTCACATGTGGAGTAGAGGGGTCATGCACGACAACTAAAGACTTTGAGGGAGAGGTGTGGAAAACAACCTTTCCACAACCTACTAGCACTTCCATCATGGCTCGAACTTTAGGTTAACAATTACCTAGTTCGAGAAGATCCACGATGTCGTGAGGGCAGACTGCGACAGTCGCTCATGATGATTCTAAGGGGCACACAATAAGACATGGGACTTTTTCCTTAAAGAACCTTAATCTTCCACAAGATCACCTGACAAAGTATTCACTCCAGGGGTTTTTGATGTCTACCTAGTCAGTCAAGAGGTGAGTGGCACCCTTGGAGCGTGTAGTGTTTCCTAAAGGGCACGTCGCGCAAGGAAATTGGAGAGAGGTGAGTGGCACCCTTGGAGCATGTAGTGCATCCTAAAGGGCGCATCGTGCAAGGAAAATAGAAAAGGAGAGTGGCAACCTTGGAGCACCTAGTGGGTCCTGAAGGGCACGTCGTGATTTCAAAGGGTAAGTGAATAAACCTAGTCAACCTTAAAATGAATGACGGGATAAGTAAGATTTAAAATAAACATTTTCCCTAATAAAAGGTCCCCCAACCCAGGAAATTAAAATCTAGGTCTAAGTGATACTTGTAAAAAAATAATAATATAATCATAATTAAACATGTGACGAGAAGGGGGTAAGAAATTCAATTAATTTATTAAAATAAAATTATAGGAGGGATTAAAATTTTAAAAGGGAATTGATTGTTTTTCTACCTATACTACTTAAAATTTATTAATTAAAAAGAAAAAGGGGTAAAAGGTAATTTTTCTACACTTGCTAATTTGAGTTTTAGATAAAAAGGGGAAAAGAGGGAAACTTAAAAGAAATAGGAAACTAAGGGAAAAAGGGGAAACATAAAGAAAAAGGGAAACATAAGGAAAAAGCAGAATGACTAACTTAGTAAGGAATCTTTCCTTTAAGAAATTTCTAAATATGAACTCAAATAGGAATCTAGTAAGGGAGTAAGTCATTTAAAATGTGTAAGGGAATATGGGGACACCAAGGAGCGATTTTAGGAATGCTTTTAGGTGAGTGAGGGAAATATGGATAATTAAATAATTAATGAAATTAATTTTTGGTGGAACTAGGGGGATGGGTGACATGTGTACGGGTGAGGTTTTTCTGAATTAAACTAATAAAAATAAATTAAATGGGAATTTGGGAAAGAAATCACTTAGAAACTCTATAAAAAGAATGGAGGAGGAGGAGGAGGATCTCTTCTTTTATGGTAACGTTACGCTGCAAATTTTTTTACTTGACTTACTTATCTTGTGGGAGTTGGGATACCCAACTCGGTGACGAGTGGTAGCTTGGCCTTGCGAGGCAAGCTGAGAGCTAGTTTTTCTCTGGTATAGTTTGCGTGGCCCCTTTACGGCTCGGGGGGCTAAGGGGGAAGAAGAGTACCCCTAGCGTTGGTTTGGAGGTACCGGTGAAGTCACATCAGTTGGCAAGAGGGAGCTGGACGAACCGTGTGTGGGAAAACGACTCAGAGAGGTCAAATTGGGCTAGGTAAATTTATGCCTTGATAACAACGAAAATTTTACCTTGATTACTACGTTTCTTTTATCCAACGAATTTAATCGAGGTAATTTTTTTTTGGAGTCTCACCTTCTCTTGATAGATATAACTAGTGTAGATGTAAATGGTATTTGTAAACTCTTTACTCACCCAAGAACCCCTTGTGTTTTAATGAACCCTTTGCCAGTGGAATCCATCATTGTATACTTGTGATTTATGTGACAACAATATCTCATCCATCGTTCCCATTAAACATCAATTATCTTTTACTCTGTGATATGTTGCTGACAGTGTAATTTAGACCAGGTATTTTGCATTCACTGGTTAGATTCAATGATTTTATACCTGCGCCAGCTAGTGGTATTCACAGTTAAAGTAGCGATTTTATATCCACCATTTTTGTTCATGGTTTCTATTCAACACTTTTTTTTGTTCAGTGAATGGGTAGCGATGTTTATTCTATTAGAATAACGATATTTATTGTATTACACAACATTATCTCACATATTAAAACAACGATATAAATTGTGGTAAAACAACGATGTTATTACTCAGCTATCTAATGCACACCAATATCCTATTAACTCAACGATGTTAAAGTTATGTTCGGTGAATGGTATGAAAGTCTAGTTAATAGCCTTTTGTATATCACGATAACTGATATATGACCTTTTGTCATCGATTTTAGAAAATTACCAATCTTTGATTGTGAGGAAATATATATATATATATATATATATATATATATATATATATATTTATTTATTTATTTATGCAATTAAAAGGGTAAGTCTTAGTGCCTAATTGGTAAACACTTGGTCAATGAATGATAACCCCAACGTGTGAGTGAGAAAAAAAAAATCTTTGCGTTTTTAAATGAACAGTGAGTTATCGACGATTTTCATCCATCTTGACAGCATTCTCATCACTCGGTTGCGCTTTACTTCCTGTATGCCTACGTTTATTGAGATATGTCTGTGTTTATTTTTGAGGTGTCTAAGATTCCACTGTGTCTGCATTTTTAGTAAACCACAATGAATTCTTTGCTCTAGAAAAACGTCTGATAGCGAATTGAAGGCTCTAAACCCATAACCTAGAATGTCATTTTTGGACAATGTAAATGTGTGTGACAACGTATTTATGGGTATGTTTTGCATGTGATTATGGATATACCAGTTTTGATATGTTGGACCGTGTTTTTATTTAATTGACAAAAAATCTATTTTTACATCCAATTTCTATGTCAGCGTTTGATTATTATCCTGCTGTAATTACTGGGCAACATTTCATGCATTAATTAGACAACTATTTTACTGGGTATGACAGTGAATCCACATAGAAAATAAATGATAGTGATTTTTAATTAGAATAACAATTTACCTTCCAATTCCTTACTGCGAATAAATACAACATTTAGTCAACAGACAGCGAATCGATACAATAACTTTCATGTCAGAGATTTATAGTTAAACTCTTTGCTAATTTCATTTTTATACTTGTTAACCATGGAAAAAATAGACATCATTACATTGATGGTTTAAATGGATATATTGATGAGGCACAACAATTTTATTAATCATTAGTGGAACATTTATTTTATTAGTAGCATAGTGATTTTATGAGATATTAAAGCTAGTGTGTGACAAAGATATATAATATCTATTATGTGGCAGAGAGTTAGTGTATAATGGGGGAGACATAATAAATAATTACCTTAACTAACATATTCCTTGAGTGATTAGAGCTTGAGGAAAATAAAGTTTTTTTGTTGTTCAAGGAAAATAATAACATTTATTAATAATAAAAGCCACACCAGTTTTGTTGTTGATTTTTATCAAATAATACGATATCTTTGTTAAACAAGTTATAATGTTGAGATATAGGATTGTTGGTTATAATAGTCCTCTACTCACACTTAGACATCATGCTTAACAATTATGGTTTATGGTTGTTGTCGATTCATTTACTATCATGTGCAAATTAATTAAGCAATGTCATTTATGTCTTGTTGACTTGTTGGTTGGGGATGTAAGTGTAGTCTTCCTGTCAGTTATTACGGCTCCTAGCACATTGGATTTATCTTTAGTCCATGGTCCAGATAGGTTATATTGTGCCCAGGCTATTGTCGCACCTATCACCTAGGGACGACATGATTCTTGATGAGGGGATCAAGGAGCGCCCTATTGGATAGAGGTGAATGATAACTTGGCTGGAGTATGTGCTTCCCATTGTGGGTATTGTTTAATCGTTGTGAGTTTGTGTGGGTGCTTGGGTTGTAACACCTTCATGCGTTTGGTTTTGCATTCCATAGAGGTTCTATTTATTGGTCGTCGAGGCTGTTGTGTCGAGATGGTGGATGTTGTCCATAGATTGTAGGCATTGTCGTGTTGTGTGTCAAGCGAGTAGTCATTTCTTCCCCTTGATTTACGCATGTTTCTCCCAGTTGCACGATGTGTTAGTGTGTAGAGTCATTGTTGTCTATGTCTGATCTATGTGCATGGTGTTCATCATCAGGTGGAGTGGTTTTGTTTTAACTTTGTTGTCATTGCCTTCTCGCCTAAAACAAAACAAAACAAAAAATACTTCACTTGGAGTTGTAACGATTGGGGTCCTTACATATGGTATCATAGCGGGTTCAACTCGTGACTTGGGATCACTACGTCTTTCGTTGATGTGAGTTTTGATTGTAATTTTGCTAATTAATTCAACTTGTACTCATGTCGATAATCATGTTTAGAGGATGCCATGGAGGCAGACGATGGGATGCGAGGGGAAGAGGCATGATGCCTCCAATAGCATCCATGCCTGAAGGGTCTAATCCCCAGGGAGACGAACATGTTTTCAGGAAGGAGAAAATAGAGGTGGTTGATAGCAGATAGAAAATAGGGCATGTTTGAAGCACTGATCATTCATTTGGAAAGAGATGAGACTAGGGCACCGGCACCCCCTGAGGGTCCACCACGCACTCCAGTCGGTACTGGTAGCATTCACCAAGAACTCGAGAAGTTCAAATTTCCCTAGTTATTTGGTACCATGAACAACGCAGCTGCCGAGGTGTGGTTGGAGAATATGAAGATGTGCTTTGCACTTCATGACTATACCTTCAACATGAAGGTCTGCATGGCGGTCTTTCAACTAAAGGGGAACACTCTTCTATGGTGGAAGATGCTCCTGCCATAATTAAACATGGTCATCGAAGATGTGTCATGGGAACTATTTGAGGAATGGTTCTGAGAGAGGTACCTATCAGAGGAATTCATTGAGTGTCAGCTCAACGAGTTCAATGCCTTGCGACAAGGAAGTCGTACAGTGCCCAAGCACGAGGCTCATTTTATGGAGTTGCTTCAGTATGCTCCACACCTTAATAGCAATAAACTTAAGGTAAACAGGTTCTGTTTGGCCTTAATGTCAACAAACGTGCAAAGGTTAGGATTCTAGTGCCTCAGACCTTGCATGATGTCGTCTAGAAGGCCCTCATAGCAGAGGAGGAGCTTATTATTGGGGGTCATAGAAGGACTCTAGTGAGACCAGCAGGGCAGGTGTCATCTGGTGAGCAACAACATCATACACTAGCCAGACATACGCCAGGATATCGTGGCTTCCAAAGAGGATCCACTTTCACTGCACCACGGAAACCAACGCCTTAGTAGTAGATTCCTTACCAGGGACCACAACATCAACAATAGCGTCAACCACAACAACAACAGTTTAGGCCTGTGAAACAGAACAGACCAGGCTTCCAGGTCGGTGGGCTGTCAACTTCTACTTTAGGTACCAGGAATACTGGACCAAAGAAGGGGTGTTGGACTTATGGGGAGCCACACTACCAACGTGACTGCCCAGTGGAGAGGACTAGAGCATCTAGATGAGTTGGACCCACTACCGTGGGATATTTGGGCAAGGCCCATCAGATTCATGTAGCCATGAATAACCGCCAGGCAGATCACCAGTCGATTGTGCTCGAGATGTCAGGTACCATCATTGACCAGACCCTTAGTATTTTGATAGATCCCGGTGCTACTGAGAGTTTCATTTCAGGTGCAATGCTAAAATGGATTAAGGTAAAGGTAGTTGAACATGATGCATTTAGCTTTGTAGAGATGGATTTGGGAGCCAAACAAAAGGTTGGAGGAAGGGTTACAGGTTGTACCCTTAACCTAGGATATTTTGTCACTAGGGCCAACCTGTACGTCATGATCTTAGGATCTTATGACGTCATTATTAGTATGGACTCATTGGAATCGAACGAGGTGATACATAACTGTAAGATGAAATGGTTGAGCTTGGTCGATGATGAGGGACAAAGATGCGTGATTGTAGGTCGAAACTAGGGATTTTCCCTAAGGTTCATCTCTTCCTTGCAGTTACAGAAGAGAATGCATAAGGGGTGTAATATTTATGTGATCCTTGCATTAAAAAGAAAGGAAGCAGCGGAAGGTCTAGAAAACCTTCCGGTGGTGAGAGAATTTGTGAACATCTTCCTAGAGGAGTTACCTGGGATGCCGCCAGAGAGGGAATTGGAGTTTACCATAGACCTAAAACTGGGGTCTGAACCAATAGAGAGAACACCTTATTGTATGTCAACCCCAGAGTTACAGGAGTTGAGAATGCAATTGAAGGAGTTGTTGGACCTGGGAATTATACATCCAAGTGTGTCACTGTGGGGTGCGCCTGTTTTTTTCATACGAAAGAAGGATGGTTCTTGGAGACTCTACATTGAATACCATTAATTGAACAAGGAAATGATCAAGAATCAATATCCGTTGTCGAGGATTGATGATTTGTTTGATCAAATGAAGGGTGTGATGGTGTTCTCAAAGATCAACTTGAGATCAGGGTATCTCCATGTACGAATCAAATAGGATGACATCCCTAAGACCACCTTTAAGACAAGGTTCAAACATTATGAGTTTATTGTTTTACCATTTGGACTGACAAATGCCCTAGGGGTATTTCTGAGTTTGATGAACGGGGTGTTCCATGAGTACTTGGACAAGTTCATCCAAGTATTCATTGACAATATTTTGATTTACTCTCGGATGATGGAGGAGCATGATGAGCACTTGCGCTTGGTACTATAGTGTCTGCGAGAGAACCAATTGTATGGGAAATTTTCTAAATGCTTGTTTTACCAATCGAAGATTCACTACTTAGGGCATGTCATCTTCGGTGAAGGTATTGTCATGGATCCAGCAAAGGTTGAGGCTATTATGAAATGGCCTACACCAAAAAATTTCCTAGAAGTGGATAGCTTCATGGATTTAGTAGGATACTATCGATGGTTCGTCGAGGGATTTTCGAAGATAGAAAATCCGATCATAGAATTGCAGAAGAAGAATAAGAAATTTGTTTGGATTGAAAAATGCACGGAAGAATTTCGGAGGCTCAATGAGTTGTTGAGAACGAAATTGATACTAAAGGTCCCTAACACAGACGTGGACTTCTTGGTATGCACTGACGCATCCAAGGAAGGCTTAGGCGGAGTCTTGATGCAATACAATTGAGTGATCTCTTACATCTCGAGGAAATTGAGAAGGAATGAGGAGAACTATGTGATGCACGATTTGGAGTTGTTATCCATTTTTCATTCCTTGAGAGTTTGGAGAGACTACCTTATTGGACAAAAATTTGAACAAAAAACGGACCACTGTGGACTACACCAGATCTATATGCAAAGAGACCTGAACGTGCGACAACAACGTTGGTCAGAATTGCTTAGCGAGTATGATTTTGAAATTTTTTACATAAAAGGAACAATGAACTAAGTGGCAGATGAATTAAGTCGAAGACCACACATATTTTTGGTGTTTCATCTTCAGACGAATCTACGTGAAAATATTCTGACCTTATAGTGCGACGACGACTAGTACAAAGAGGTCAAGGATTTTATTGGACAAAACACAATGATGGTACCAAGATTTTAAGGATTTACATTTGACGACGATGGATTATTGATATTTAAACATCAGATTTACATACCACCAAATAATGAGTTGAGGCGTTTGATCCTAAATGAGGCTCACAGAGCAGTGTACATGGCTCACCCATGAGTCACGAAGATGAGGGCGGACCTTAAACCCTTATTCTTCTGGAAAGGAACTGAGGAAGATATAGTCAACTATGTGGCCAAATGTCTAGAATGTCAGCAGGTGAAGGTGGAGCATAGGCATCCAACATGATTACTACAGCCACACACTATTCCAGAATTGAAATGGGAGGTTATTTCGATGGATTTCATTGTTGGGTTGCCACTGACGACAAGGAGACATGACTCGATTTTTGTGGTATTGGACACTCTGACGAAGAGTGCTCATTTTATTCCTGTGTGTATGACGTATCAGACACCTGACATAGCTAGATTTTTGGTCAATGAGATTGTGAGGCTGAATGGTGTGCCTAAGAGATTATATTTGATTGAGAATCAATGTTTATTGGACGATTTTGGACAAGTTTCCAAGAGGCCTTAGGAACCCAACTTAACTTTAGTACTGCGTATCACCCAAAGAATGATAGGTAGACTGAACAAACAAACCAAATCTTGTAAGATGTGTTGCGCATGTACATTATGGACCAACATAAGTGTTGGGAATAATTCTTTCTACTAGTAGAATTCGCATATAACAATAATTACCAAAGCACCATTAAGATGGCGCCTTTCGAGTTTCTTTACGGGAGACTGTGTCGGATGCCTTTGAGTTGGGATCGGCTTGAGGATAGGGTCCTGGTGGGACCAGAAGAAATCCAAGAAATGGAAGATCAAATGAAAAAATAATACACAGGATTAAAAAAGTGCAGGATCGACAAAAGAGTTATGCTTATGCGCACCGTGTTGACCATAGTTACGAAGTTGGTGATCAAGTCTTCTTGTTGGTGAACCCACATAAGAGTCCGATCAAGTTTGGAAAGGGTGATAAAATCTCTCCTAGGTTTGTGGGACCCTTTGATATTGTGGAAAAGAAGGGGCCCATGGCCTATCAACTAGCCTTGCCTGATTCTTTGAGGCATATGCACGATTGTTTTCACGTATCTATTTTGAGACATTATATTAGTGATCCTACATTTGTTATTGACATGAGTCCCTTCCAATTATTTTATGAGGGTTCCATCATGGCTGAGAAGATCCGCATCCTGGATCATCACATTCGAAATCTACGACGTCAAACAATAGATCAGGTCAAGGTCTAGTGCGACAACTATACTCTGCACTCGACAACCTGGGAGGACGCATATGATATGCGCTAGCAGTTTCCATTTTTGTTTGATAGATAGACTTATGATACTGTGATACACATTATTTCATCATGTATATACTGTGAAACTTTGGGATAAAGTTTAGACCAAGAGGGGTGTATGTAACATCCCTCTCTTGCGCACAGTGAGAACAATTATTCTTTGAGGACACTTTCTTGCAAGTGATCTAGATTATTATACTATTGGTCATTTGATTATGATTATGAGGCATTATGGATGTGATGATATGTTATTTGGTATATTTACATAGATATGTTCTATTGACTAGGTTCTCCTAAGTGTGCAGGAACTTCGACCTCGAGGATGCAGAGGCATCGATGAAACCCATTGGACTCTGGATCGAGTCAGGGAGTGGACTATTGGGGTTTTATTGTTGTTTGATATGACATATGTACATCTGATTAGATGTTATGATGATTTATTTTATTGATGACATGATTTTTTGATGGTGTAGGCTGACGATAGCTTGTCGACCAAACTCACATGTGGAGTAGAGGGGTCATTCATGAAAACCAGATACTTTGAGGGAGAGGTGTGAACAACATCCCTGCCACAACCTACTAGCACTCTTGCTATGGCTCGAACTATAGGTTAATGATTACCTAGTTCGAGAAGACCCACAATGTCGTGAGGGTAGACTATGATAGTCACTCACGATGATTCTAAGGGGAATGCAATAAGGTAGGGGCCTTATTCCTTAGAGGCCCTTAGTCTTCCACAAGATCACCTAACAAAGTATTGACTCCAAGGGTTTTTTATGTCTACCAAGGTAGTCCAAAGGCAAGTGGCACCCTTGGAGCACGTAGTGTGTCTTGAAGGGCATGTCGTGAAAAGAAATTGGAGAGAGGCAAGTGGCACCCTTGGAGAACATAGTGTGTCCTGAAGGGCACGTCACGCAAGGAAAACAGAAAAGGAAAGTGGCACCCTTGGAGCACCTAGTGAGTCCTAAAGGGCATGTTGCGATTTCAATGGGTAAGTGAATAAACCTAGTTGGCCTTAAAATGAATGACGGGATAAGTAAGATTTAAAATAAACATTTTCCCTAATAAAAGGTCTCCCAACCTATGAAATTAAAATCTAGGTCTAAGTGATACTTGTTAAAAAACATAATATAATCATAGTTAAACATGTGACAAGAAGGGGGTAAGAAATTCAATTAACTTATTAAAATCAAATTATAGAAGGGATTAAAATTTTTAAAGGGAATTGATTGTTTTTTTACATATACTACTTAAAATTTATTAATTAAAAAGAAGAAGGGGTAAAGGGTGATTTTTGTACACTTTCTAATTTGAGTTTTAGATAAAAAGGGGAAAAGAGGGAATCTTAAAAGAAATAGGAAACTAAGGGAAAAAGGGGAAACATCAAGAGAAAGGAAATATAAGGAAAAAGCAAAATGACTAACTTAGTAAGGAATCTTGCCTTTAAGAACTTTCTAAATATGAACTCAACTAGGAATTTAGTAAGGGCGTAAGTCATTTAAAATGTGTAAGGGAATATGGGGACACCAAGGAGCGATTTTAGGAATGCTTTTAGGTGAGTGAGGGAAATAGGGATAATCAAATAATTAATGAAATTAATATTTGGTGCAACTAGGGGGATGGGTGACATGTATAATGGTGATGTTTTTCTGAATTAAACTAATAAAAATAAAGTAAATGGGAATTTGGGAAATAAAACACTTAGAAACTTTATAAAAAGGATAGAGGAGGAGGAGGAGGATCTCTTATTTTATGGTAACTTTACACTACATAATTTTTGACTTGACTGACTTATCTTGTCGGAGTTGGGATACCCATCTCGGTGACGAGTGGTAGCTCGGCCTTGCAAGGCGAGATGGGAGCTATTTTTTCTCTAGTATAGTTTGTGTGGCCCCTTTGTGGATCGGAGGGCTAAGGGGGAAGAAGAGTACCCCTAGCATTGCCTAGGAGGTGCCAGTGAAGTCACATCGGTCGACAAGCGGGAGCTGGATGGAGCATGTGCGAGACAACGAATCGGAGCAATCGACTTGGGCTATGTAAATTTATGCCTTGATAACAATGAAACTTTTACCTTGATTATTGCATTTCTTTTATCCAACGAATTTAATCAAGGTAATTTTTGTTTGGAGTTTCAACTTCTCTTGATAGATGTAACTAGTGTAGATTTAAATGGTATTTGTAAACTCTTTACTCACCCAAGAACCCCTGCATTTTAATGAATCCTTTGCCAGCAAAATCCTTCATTGTATACCTATGGTTTATGTGACAATGATATCTCATCCATCATTCCCATTAAATAGTGTTTCTCTTTTTCTCTGTCATATGTTGTTGACAGTGTAATTTAAGCCAACGATTTTGCATTCACTCGTTAGATTCAACGATTTTATACCTACGATAGCTAGTGGTATTCATAGTTAAAGTAGCGATTTTATATCCACCATTTTTGTTCATAGTTTCTATTCAACGCTTTTTTTTGTTCAGTGAATGGGTAGCGATGTTTATTCTATTAGAATAATGATATTTATTTTATTACATAGCATTATCTCACATATTAAAACAACGATATAAATTGTGGTAAAACAATGATGTTATTACTCAACTATTTAATGCACAGCAATATCCTATTAACTCAACGATGTTGAAGTTATGTTCAATGAATGGTATGAAATTCTAGTTAATAACCTTTTGTATATCACGGTAACTGATATATGACCTTTTGTCATTGATTTTAGCAAATTACCAATCTCTGACTGTGAGGAAAAAATAATATATATATATATATATATATATATATATATATATATATATATATATATAAAATTAAAAGGGTAAGTCTCAATGCCTGATTGGTAAACAATTGGTCAACGAATGATGACCCCAATGTGTGAGTGGGAAAAAAAAATCTCTACATTTTTAAATGAACAATGAGTTATCGACGATTTTCATCCATCTTGACTGTGTTCTCATCACTCGGCTACATTTTACTTTCTGTACGCCTGCGTTTGTTGAGATATTTTTGTGTTTATTTTTGAAGTGTCTTAGATTCCACTGTGTCTATGTTTTTAGTAAACCACAACGAATTCTTTTCTCTAGCAAAATGTCTGACAGCGAATTGAAGGCTCTAAACTCATAACCTAGACTGTCATTTTTGGACAGTGTCAATGTGTGCGACAAAGTATTTATGGGTATGTTTTGCATGTGATTATGGATATAACAATTTTGGTACGTTGGACCGTGTTTTTATTTAATCGTTAGAAATTCTATTTTTACATCTAGTTGTTATGTCAACGTTTGATTATTATCTTGCTGTAATTACTAGGCAGCTTTTCATGCATTAATTAGACAACTATTTTAGTGGGTATGACAGTGAATCCACATAGCAAATAAATGATATCGATTTTTGATTAGAATAGAAATTTACTTGTCAATTCCTTACTGCGAATAAATACAACATTTAGTCAATAGACAACGAATTGATATTTTAACTTTCATGTCAGAGATTTATAATTAAACTCTTTGCTAATTTTGTTTTTATACTTGTTAACCATGGAAAAAATAGACAACATTACATTGGTGGTTTAAATGGATATATTGATCAAGCACAACGATTTTATTAATGGTTAGTGCAACATTTATTTTATTAGTAGCATAGCGATTTTATGAGATATTAAAGCTAGTGTGCGATAGAGATATATAATATCTATTATGTGGCAGAGAGTTAGTGTATAATGGGCGAGACATAATACATAGTTACCTTAACTAAAATATTCCTCGAGTGATTAGAGCTTGAGGAAAATAAAGGTTGTTTGTTGTTCAAGGAAAATAATAACATTTATTAATAATAAAAGCCATACTAGTTTTGTTGTTCATTTTTATTAAATAATAGGATATCTTTGTTAGACAAGTTATAATGTTGAGATATAGGATTGTTGGTTATAATAGTTCTCTACTCACACTTAGACATCATGATTAAAAATTATGGTTTATGGTTGTCATCGAGTCATTTACTAGCGTGCACAAATTAATTGAGCGATGTCATATGCGTCTTGTCGACCTGTTGCTTGGGGGCATAGGTGTAGTCTTCTTGTCAGTTATTACGGCTCCTAGCGTGTTGGATTTATCTTGAGTCCTTGGTCCAAATAGATTATGTTGCGCCAAGGTTATTGTCGCACCTATCACCTGGGGATGACATGATTCCTGATGAGGGGATCAAGGAGCGACCTATTGGATAGAGGCGTATGATAACTTGGCTCAACTTTGTGATTCCCATTGTGGGTATTGTTTGATTGTTGTAAGTTCGTGTGGGTTCTTGGGTTGTAACGCCTTCATGCATTTGGTTTTGCATTCCATAGAGGTTCTATTTATTGGTCGTCGAGGATGTTGTGTTGGGATGGTGAATGTTTTCTATAGATTGTAGGCATTGTTGTGTTGTGTGTCAGGCGGGTAGTCATTTATTCCTCTTGATTTATGCATGTTTCTCCCAGTTGATCGATGTGATAGTGTGTAGAGTCATTATTGTCTTTGTCTGATCTGCGTGCATGGTGTTCATCATCAGGTGGAGTGGTTTTGGTTTAACTGTGTCGCTATTTCCTTACTTCCTAAAACAAAAAAAATAAAATTTACTTTGCTTGGAGTCATAATGATTGGGGTCCTTACAGAAGCACACCCCGTAGAACTAAAAAAAATGGAAAAAATGGAAAAAAAATAAAATTTAAGGCCAAATTTAAATTTTGATATGGTGAAAAATAAAATTGGATAACAAAAAAACTACCTGCCTCTCCTCACCCAAGGAGGCATGCTTGTCTTGTGAAAAAAACAAAAAAAATTCAATTTTTTTCCAAAACTAGGAAATGTATGGAATCTACAGTGACGCTAAGGAAGACAAATTATAGAGAATTGGAAATATGGCGTCCATAGAAGGAGAGTGAGCATTTATTCTTGTGTGAGAGATTGGAATCATAAAAGGAAATGTAATAATGAAAATAAGTTTCATAAATTTTTTAATTTTACCCTATCGTGATGCACATGATAGTAAGACCCATATATGCATTGGGTAGCACACCGGTATAATTTTTTGTTTATTTTACCTTATCATCGCAATGCAGCATACAGTTGGATTTATCTGTACATTCTATCCCCCGTAACACACCGCTTGAATATTTGAGTAAATATTAAAAAACTCCACTGTTGTATATATATATATTACTATATGTATTGGAGTTATGGGCATGTGTGTGTATTGTTTTCCAATGCACCAGTATTGTGGAGGCCCTAGTGTGCAACTATTATCTGGAGCACCTTTATGCATTTTATTTTTTTAATATAAGAAACCACATTTTAGTATTACTTCTGCAAAAACCTCTCGCTACCCACCTCGGATAAAATAAATCTACTATAAACAGATAAGGGATCATGTTTTTAGGTAGGTTCCATAAAATACTCCACTACAAGTGGTTCTCCTTGTGAGTGTGTTTTTTCTATCTCTTTTTATCTCTATGCCTGGATGACAATGCACTACACCATGAACCTTCATATAAAAATCCATGAATAAAAAGGACTTTGGTATCTTTTACTAACCCCATATTGTCACCAATCAACAATATATCATCTACATATAATACTATAATTAAAAATATATTCTCGCTTCTTTGTAACCAACACAATGGTTAGTATTATTTCTAACAAACCTTTTTTCTCGTACATACATATCAATTTTTTTGTACCATTCCCTTAGGGGTTATTTAAACCTATTCAATAATTTCTGAGTTCATATGATAAGTTCTCACCTACTACCACAAATCCTTTTGGTTGCTCCATGAATATCTCCTCCTTAAAGTATCCATGAATAAATGTTTTTTTGATATCCATTTGCTACACTTATTTTGATATCCTAATAAAAGTCATTTTTTCTATTGGCGAGAAAATATCTCAATAATATAGTCCTCAACCTAAGAATATCCCTTTGCTACCAATCTTACTTTATAACTATTCATTGTTAGATCAACTTTACACTTCATTTGATTTCCCATTTGCAATTAATAGTCTCCTTGTCTTATGGAAACTATTCTAAAACCAACACTTTGTTATGTTTTAGATATTCCATTCCTTCCTTTGTTATATTTTTCCACTACATAATTTTAGGAATATTCAGAGCCATTTCAACACTTTTAGTCTTCTCACCAATAGAATATATATATATATATATATATATATATATATATATATATATATATATATTCACTATCATAATGATAGCTTTCAAGTTATTTCCTAGCTCTATTTCTTCTCCTAGGTTGTCTAGTTGTTCTTGCTATCTCTCTCTTGTTCTCCTCCACTAGTATGATGATGTTTTGAATTATTGGTTCCTTAAATGAAAATGTATCTTGTATTGGTGTTGAAATAGACTTAGGTTTCTCCAATGAAATTAGATCCTATGTTGTGGGCACCTAGCTTCATTATGTTTCAAGTCTTCTTAGTATGACCATCACTTATGTTTAATGTTCCTTAACCTAATTCCATTCCCTCAATTCTCCACCACACTTTGTAACACCGATATTATAAAGATTAAATGTCATCTACAAGTACTCCTATTCTCCTCTAAAAGATATAACTTGTATGCCTTGACCCCAACAAGCTCTTCATATTCAATGAAACCACACTTTTTGGATTTTTCATCCAATTTTATTTTTCCTTGTACATGCATATAAGAATCATAATTGAATACTCTCAAGTGGTTATTGATTGTTCCTATTCTAATAATTTTCTAGTGTCTTTTCATCCAAGGTTGAACAAGGTGGCACATTGACCAAGTAACAAGCGCTTGCAATTTATTTATCCCAAAATCCTCTACTCAAGTTTTCATAATATATAATATTCCTTGAATTCTCTATTGATCTATCCTCCCTAACATATAATATGTTGTGGATAATATGGTTTATTTGTATTTGTTACAATCCCATGCATTTGAAAAAACACGTTGAACTCTTTTCAACAATATTCCCCTCAATTATCACTTCTTATGAATTTCACCTTTTATATTGATGTGCCTATTGTCCATAGTAACAACATTCTTGAAGTAGTTAGAAATCTCCCTTTTATTCTACATAAACACAACACATGTATTCCTATTGAAATCATTTATAAAGGTGGAAAAGTATAAAGCACCACTAAACAGGCCACATAAATAGGACCACATATGTGTAATGCACTACATATCTCTATGATATCTTGAAGAAAATTTAACACCTCCATGTTTACCTAACATACATGATTCACAAAATTCATAGGAATGAATATTAAAATTCATTCCTTTTACCATTCCTTTCGAGTGCATTTCCCTCAGAATTTCCTCATTCAAGTGGCCCATCCTCATATGAAAAAGCTTGATTCCTTTATCTCCTTTATGTGTTTCCTTGGTGGCTTCATAATCTTATAAGTTGTTGCAACATTAATATTAACCCCAACATTAGTAGTAACAACAAATCTATAGAAAATAAAAACCTTGAAACTCTTAGTCAATACTAGTTCACCTCTAACAAGCATGCACATATTCATTGTCAAAATCACATAATCCCATGAATCAATGAACTAACATATTGAAGGAGGATTCAAATTCACCCCTTGGACATGTCTCGCATTAAAAAGTACCTAATTATTCCATTTCTATATCTTATTGGAATGTATCCTCCACCTTCTACATTATGGGCTTTTCCATCTCCTAGGAATATATTCCCTTCATTGAACTCTTCATAGGAATCAAAACACTCCCTATGTGAATTCATATGGAATGATGCTCTAGAGGCTATAAAAAATGATTCATTATACAAGAGATTGTAAAATACATACCCATATTGTTCTCATAACATCATATTTGTTATTTCCTTTGTAGAGATGGAAATCCTTCTTCATATCCCTTTTTAGATTCATTTTTAGTATACCACTTTAAATCTCCTATTCCTACCATATGATCTACTTTGAGACTTGAATCTACCATGAAATCTATTTTCTTCAAAACAACATCGTATTGACCAATGACTTGGAAGAAGACAAATAATTTAGCTTCTCCCACATCTCCTTTGTTGATGGGGCTTCAAAGACAACGAGAATCATTGCATTTGCAAAGAAAAAATGGATTGCAAATCATAATATTTTATCGACTTTAATCTATTCTGTGTCACTTATATTGTTTGGTTTCTTGACAACAACAATCAAAAAATATTTGTAACTGAGTATTAGTGACCACATATTCCATATTTTCCACGGAGTGAATTTGTAACCATTAAACTTATCAATATCCACCTTGATAGCCATTTTTCATCTCTCATTTAGTTTCCTTTCCTTAGCTTCAATTGTGGAAATATTTACTAATGACCACATGATCCATTTTGATCTTCTCAAGAGTGAAGTTGTAACCATTAAAATTATCAGCATCCATCTTCATAACCATTTTTTAGCTCTCATCTCTCTTTTAGTTGTCTTTCCTTCGCCTCAACTATAGAAATATTTATTAATGACCACATCTGATCTACAATGCAGATCTAAGTTACACACAACAACACAGTGTGCACTGGTGAACAAAGAGCACTACAAAACATAAATTGCAGAGAGTACACAAAGAAGAAGACAAGTTGAAACAAAAAATGACCATCAATATATTCAGTTAGGGAGGGGCACCCTTTATTAGACTCGGTGACTTTTTCCTTTGTAGCTACAAGGGAAGTTGTTTCTTTATTATGGAGTACTTTGCTCATTCAAAATGGCGAGAGTTGTTTACAATGTAGTTGGGTGACAAAAACTGACATGCTAAAAGAAATTAGGGAGTGCCCTGCTCAACTAGATAGGTGGGGATTGTTTACAATATAACTAATTGATCTAACTAACATATTAAATATTTATTAGGAACACCCTTCTCCACAAGACTAGAATAGGAAATACTGACAACCTACTAAACATTCTCATGTTGAATGGCAAAGGAATGGGTGCGCCCTTCCTTGTTGAACAATTTCTCTTTGTTTAGATCCAAAAGTGTCCATGATTCCACCAACAAGTGGGGGATTGAGTGTTGCAAGGATGCTATAGAAATCCACTTGGCTTGAGTTGGTATGTGGCCCTTTCAACCCACAAGATATGAAACATATTGTTGGTGGTGAGTGGTCTAGGTTCTGGAATATAGAATGGTATCAACGAGCAAAGGAGGTTGAAAATATGGAATATTACCCACTATATGATGAAATGTGACTACTACTTTGAGGAATGGTGGATCGAATAGCTTGATATTGTTCACATTGAGAACATCGTGGATGTCAAGCTAAGAGGGGACATACATATTATAGGTGTTCTTTCCAATTATTTCCAAAACCGTGTAAAGGTCGTAATGTATAGGGTGCAACTTATGGTGTTGTCCTTTGAAGAATTGTGTGTCCAGAAATATCCACACACAATATCCTCAATGAAAGACCAATAACATGTGATTTTTATCGTGCCTTTGTGTTACGCCTTCTTGGGATACTTGCAAGGAAAAACTACCTTGGAATGACGTTTTTCTATATTGTGAATGAAATGCTACATTGAATGTTTCTCATGTTGCAGGTGTGAAGAGACCGAAGGTGTGAGAGTGAGGGGCATCTCTAAGGGCACAATGGAATAAAATCAAAGAAAAACTTTGAAGGGAGAGAAACCAGTGGAAGAATGTGTGGCCCAATTGTAGCTATGCTAAATGATGTGCAGGTAAGAGTCCCACTATTTGTTTTTGGTAAAATAGTTGAGAAGGGAGTGGACTAGAGTATGGTTGACAACCTCTTTTTTCCTTTCTGTCTGTGGATGAAATGCAGTCAAAAAATGAAGTTGGTAGTTGGGAAAGGACTAAAGAGTACACTAGAAGGTGTTGAGGAAGTAGGAGTCTCGATCGGAAATAATAATACTGGGAAAACTGAAGTGAGGCCAGACATGATGGAATAAGAGGTCGATGGTCTCAACAAGATAGGTATTTTAATGATAGGGAAAAAATAGAGCCATCTTAGGAAAATGACACACAACTACCAAAATAACATTATGTTTGCAGAGAGTTGTATGGAGAACACTTAGAAATTCCATGGAAATGGACTCCCAAGGACAGGAAGTGGGAAGAGTAGGTAAGTAGAAATGGCATTGGAGGTTGAGAATGGTCTTGGCTCTATTGAAATTCCCCTCGCATGAAGAGGCATATTCTTCATAGATGAGAATAAGACAATCCTCAGACTGTGACACACATAATTCATTGAGTTTTTAGATCCAACCATCACGGATAATGTAGTACAAAAAGTGAGTTTGGTTGATGATGATAGGTTGAGGCAAGGCTCGTCAAACTTCACTAAAGCATGGATATGTAGCATATAGGCATTTTGAGGCATCATATGTTGTACAGTGTACCTCCAATATATGCAGGACTTGTGCAGGGGGTTGACTTAACAAGTTAGTCGTCTTGTTAGAGGTTTTCTTCTTCTATTTAATTACAAGATGGAATTGTTTAATATGTGTTTCCCACTTTAAATGGTGTTTTCCCTACATCTTACTTTATGAATTTATGAATATCAATAGGTGATGGCTTTTATGGATGATTGTCTCTTTTCCCAGAATGTAATGGTGCCACTACTTTAGTTCTTGTACCAAGATGTAGAATTCCTTGTTGTATTTTGTGTAGTTTACTTTGGCCTCTAGAAGTGTCTCAGAGTGATATGCCACTGAATGACCTCCTTGTTTAAGTGCAACCCCAATGGTGAATTGAGAGAAATCTTTCTCAATATCAAAGGGTTGATTCATGTCTAGAAACCATAGAACAAGGGCAACGCATAATGTTGTCTTCAATCTCACAAAGTGGTGCTCAGCCTCTAGAGTCCAAACAATTTAGCTTGATGCAACAAATTGGGCTTGGGAAAAATGAGAGACAAATTTATTGTATAAATTAATGCATCCCATGAAAATTTTAAGGTCATGGGAATTACAGGGTATTGGCCAATGTGTCAATGCAGGTACTTGAGATGGATCGAGGTGCACACATGTTGTGTCAAATATGAAGCCCAAATATTGGATGGATGTCCATCCAAAGTAGGACTTATTTTATTTCACCTGAAGCTTATCTTCCTATAGTAGCTCAAGAATGTTGCATACATGTTGAAGATGCTCTGGACAAGATTTACTGAATATGAAAATATCATCCAAATAAATTTCTTAGAACTTACCCAAGTAGGGTCTCAAGATATCATTAATGAGTCACATGCATGTGGTCGGTGCATTTATCGTCCCAAATGGCATTACCAGCCACTCAAAAATCCCAAACTTTGAAATGAATGTTGTCTTCCAGGTGTCGCATGCCTTCATTTGACCTTGATGGTAACCTATTGTCAAATCCATCATGGTGAAGAATAAATACCCTTGTAAGTGGTCAAGTAAATACTCAATCCAAGGTAGGAGATAACGATTTTGAACAGTCGATTTAGTAAGGGAAGCGTAGTCAGTTACTAGGCACCACTCATAGTTTTCCTCCATTGGAATAATAAAGGCGGGGGATGCACAAGGTGATGAAGAAGGTTTAATGTGGCTTTATTAATGAAGTTGGCCAATTTGGACTTTGATTTCATCATCTTAGCAAGGATCAAGTTGATAAGAAGAGAAATTTGGAAAAGAGGTGCCAGGGATGAGATCAATTGAATGCTCAATAGAGAAATATGGAGGCAGGCCTGTGGGTTGTGTTTCTGGTAAGAGGATGGGTGGATTTAGGAGAAAAATATGTGAGAACATAGGTGTGCCCTTCAAGTTGCAAGTGGTATTGATTAGATTTAGTGTGATAAAAAGCATGTCGGGCTTATTGGCAAGGAAGGCCTAGTAACAAGTTGGCACAATCTAGAGGGGAGACATCACATGTCACTGTATCTCAGAATGGGACAATAACAAAGGTGATCGCACGAAACTAAGGAACTATGAGACAAGGGCCTCCCTTTTATACCCAACCAACTAGGTATTAGGTCAGATGTGAAGTGGTGGGAAGTTGGAGGCGTTGTACCAGGTCCTTGGACATGATGTTCTTTTGGTTATTATTGTCCATGATGAGATTGGCCAATTAATGTTTAATCTAGAATTATGGGTAAATAATGGAACAAATAAGGTAGGTGGTTCATTAGCATCCATCAAGATTAGGGATGGGTTTTATTTAGTAGGATTATCGAGGGAAACAATGTTACGAGATGAAGGGGGATCTGCCTAAGCAACCTCTACAAACAAAGGCTTTGTTGGTGTGTACATTTTTAAGTGTGTAGAAACATACAAAAGAATGAGAGTTGGTTTCGTGAAATGAACACCATGGTTCATTACGAGGTGAGGCTCATGAGGCATGTGGACCAGGAGAGGGGGAAGTAGGTGAATTACCAGCATTATATGGACCAACTCGAGCTTGAGGAGATCATATTCAAGGTACAATTTTGCGTTCCAAGACCAAGGCTTGAAGGAAATCATTTTCCAAGGAAGGACATTCAAAAAAATCCACTTCACCATATATACTTAGTAATAAACCAGAATTAAACTTGACAGTTAATACCTCTTCGGGTTCTGTGATGTGAAGTTGTATGCACAACTTTCATAAGAAATTGATATATCCTTGGGTTTACTGATTGGCGAGTTTACAGAGATAGGACCATCTAGAAAAAAGGCTCTGTCAATAGCATGGGAGATAGAAGTGGTCTCTGAGTGCATGGAAAAATCCATCCCACGTGACGATGCTTGGTTGCAGTGGATTGACTAGGTTTCCGATGTCAATGACTGATGAATAGTTTTCCTACTAAGTATCCCAACAAGTTTGCGCAATGCCCTCCAATTGCGATTTGAATCTTCATATCTTCTACCATATTTTAACATGTCCTAAATTATGTGGAAATAATGCGAAGCTAAGAGTTGAGAGTCTCCCCATTCGTTTGTCCCAAATACTTGGGAAATTGAAAGCATGTATTGAGTTGCATGTGTGTTGGAGCTCGATGCTATTGCATACGAAGTAACTCATGTATAGCCATAGTTGAATTTTGAATTGATGCATTTCCATTAGATGTGGAATCCTATGTGGATGTCTCCTTTTCCAATAGCATGATTTTCATTCACGACTAAGGTCGCTCTGGAGTTGGATGTTGTGCACAGAGCCAAGTGGAACCTAGGTGCACTCAGGACACACTTGAAGAGGAAACCTAGGTGCATTGAGGACAGAATTGAAGAGGGCATGTGGAGAAGACATGAAGAAGGTGCACTGACACATTGAAGATATGTGCACTGGAACCCTCGGTAGATGATGCATTGAATGCCTTGAAGAGGCTGCACTTGAACATTGAAGAGGGTGTGTTGGAAGCCATAAGAAAGGCATTGAACTCTCATAAAATAAAAAATGATGGATGTCCGGTTGTCCAAATCTTGTGGTCAAGCAAAATATCGATGGGATCCATGCTATGATACCAATTGATCTACAATGTAGATCTTAGTTACACGTAGCAAGACAATGTGCACTAGCAAATAAAGAACTCGGAGAGCACTGCATAGCATAAAACACATAGAGTATACAAGGAAGAAGATGAGATGAAATAGAAAATGACCATCAATCTATTCAGTAAGAGAGGGGTTTCCTTTAATAGAATGGGTGAATTTTTTCTTCTGCAGATACAAGGGAAGTTGTTTCTTTATTTGAGAGGCTTGGTCAAATTGGAAACATTTTTTTATAATTCAATTGAATGACACAAACTAGGGAGCACCCTCCTCAACTAGACTAGGGTTTCTTACAATATAACTAACTGACACAACTCATATACTAATTACTTGTTAGGAAGTGGGTTGCTCAACAAGACTAGGGAGGGTAGTTTACATTATGAAATACTGACAACCCAATCTATTGGGATTTAGTGACAATGAATTCCTCCAAGGATGGATTTGGATCCTATTATTCTGCGTTGGTTGCAACTAAATAGACAAAGTTATATTATGGATAGGGATTGCATTTAATAATCAGTTTCTTGTAAATGTATATAAATACATGTAATATCGTAGAGGCAAAGATGAGAGATAGAGTGAGAACTTTCTATTCTATCATAATCTCCATGATCTGAATAATAAGACAACCAATGCCTATGCTTGGTGGACGTAGCCCAACGTTAGGGTGAACCATGTGAAATACCTGTGTTTCTTATGTGTGTGATTGATAATTATCGTATGTGAATTGTGTTTTCCGTGTTTGCAATTCTAACAATTTGTATCAGATCTACTACATTGGAGATCCATGGTGCAAGAAGGTGAATTGAGTAGGTGCCACAAGAATAAATTGAGTAAAAATTAATCAACGCTCCATAGGCAATGTTAGAGGCATGCCGACGTACTCACACTTATGAAATTGAACATTTCATGAACTATGCGCACCTGTATCATACACCACGGAGAAACATAGAGTGTTGATGCTCCCTTATCCACATTCAAGGAGTGCTAGCGCTCCCCCATGAACCCTAAGGGAGCGTTGATCTTGAAACTAGCGCTCCCCCACCCATTATGAAGGAGCGTCGATCTCTTTTCAAAAACATTTTGTATGAATTTTTCCTTCTCAAAAAATTAAAGGTATGGTTTTTTGAAAGTGGAAAGGTATAAAGTTTATTAAGTGGTTGACTTTTATAATTATGCATATGCAAGATCAACGTTATGAATAAAGTGGGCGGAGGATGTTAATTTAAATATTATTTGTGAACCTTTTTTTGTTTAGTAAAAGGTTTAAAGATATATTTGTGATTTATCCTAAATCTTTTAATTAAATATTTTGGGATAATATTATTATCCTCCACATTTAAAAGGGGTTTTTAAAGCAATGGGTATTAGGTGTTTTTTTTGTGCTAATGGATAAGATGTAGATTTCGAAGTTTGAAGTTGAAAAGTTTAGTGGTAAAAGAAACTTTGAGCTCTAGAAGCTCAAGATGTGGGATTTACTAGGGCAACAAGGGTTGCAAAAAGCATTGGCAGGCAAGTCAAAGAAACCAACAACCATGATGAATGAGGAATGGGAATATATGGATGTGAAAGCTCTTAGTACCATTCGTTTATGTCTGGCGGATGATGTTCTGTTTAATATCGTAGGAGAGGATACAACATCAGGATTATGGAGCAAGTTGGAAAATCTATATATGACAAAGTCCTTGATGAGTAGGATCTACTTGAAGAGACAGTGTTTTCAGATGAAATAAGGTACAAAAGTTGTTGACCATTTAAATACCTTCAATACCCTTATAGTTCAAATGAATAGTATGGAAGTTAAATTCAAAGATGAAGATAAGGCTATTACACTATTGTGTTTGTTGCCCGAATCTTGGGATAATCTAGTCACCTCTATTAGCTTTATCTCAACAAAAGTTTTAGATTATGAATTTGTTGTGGGAGCTTTGTTGGCTGAGGAGATGAGGAGAAAATATTGTAAAGGAACCTCAAATTTAGGGGTGATGCTGGTCAGCTGTTGAACTAAAGAGTAGAATGAGAGAAGTTCTTCTTGATCTAAGTCAAGACACAGAAAGGGTAAAGAAAAATGTTGGTACTGTGGCAAAACATGACATCTCAAGAAAGATTGTTGGAAAAGAAAGGAATGTTAGGAAAACTCTACGAAGGAATCATGTTTGGATAAAACAAATTTAGGTATGACTGATCAAGTTTATCTGTTTCTAGTAATTTACAATATCAAGAAGAATGGAAGTTAGATTCAGGTGCCTCCCACCACATGTTCTCACATAGAAATTGGTTCATTTCTTACCAATCTGTTGATGAGGGTGTAGTGTTTATAGGAAATGGTATTCCCTGTAAAACTATTGGGGTTGGAAATATTAGAATCAGGATGTTCGATGGTATTGTTAGGGAATTAACAGATGTTAGATATGTACCTGAGCTTAAATCAAATTTGATTTCATTGGGAGTGTTGGATTATTGTGGATATAAGTATACAGGTCTAGGTGGAGCACTCACAATGTCGAAAGGTAATTTAGTAGTGATGAAGGCAACAAAGGTTGATAACCTGTATAAGTTGGAAGGGAGTACTGAAGGGGCATCTGAAGTGACAGATGTATCTTCTTGTTTATGGCAGAAGCATCAAGGGCATAAGATCAAGAAAGAATTGCAGGTACTCATAAGTGGTAAATCATTTCCGGACTTAGAATATTTGTTTTTGAATTCCTTCTTATTATATATCTCTGCAAGTTATGATGGTGATATAAAGGGATGTTTTGTGTGGGATCCTACTTCTCACAAGGTCATCATTGACAGAGATATAGTATGTATGCAACAACCAAAAGGGTTGATTCAATATTACAACGGTAAATTTGTTTCCATGCTAGATAATTCATTGTATGGCCTATTGGTACCCAGGAAAAATTACAAAAGGTTTGAATCCTTCATAGTGAGTCAGAATTTTTCAAAGGATAGGAATGACTATACATTTTATAGTACATTCATAGTCTTGATGTTATTTACTGATGATATGCTCGATGCAAGCTGAAGCATGGATAAAATCACTAAGAACATGATTCAGGTGGACAAGACAATTCAGATGAGGGATCAAGAAGCATTAAAACAAATTATGGGCATAGAAGTACACAGAGATGGCAATGGTAAGTTGTGGTTGGAGTTTAGTATGAACATTGTAAAACTAGTTTTTATCCCTCTTGCTTTCCATTATAAGTTTTGTTCAAGCATAGGTCATGTCTATAAAGAATAAAAGGTTATGTCTCATGTAAGTTTAGTAGGAGCTCTGTTGCATGCGATGAAATTATTAAGACCATATGTTTCACATGCTAATGATGTTGTCAGATACGTGACAGATTCAGGTGTTGCAGTGAAATGGGTGCTTCTACATTTGAGAAGCACAAATGTCACTTGTAATGGTTACACTGAGATGGTGTGTGATGATTGTAATGTATATTTTACAGGTGTCTTGTATAGGAGGAGATCTATCACTAAATTTCTCTCACAACATAGTTGTGGAAGACATGTTGGAGGTGGAGTGACCCCTCAGGAAATCCAAACTCGTGCAAGTCACACAGGCGAGATCATGAAACCAGTTTTATTAGAGAAGTTGTAGTGGTTCTTGGCTTCTCTTGGCTTCTCTTGGCTTGCAAAAAAGGTGATGAACCAAAGGAAGGAGCAAGGCATCAGGTTAATTTTTGTCAAGGTGGATATTTTTGGGATTTGGTGACAACGAATTCCTCCAAGGATGGATTTGGATCCTATTATTCTACATTGGTTGCAACTAAATAGACCAAGTTAGAATATGGATACAGATTGCATTTAATAATAACTTTCTTGTAAATGTATATAAATACATATAAGCTCGTAGAGGCAAAGATGAGAGACAGAGTGAGAAATTTCTAGTCTATTGTAATCTCCATCAATAAGACAGCTGATGCCTATGCTTGGTGGAGGTAGCCCAACGTTTAGGTGAACCAAGTGAAATCCCTGTGTTTCTTATGGGCGTCATTGATAATTATAATATGTGAATTGTGTTTTTCCCATTTGCAATTCTAACATACTCACCCTTCCTGGTTTACTAACATCTTCCATCTTTATATTATTGAGAGTCTAGTTGTAACCATTAAAATCATCACTAGCTCTCTTTTACTTGCCTTTTTTTAACCTCAATGGTTTAAGAGAATGCAAACACCTTTCTTAACAAAACTCTTAAATATGAACAACCATAATACCTTGAATTATTTCACATTGTTGCATGATGGAATTTGTAAGAACATCACATTGTTGCCTGAGTTTTCTTGCTTCCTTTTTCTGATACTACGTGTTAGTTTGTTTTTTTATATTCATCTACATATTGCATACTAATAAAAATCGGACGAGTATGTGATTTCTCATTATCATAACTTACATCAAATTGTGTAAGAGCTACCACCTGCTACATGTTCTCCATGTGGATCTTAGTGTACCTCTCAATCGTTGCCTTAATACTTTACAGCAGACAGACAAGTCATGGATTCACCATTAAGCATAGATTATTTAATTGCAAGCTAAGAAGTTACCCATAATTTAGTGTAAATATCAATGGAGTACTTTCATTTATCTCAAATAAATATCAACATAATACTTGAAATTGTCTCAAAGTTCTTATTTTCTTTATCTAGATCTCCATTTTGTATATATATTTTAACATCTCTCGATGGAAAAAAAAAATTCAAAAAAATCATTGAAATTATATTTTAAATTTGTGGCTATTTCTGCCTCACTAGAAGAGAATTCAATATCACATCATCCGTCTAACCTCTCTAACCTCGAGTAATATATTTTCTATGTAATAAAGGTCAATCTTAGTTAATAAGGCCTATTTAATAATGTGAACAAGTTTGATGTAAGAACACTTAATAAAAGCTTCCACTTCTAGAATGGTCTTCCTACAAAATGTTCTTTAGAATATAGAATTAATATAAATAGGATTAGAAGGCATGAGAAAGTCTTGTCTTGAGAATTATTGTAATAGAGATCTGCTCTAGAGGTTACCCCTGGAAGAGGAAAGTGAACATTTATTTCATTCTATAAAGGTATTATTTTTTGTGTTGTTATTCTCACTATTTTTTTGTTTCACTTATATTTTCTGCAATGTTTATGTTTCTTCTTATTAGAATAACTTTGGTACATTACAAGTGGTATCATATCTGTTTCCTCTAAAACTGTAGAAATTGTTTTTTCCAGGGAAGAGACATGTATTGTCAGTGTCTTTAAAGCACATAGATATGTCATTCAACAGGTAAAACTATAGTTGGGGAAGAGTACACAGGGTTCACTGAGTTACTCAAAACAAATGTTTCACCTCAAGTTGAAAACCTTTGTAACCCTTGTTGGTACCCCTTCAAGTAGTATTGGATCAGAAAGAATATGTACATGGACATCACTCCCATGTACCATTTGATATATGAGGAGTCCTCTGGGTCTCCTAAGACCAACTCTGTTAGATATATGAGGAGTCCTTTGGGTCTCCTAAGACCAACTCTAGATCAGAGGATCGGTCGCTTGACTGTTATAGTAACACCGAGAATAACACTCGTGAAGATACTCTCTAGTACTTGGGTAATTGAGTAGTACAAGTAAGGGTACAGTCGAGCCTCCTTATTTGGTTCCCTAAGATATTGGGCCAAGTAATAGTGTTTGACCCTGCACGTATAACATAGGGAAAAACCTTGTTTATAGGAACCTTGGAAACCCTAATCTTTGGGAAAGAAATAAAAAATAAAAGGAACAAATAAGATATATTTCCACAGAACCCTACCTCCTGCATTATGGTTGTGACATGCCTACATAATTTTTCCTATTAAAAATTTGGCAAAATCATCAATGTAGTATTCTTCAAGATAGAGTATAAATATGCTTAAGTTACACACACACACACACACACACACACACACACACACACACACACACACACACACACACACACACATATAGTGGTCTTGTCGAAACCCTTATTCGGTATCTATCCTCTTGTCTTCCTATCTTCATCTTGATTGTCATGGTACCTATAACTTTTAAGACTTTTTTATTCTTTGCAGACCAGACCCCCTTCCTTGCACCCTTATTTTGGACCTATTCCATTGGATTCCATCTTTCATCCTGATTGCAATGGCAATGGTATCTATCACTTGTAATCTTTTTTTCCGTTGACCCACCCACCCTTTCTGACACCCTTATTTCCCACCTATTCAATTGCACTCCCATATTTGCACTAATTGTAATGGTACCTTTAACAAGTAGCCCATTTTCTATGCGAACCCACCCATCTATGTCCTATGTTTCTCTTTCACCATGGCACACACCAACAACCAATAACTTGAAAAATTCCTCAATTCCACTATAGACACCAAAATGGAAGACATGGAATAGGAAATGAAGAAGAACATCAATTCCCACATCAATAACCAACTCGAATCCTTTTCTTCCAAGAGAGTGACATCATTGAATATTCCTGGAGGCCTTACGTCATAACAATAATTTTCTAACCTAGAATATGCTCCTTCTTCAAATTCCCATACTTTTTGGTCAAACCCCCTTCACTGTGATCTTTGTCTTCCATGAGTGGAGGTGAACAAATTTCATGGATCAGATCCCACTAGTTGGGTCATTCAAATAGAATAGTACTTCTCCCTACTATTAAATTTTTGGTATGCTCATTTAACCATACATAATGTCACATCATTTTCACCCAACCATAGTCATTTACATATGCCACCCCCGAGCACACTAACCTTTACTTAAAATAATTATGTCAAGCCTATTCTAGAACCAACAGATAAACCCTAGCTGCTAAGTACAACAAAAACTCAATACAAGTAGAGTAATCCTTCTCCAAGGGTATCACACAATAAAGAGAGTCTCTATACCCACAAGACAAGTACCATACACAACTTCAACAGTTGGAGCTATACTACTCTCTCAAACTTGTGCCATGCTTAGAAAGAATATCAACAAGAGCACCACCAAGAATATCATCAAGAGTTTCACCAAGAACCACCAAGAGAATGACTAAGAATATCATTTGATAATGCTAGAGAGATACCAATACCAAGAGATGACCATACACCCTTATTCCTCCTTGCAATTGCAATTGCAGCTCTCCACAAGAATTTCACTTTGACTTGGTATCCAAATGAGATAAAATGTCCTCTATTTATATTACTCTGTCCAATGAATTTTCTAGCTGGGCCAACCTGGATTTCTGGTAATTATATTTTATGTTTATCTTTTTCTTGTGCAGTCGACTTGTGTTGAAAAGTCAACAAGAAACATGTGTCTAATTTACTTTTCCGTTAATTAAATTAGACAATAAATATTAATCTATTATCTCATTCATAACTGAGTGATTTGGAATTGTAAAAGAATTACAAGTATAGTTAAGTGAGTTAATCTTTGTTGTATTAGTGTGAGTTCAATGAATTAATTATTCATTAATTCACAATCAGTTAACTCGCATGCAACTGAAGATTCGCCATGGTTAACTACATGCATGTCAGTTCCAATGGACACCAGTTGAGTGTTGGTCACTAAAATTGCTTAATTAATTCAAACAATCAAGTGCTACATAAATTGTCAACCCAAGGAAGTCTGTTTATTTCAAAGGCAACCACGCACTATATATGCTCAATTCCAAAAGCAACCTAGAGTTGTAGTAAAGGAAACTATATTAATCACACTTGCCTTGAATAAACTGAAGTTCTGACTTGAATTACAAGAAAGCAACCTACCTATTGCAGAGCTTAAAGAGACAATTGATCTAAAGAATCCCGGATTACATTAAAATAACAACTGCAACAGGAAAGAACAACTATTCTGTAACTAGAGAACAGGACCCTATTCCCAAGCAGGAACTCTAGCACCTTGTTTCTAATTAACACACTTTCATGAAAACATTAATGCATTGAAGACTAACTCTATCTAACAGAGAACAGGACCCTTAATCCCTTCCTTTAAGAAGGAACCTTTAGTACCAGTCTCTGATTAGCATGCTCATGAGGATAATTGAAGGCTAGCTACTTCTAACAGAGAGAAGAACCCTTAATTCCTTCCTTTAAGCAGGAACCTTTAGCTCTAGTCTCTGATTGGCACACTCAGGGGAAAATAATTGAAAGCTGATTACTCTGAACAAAGAACAGAACCCTTAATACCTTCCATTAAGAAGGAACCTTTAGCTCTAGTCTCTGATTAGAACACTCACGAAAAATAATTGAAAGCTGATTACTTCTAATAGAGGACAGAACCCTTAATCCCTTCCATTAACAAGGAACCTTTAGCTCTAGTCTCTGATTAGCACACTCAGGGAAAATAATTGAAAGCTGATTACTTCTAATAGAGAACAGAACCCTTAATCCCTTCCATTAAGCAGGAACCTTTAGCTCTAGTCTCTGATTAGCACACTCAGGGAAAATAATTGAAAGATGATTACTTCTAACAGAGAACATAACCCTTAATCCCTTCCATTAAGCATGAACCTTTATCACTAGTCTCTGATTAGCAAACCTCATAAATTCATCACACAAGATTGCTAATTAAAATGATTATGAACTTTGTGAAAACAATGTAACATTCAATAAAACAAAGTTCTTAACAAGACAGATTTCAGTAGTGTTTCAACAAAGCAGAATTCATTAAAAGTAGTGTTTCAACAAGACAAAAGTTAATCAAGGCATAAACAGAAATCACACTAACACACTATAAAACTAATGGGTGAATCTTGTGAAGAAGGTGGGCCCTCCCTTCTCACAAGATTCCCCTGAAATGAAAAGGCTAGAGAAGGATGCTCAAAACAGTCTTTTATTCATCTATCAATTTATCGTATTACAATCTGAAAATGAAGTACGTCCTTCTCTCTGAAACTTTCTTAGCACATAAAACTGGCGATCCTCTCGAATGATGATTTCCTTTTATTTAAAGAGGGAATCCCTTCGATACAATTGATCAAAATTACAGATGTATATCTGAGTCCTATTCTTAGTCAGATCAACTTTCTAAACTGGAATAAGATGTCCTAGTCTCGCGCAAAAAAATGCTATTACAAGTGCTGAAAGAGGTGTTGCTATTATGGCTGGAGTAACAGTTCTTTCTCATTGCCGTTGTTGCATCCTGTTTCGGCATTGCAAATCACGGGCTATTTCAACCACGAGATATGCACTCTAACTATTCATCCCCTCTTAGGTAGCAGCAATGGTTGATGCTTAGCTTACGGTGCAGCTGTTGTAGTCAATCTGTGTGAGTTGTTGTTGACCATGGACTGTGTAACGGCTTCCTTGTGTTTCAGCATCGTTGACCATAGACTGTGTAACAACTTCTGTGTTTCAGCCTCGTCGACCATGGACCGTGCAACAGCTTCTATGTTTCAGTATCGTCGATCATGGACTGTGTAACAGCTTCTGTGTTTCAGCATCGTTGACCATGGACCGTGTAACATCTTCTGTGAATTGTTGTTTCAACAACAGACCTCAAATGCTAATCTGCAGTTTGAACTATTTCAACACTTATACATTTCTAATCAATGGTTAAGTACGAGAGTAATGTGAAATTATATGCAAAACAGATTAAACGTACAGTAAAGAAAAGAGATGTTGTATAGTTTTGGAAAGATAAGATAAAGTGATAATATGGGTTTAAATGTGAGTGAACAAGAGTGTAATAGTTGAAAAAAGTATGGGCAAAAAGGTACATTGTGTGGTCCTAACATCCCCCCCAACTCAAGGTGTTGCATGTCCTCAGGCAACTTCACTCTGAATCAGAGTCTGAATACCGACTCTGAGCATGTAAGTTACTCAAGCAGTAGCTTTGGGAGGTACTGTCCATTGGCGCTCTGAACCCTTGGACCCGTTGTAACCTTTTCCAAGCTGTTGTTTCTATCTTCTTAGGCAGCTTATAATGGATTTGATATCTTTCTATTGGCAACCAGAGGATAGGAAAATAAAACTAGTACCCTATCCATCTTTCAACACATTGCTGAACACACTGGATGTAGTTAGGTACCCTGGAGATTGCTACCTCAAGGTTAGTGGGGCTAAAAGGATTGTATTCCTGTCTTTTCTCAGTGGATTGCTACCAAAACAAGTTATTTGCTTGGAGGGCAGCAATCTCTATGGATATGATGAAGTGCTAACAATCCTGAAGCACTGTTGATTGTAGCTGTTGAACATGTTCAGTCATCCCTGGTTTCTTTAAGAACTGATAATATTCTGTGACAAAGGTGGCTACATTTTGTGGTTCTGATCTTATCCAGAGAAGGTGGTTGTCTTCATTGTGCTTGGCATCCATGAAGTCATCTTGCCAAATAATCTGATTGTGGAGAAAGGAGGTGAATGCCCAAATCTGGATGTCCCCGACAAGAGAATTAAGGTTCAGTTGCATGTTCTCAGGAATGGCCTCGTTATGAAAGTATGCTTCATAGAGGAGGTGTTGATCCCTAGCAGATGCTTCTGTAAAGGTTTTGACAAAATCTGCTAGGTGTAGTACTGCATGGGGTCTGCCTTCCATGATTGATTTGATCTGAAACCATGTAAGTCGTTCCATAAGGAAGAAAGAGTAGTTGCAGGATGGTTTTCTTGTGGCCAATAGCTTTTGTATCAAGTCAAATACTAGGGCCATTCTACCTTTCAACTCTTTGTTCTGTTTCTTAAGAGCATGAGCTTCTTGTCGTGTCTTCTCTAAAGCTTCCCAATTTGAGTATGTATGATTTATCTAGATTTGTCTGTGCTCTTGCAGGATTTTGTCCTGTGTTGCAGCATACTCTTTCTTCCATTTTTGTATTACTGCCTGCTCATCCCATGGATGAGTCTGTGTTTCAGCATTGCAAGTAGTGGGGTGAGGTAAGGTCTGAGTAGATTGTTCCACAAAAGTGTGGATATTGATCTGGATGGGAGGTGTAAATTACTCCATAGGCATTGTCTGTACATCTTTGTTGACAAAAGCAGGGGCTTCATTTGTTGCAATGTAGGGCTCAGTCTTAATCTTGGGAGGTCCTGCTGGTTCTTGTGTTTCAGCTGTAGCCGGTTCTTGTGTGACAACTATAGCTGGTTCTTGTGTAACAGCAGGTTCTTCCTTTTTGACTACAAAAGTTGAAGGAGTAGGGAGAGATCCTGATATTGGGACTTGAATTACCTTATAGCCTGCTTGATAGTAAATATTCCCACATTGACAACACATATATTCTTTACACGGGTTTTTTGTTGTAGTCCCTTCTAACATGGTTTCTATACAAGCTAAGGTGTACAAATTAAGTACTTTCTCGTACGCTTCTAGTTCAGACTTTAAAAACTCGTTTTCTTGCAAGACAGAGTCCATTATTGGTTCTGGTTGAGGGATGACTGGTTCTTGTGTGGCAGTCACAGCCTCACTAGCTAGTTCTTGTGGAGTAGCTACAGGAATGGTAGCTGATTCCTGTGTTTCAGCTTCTTGATGTAAGGAAAGTAATGTTGCAGCACCCTGGACCTCTGATTCCTGTATCTCAGTGTCAATATCAGCAGTTGGTTCTTGTGTTTCAGCCGTAGCTGGTTCTTGTGTGGTAGCTATAGCTGGTTCTTGTGTTTCAGCCATTGAATGTGTAGCTGGTGTTTGTGTTTCAGCTATGGAATGGGTATTTGGTTCTTGTGTTTCAGCTATGGAATGGGTAGTTGATTCTTGTGTTTCAGCTACGGAATGGGTAGCTGGTTCTTGTGTTTCAGCTACGGAATGGGTAGCTGGTTCTTGTGTTTCAGCTACTTTATTTGAGACAGATGATGTCGCAACACCCTGGGCATCTGGTTCTTGTGTTTCAGTGCCCATGGGTGGAATAGGCAAAGATCCCAGGATTTGGGAGGTTGGAGGTGTACGGGGTATTAGTCGGATGGGTTGGGGGTCTAGGGTAGTGGCAATAATAGCTGGTCTTGTTGAGGCCCGTGTTCATTTTCTTTGTAAGAAGGGCAGAAAGAAGGGAATCTTTCGTTTACATGGGGATTTTTCCTCAATGATGGGGCAGGGGGGATTTTCCATCTCAGAGTCATCGCTCAGAATATGAAGGGCGAGAGTGGATGATTCTAGTAAAGTATGAGGCGAGCTTGGTATGGCAGGGGGGTCAATTGGACTGATTGGTTCTGTAGGGTTTTGGGGTTGTTGTTCCTGGAGGTTTTCAGGAATTTTGGCAGCTTCTTGGGGGTTTATGAGTGGGTTGTTTAGTGGAGGATTTTGTTGGGCAAAACCCCTTTGGATGAGCAGTTAGACAAGACGGTGATGGGTGAGTGAAAGGGTGGGATCTTTAGCCTTTCTGCAGTAATGTGCCATATTTTTCAGACAACCCAACAAATAATAAGGAATATTCACCCGTCTATTATGCCGTAAATGAGACAACAGAAGAAAGTTGTGCTCGTACACTACCTGGTATCAACCTTCGCAGGTTAGGTAATGTTTGACGAATCTTGCCACTTCTGGCCATGGGGGTGGCAAGGAGCTAAGTTGAACACCCCGACCTTTAAATTCAATTTGTTCTTCTGGTAAGAAGAAGTTCTGTTGGGCATTCCGGATGATATGTTTACGACTGAACATGCAAATGTCGTCGGTAGGGAGGCCTAAGAGCTGTGCTATATCCTCTTCTGTTACTGAAATTCAGACCCCTTGAACAATAGAATGGTCTTCCTGAAGGTTTTGAGTGAATTGCAGGACTTGTTGTTCATCATACCCCTGTAGTCTCTGAAAATAACTGAGCCATCCTGCCTGCTGAAAGATTTGATAAGCTACTGAATAATGTTCTAACAGCGTTGTCGTGGCAGGTTCATTCTGTATAACATAGCCTCCCGTAGCTACCAACTCGGTAAAATACAGTGTCAAAGAGTTTGAGTAACAGCTTCTGCGCAGAGTGAGTTTTTCGAGCGACGGTATGCAAAATGGTGGTAAAATACACGAAAGGGTGGTGAAATAGGAATGGCAGTGGTGAATTCATGTGAAATGATGGTATGGAAGATTTGATGTGTCCTCCCCTGTCGTCAAGTGCAGCTAATAATGATTGCACTCGAGTGGTCATAATGATTTAGAATCTTCTCACTAACTATAGCTTAACTGTATTACATAAAATTTATATACCTCGCCTTACCTTTTGATTCATTCTGTAAACAAAATATTATGCCTGTCTATGGTAGTTCTACAGTATTTGTGGCAGAGACTTTTGATTTATTTGATGCATTGTATCAAGGATTTGCTGACTGGAATGACGAACTATAGTATGAGAGCATAAAAGCTTGCTGATAGATGATGTTGAAAAGTTGGTGTTTCAGCAACAGAAAAGAACGAGGTGAAACATTTTCTAGACGGTGTTGTTTCGGTGATGAGAAAATGTGAAGAACTGCTGAACAATGGTGTTTCAGCAACAAGAAAAATGGGGTGAAACAATTTCTGGACGGTGTTGTTTCGTTGCTGAAGGAAGTGAAGAATTGTCAAATTGTAGTGTTTTGGCAATAGAGAGAAGGCGAAAAGTTGGTGTGAGTGGTGTTTTAGCAATAGGGAAAATGGTGAAAAGTTGCTGCCAATGGTGTTTCAGCAATAGAAAGGGAAAGTTGAAACAATTGTTGGACGATGTTGTTTCATCTATGAGGAAATGTAAGGAATTGTCGGACTGTAGTGTTTTGGCAATAGGGAGAAGGTGAAAAGTTGTTGTGGATGGTGTTTCAACAACAAAGGAAAGTCAAAAGTGGTGAACAGTGGTGTTTCAGCATCGAAGGAAAGTCAAAAGTGCTGAACAGTGGTGGGGGAAAAAGGTGTGGGTTAGTGGTGTTTTAGTAATGAAGAAAAGGGAGTGAATTGCTGACAGTGGTGTTTCAGCAACAGAGGAAAGTCAAAAGTGTTGAACAATGGTGGGGAAAAAAGGTGTGGGTTAGTGGTGTTTCAGTAATGAAGAAAAGGGAGCGAATTGCTGACAGTGGTGTTTCAGCAATAGAGGAAAGTCAAAAGTGTTGAACAGTGGTGTTTTAGCATCGGAGGAAGCTTGTCTCTTTGAAGTAGGATCATCCTTTCCTAGTGGCATGTGCTTCGATTGGGAATCTGCAAAAATCAATTGTAACATGGTATTTCTTGACAAGAATTATTAGTACATAAAATATAATCTAATACTAAAGAAATTAACTTAAAAGAATTAATTGCAATGAGGGGTAGAAACCCCCTCTAAGAAGAGGTAATCGGCATCTTCCATGCTTGTGGCCTTAAAATCTTCTTTGGAAATAGGGCGCTGGTACAGACGGAGCCGATGACCATTTACAAGTAATGGAGTTTTGGAGTCATCGATTGTGAGGAGCCTTACTGTTCCATTGGGGAAAACAGTGTCTACTTTGTAAGGTCCAAGCCATCTTGTACGCAGTTTCCCTTGAAATTCCTTGAACAAAGAATCATACAGTAGGGCCCAATTACCTTTTTGGAACTGCTTGTTCTTGATAGTTTTGTCATGCCATTTTGATCTTTGCTGTTGAATTATGGTTGTTTGCTGAATGGCATCTAGTCTTTTCTCCTCCAATTCATTAAGCTGTTGTAACCTAGATGTCTGTGCATCAGTCAAATCAAGGTTGACAGCTAAAGTAGTCCTTAAGGTTTTTATTTCAAATTCCACAGGAAAGACAACACTCTTTCCATAAACTAATTCATAGGGAGAGAATCCTGTAGTATTTCTCCAGGTAGTTCTATAGGCTCATAATTATTTGGGGAGCCTGTAGGACCAGTCCTTTCTATTTTCCTTCATTTCTTTTGTGGGAATGGCTTCTATTACTTTTTTTGTGCTTTCCACCTATCCATTGGCTTGGGGGTGGTATGCTGTAGTCATTCTATGCTGGATATGATATTCTTGAAGGGTGGCTTTGAAGCCATGAGAAGTGAAAGGAGGTCCTCCATCTATAACTAATTCTCTTGGCACTCCAAATCTGATGAAGATGTCTTTAAATAAGAAATTTATAACTGCTTCTTTGGTCGCTCTGTGAAGTTCTTTGGCTTCCACCCATTTATTCATGTAGTCTGTGCAGACCACTATGTAAAATTTTTGATTGGATGGAGGGTTGATGGGTCCTACAAAGTCTAAGGCCCATCTTTCAAATGGTTCAAATACCATCTGGGGGTTTAATGGCATTTCATCTCTATGATTAGGTTGTCCTACTCTTTGGCAGCTATCACTGGCCTGGACATATTTCTTTGCATCTTTGAAGAGTGAGGGCCAATAGTACCCCATCCTAAGAATTGTATGTGTTGTTCTCTTATTAGCAAAATGCCCTCCACAAGGGCCATCATGACAAGATTTTAGTAGATCATAAACCTCATCTTCTCTAATACACCTTCAAATTTCTTGATTAGCTCCTGTATGGAAAAGACACCCACTTATCCAACTATACTGATCACTTTGATGAATGATACTTCTTTTCTCTCGGTGGGATAGGTGTGGTGGTAACTTCCCTGCAACCAAGTAGTTAGCAATGTCTACATACCAAGGTGAGTGGGCAGAAAATGCAAATAGATATTCATCAGAAAAGGAATCATCTACTGGGGTATCATCATCAGGTGTCAATCGAGAAAGGAAATCAGCAACTACATTCTCTTTTCCTGGTCTATCTACAATTCTAATATCAAATTCTTGCAATAATAGTAGCCATCTGGTGACTCTAGCATTTGTGATAGGTTTGTTCATTAAGTATTTGATAGCTGAGTGATCAGTATGGAAAAAAGTAGAATAGCCAGTAATGTAATGTCTAAATTTATTAATGGCATAGATAACTGCTAGGAATTCCTTCTCGGTGACTGTATAATTGAGTTCAGCAGGAGTCATATTCTTGCTGATGAAATAGATAGCATAAGGGAGATGATTCTCTTCTTGTCCCAAGACAGCTCCTATTGCAATATCTGAAGCATCGGAGGATATATGAAAGGGAAGTGTCCAATCAGGTCCTCTAAGAATAGGATTTGTAGATAACTGATGTTTAAGTGTGTTAAATGCTTCTTGGCAAGAATTAGTCCATTTGAATTCAACATTTTTCATCAGTAATACAAACAGGGGAGAAGCTATTTTGGAAAAATTATTGATAAATATTTTGTAGTATCCAGCATGTCCTAGAAAACTTCTTACCTCTGTTTGGGTTTTGGGAGTAGGAATATCCTTAATGACTTGTATATTGGATGGGTCTACCTGAATTCCTTGAGATGAGATGAAATGTCCAAGCACTATTCCTTCACTCATCATCATATGACATTTTTCTGTACTTAAGGAGAGTTGGGCTTGTATGCATCGTTTAAGTACTTTCTCAAGGTTTTGTAGTGCTTCCTGAAAAGAAACACCATAAGGAGTAAATTCATCCATAAAGATTTCCATAGAGTCATTAAGCATATCAGAAAAGATTCCTAAAACTGCTCTTTGGAAGGTTGTTGGTGCATTACATAGTCCAAATGGAAGGACTCTATAAACAAAGGTTCCCCAAGGGCTAGTAAAAGTAGTTTTATCTTGATCTTGAGGTGCAATTTTGATCTAGTTATACCCACTAAAACCATCTAAAAATGAGAAAAATTTCTTCCCTGACAAATTATCTAACACCTGATCAATGAATGGTAATGGAAAGTGATTTTTTTGAGTGGCTTTATTTAAAGCTCTATAATCCACACATACTCTCCATTTCCCATTTTTCTTAGGGAATATTACCATTGGGGAAACCCATTCACTGTCTAATATAGGATAAATAAACCCTGCATTGAGCAATTTTTGAAGTTCTTCTTTGAGGATTTCTCTTAAATTAGGGTTCATTCGTCGTTGAGATTGGCAGATTGGCCGACAATCTTCCTTAATATATATTCGATGAGTACATAATTTAGGAGAGATTCCTTTCATATCTGTGTAATCCCATGTGAATGCTTCTTTATTTTCCAGAAGTAACTTCATTAATTGTTGTGTTTCAGCATCTGTCAAATTAGGGTTTATGTTCAGTGTTTTGCCAGGTTCAATTTCTACTGGTTTGCTTTTAGAGGAGATGGTGGTATATGTTTGAGGTGGGATTTCCGAGTTGAGGTTTTCTTCAGTATCGGACTCCAATAGTGCAGTTAGTTGATTATGAGTTTCTGGGGTCACAGAGGAGGGTTCACAAATAAAATTATTAATCACTTCATCCTTGGTGGAGTCTTTCAAGCTTAGAGCTTGTTCGATAGTCAAAAGAGGTTGCGTAGGTTGATCATCAAAATCTACCCATACAGAAATATCATTATTAATCAGGGGTGTAGCATGAGGGTAGAGGGTAAGCTGTTTAGTTTCATAACCATTTGAAATTGTCATTGAACCTGATCTACAGCTGATAAAAGCATCTACTGTGGCTAGCCAAGGACTACCCAAAATTAGAGGGTGCCCCCCCAACTTTGATTTGGGTTGTAGTACCACAAAGTCAGCTGGATAATTCTAGGATTCTAAAGAGATACTGAGGTCTTCAATGACTCCTTCTGGTTTAATTGTGGATCAGTCAGCCAATTCTAGGATAGTTGGGGTGTCTCTGAGTTCATTTTGCAGTTGTAGCAGTTGTAAGGTTTCCAGAGTCATGATATTGATAGCGGCACCTAGGTCTACCAGAACTCGAGGGATTATTGTTTTTCCAACTTGCACTGAAATGTTAGGGTGGTCAGGATCACCATATTCAACTGGGGGAGCTTTACCTGACATTAGTGCAGAAAAGTCTCCCATAACATGGACTGTAAGGGGTTCCTTAATTTTCCTACCAGGCTTTTTAACACAAATGTCTCGCATCGTCCTAGCATAGATTGGTACATCTCGGAGTGCTTGTAGTAGGGGAATTTTGACATATAAATTTTGTAATTCCCCTAGAAGATTGAAGGCTGGTGGCTCAGGCATTTTAGTTAAGGCTAAACACTCAGGAAATGGTGGTTTTGTTGTTTCAGCAACATTGTTAGAGGATGATTGTACCTCTTCAGGTACATCATGCTCTTTTGTTTCCTCTTTATCAAAAGAGGTAATATCAGCTATGGTGGGTTCCACTATTCTCCCAGATCGTAAATGAATATCGTTGAATTGTACAGGGAGAAGAGAGAGTGTAGTCTGGTTATAAATATCAATGCACTACATAACTTTATTATTTGGGTTAGGGTTAGGTTGTATAGGTAGCTGGGGTCTCATCGTTTGATTGTTTGGGGGAGTACCTGCTGGTAAGGAGAGTGGTTTCAGGAATTGCGATTGAGGTAATTGATTTTGGAAGGGGGGTTGTTTTCCTCTCCAATTTTGATTCCATTGTTTCTGATATGGTTGTTGTTGTTGTGGAGGCCAAGGGGTCCACATTGATGGATCAACAAAGGGTGGGTTAGTTTGTTGCATGGGTGGGTAAGTTTGTTGCATGGGTGGATAAGTTTGTTGCATGGATGGGTAATTCATTTGATTAATGTATTGCATTTGATTATAGGGGGGGTAACTCATTTGATTGAAAGAAGGATAATTATTCCAATGATTAGAAGATTCAAATGGCATGTTAGGATTCATACCTTGTCCCCGCGGTTTCCATTGCCTCCTCTATGTCAACAGATAGACAGCTTCAACTTCTTTGTCTGTTGGTTGTAATGCTTCCTTGATCCTTGGTAAAGATGGACAATGTTGGGTTTCATGATCTTTATCACAGATGGTGCAGATTGGCTTTTTGTCCAATGGACATTCTCTTCGTGGGTGCTTGTCTCTGCATTGAGAACAAAAGATGGACAGGGCTGCTTCTACTTCTGCTTTCTTTTTCTTAATTTAAGGGGTGTCAATTTGTGAGGCAAAAGAGCTTAACATTTTAGTTTTAAAACCTTCAAGTAAATTACCTATCTCGGCTCTTGTTGCTCCACCACTGGCTGATTTTTGGACTATTGAAAATGTGGTGTCCCTGTTGTTTGATCTATTTCTTGAAGCTCCTCTTGAACATCTTTTGCATAAATTAACAATTTCATTGTATGATTCCTTAGATATGTCTCCTTTTCCAAGCATGTTCAACATATCTAGACAGTCATCCCTTACTCCTTTTAATAATATAGTTTTAAGAATGTATTTACTTACATTGGGGTGACTAGATCTTTGTAGATTGTATTGTATCCTTTCTACAAAGTCCTCCAGAATTTCATCCTCCTGCATCATCTTAAATAGTTCCTCCCTATTTTCTCTTGTTCGGAAGTAGTCCTGGTATTTGTTCAGGAATTTTTGTTTCATTTGATCCCATGTTGTGATTACATGGCCTCCAAGACTCATAAACCATCTTAGTGCATTCCCTTTTAGTGTTGTTGGAAATAACTTTAATTTTTGAGCATTAGAAATGTAATCATAACTTCTGCATAATATATCAAACTCAAAAAGAAATTCATCAGGATCTTCTGAAGACAAACCATGAAAATTAGGTAATGCTGAGAGTGGAATGTTTTTCATGGGGGCTACTCCTCTAGGAAGATCGCCAATAGGAAATCCTAATGTAGAGAAAGAGTTTTCATCATTTACCTCTCCTTCAGGACCTACCTGTTCTTCGTGATGCAATTCTTCATTGTACTCATCCATGTTTTCTTCTGTCTGCTCCCCTGCTATGCTTGCTTTGTCCTCAATGTTTCCTGCTGGCTTTTGGACTGTCTCAGGACTCCAAACTTCTTTCCCTATTTCAAACTTTGCTTGAGATGAAGGTTGGTACTTTTGTTTCCGAAGGTTTGGTCGTTGAGCAGCAGATTCAGACTTTGATATAATCTTGTCAATGCAAGTCTTTCTTCCTCCTTTTCCTTTTCCCTTGCCACTTGTAGGGTTAGTATCTTTGGGGTATCTGTGTCCTTTCATGTAATATTTGTATCTGAAAAATCATAAGTGCTTTTGAAATCTATAATTACCTTCTCCGACAATGGTGCCAAAATGTTGGTCACTAAAATTGATTAATTAATTCAAACAATCAAGTGCTACATAAATTGTTAGCCCAGGGAAGTCTGTTTATTTCAAAGGTAACCATGCACTATATATGCTCAATTCCAAAAGAAACCTAGAGTTGTAGTAAAGGAAACTATATTAATCACACTTGCCTTGAATAAACTGAAGTTCTGGCTTGAATTACAGGAAAGCAACCTACCTATTGCAGAGCTTAAAGAGACAATTGATCTAAAGAATCCTAGATTACATTAAAATAACAATTGCAAAAAGAAAGAACAACTATTCTGTAACCAGAGAACAAGACCCTATTCCCAAGCAGGAACTCCAGCACCTTTTTTCTGATTAACACACTTTCATGAAAACATTAATGCATTGAAAGCTAACTCTATCTAACAGAGAACAAGACCCTTAACCCCTTCCTTTAAGTAGGAACCTTTAGTACCAGTCTCTGATTAGCATACTCATGAGGATAATTGAAGGCTAGCTACTTCTAATAGAGAGCAGAACCCTTAATTCCTTCCTTTAAGCATGAACCTTTAGCTCTAGTCTCTGATTGGCACACTCAGGGGGAAATAATTGAAAGCTGATTACTCTTAACAGAGAACAGAACCCTTAATCCATTCCATTAAGAAGGAACCTTTAGCTCTAGTCTCTGATTAGCACACTCAGGGAAAATAATTGAAAGTTGATTACTTCTAACAAAGGACAGAACCCTTAATCCCTTCCATTAAGCAAGAACGTTTAGCTCTAGTCTCTGATTAGCACACTCAGGGAAAATAATTGAAAGCTGATTACTTCTAATAGAGAACAGAACCCTTAATCCCTTCCATTAAGTAGGAACCTTTAGCTCTAGTCTCTGATTAGCACACTCAGGGAAAATAATTGAAAGATGATTACTTCTAACAGAGAACAGAACCCTTAATCCCTTCCATTAAGCAGGAACCTTTAGCTCTAGTCTCTGATTAGCAAACCTCATAAATTCATCACACAAGATTGCTAATTAAAATGATTATGAACTTCGTGAAAACAATGTAACATTCAATAAAACAAAGTTCTTAACAAGACAAAGTTTAGTAGTGTTTCAACAAAGAAGAATTCATTAAAAGTAGTGTTTCAGCAAGACAAAAGTTAATCAAGGCATAGACAGAAATCACACTAACACACTATAAAACTAACGGGTGAATCTTGTGAAGAAGGTGGGCCCTCCCTTCTCACAAGATTCCTCTGAAACGAAAAGGCTAGAGAAGGATGCTCAAAACAGTCTTTTATTCATCTATCAATGTATCATATTACAATCTGAAAATGAAGTACGTCCTTCTCTCTAAAACTTTCTCAGTACATAAAACTGGCAATCCTCTCGAATGATGATTTCCTCTTATTTAAAGAGGGAATCTCTTCGATACAATTGATCAAAATTACAGACGTATATCTGAGTCTTATTCTTAGTCGGATCGACTTTCTAAACCAGAATAAGTTGTCCTAGTCTCGCGCAATAGAATGCTATTACAAGTGCTGAATGAGGTGTTGTTGTTACGGATGGAGTAACAGTTCTTTCTCGTTGCTGTTGTTGCATGCTATTTCGGCATCGCAAATCGTGGGTTGTTTCAGCCATGAGATTTGCACTCTAACTATTCAGCCCCTCTCAAGTAGCAGCGATGGTTGATGCTTGGCTTACGGTGTGGCTATTGTAGTCAATCTGTGTGAGTTTTTGTTGACCACGGACTATGTAACGGCTTCCTTGTGTTTGAGCATCGTTGACCATAGACTATGTAACAACTTCTGTGTTTCAGCATCGTCGAGCATGGACTATGTAACAGCTTCTGTGTTTCAGCATCGTCGATCATGGACTGTGTAACAACTTCTGTGTTTCAGCATCATCAACCATGGACCATGTAATAGCTTCTGTGAATTGTTGTTTCAGCAACAGGCCTCAAATGTTAATCTACAGTTTGAACTGTTTCAACACTTATACATTTCTAATCAATGGTTAAGTATGAGAGTAATGTGAAGTTATATGCAAAATAGATTAAATGTATAGTTGTGTGGATAATTGGCATATGACATGGCTTGTTTGTAGTGAATGGGATAGTGACACGTGGCCCAATCAATGGCCACCACATGTCACTTATATATTGGTTTAAAAGTTATGTTGTTGGTCGGATTCGACCCCGTGACCTCCGAGCAGGGTAAAGCCTTGGGAAGGGTCGCCCAACCACCATGTCCACATGTATTACTTAACATATATATACATTTGATTTTGTTTGAGTTTGAAATAATATGAATTAGAGCACGGATGGGGCCGGGGCTAAGCCTCGACCCACAGTTATATATGTATTGCATATGACCATTGTTATGTGCGTTTAAACCGATGGTTATATATAAATATGTGTGACCATTGTGGTATGCACGCAATTAGATATATCACATGTGACCATTGTGGGTGCACATGTTTTAACTGCCGCGGTTATATATATGGTTTAAACCCTAAACCCTGCTTGTATTGCGCGCGGTCATGTGGTGGCCATGTGCCCACGGGCCTTGGTGGTTAAGGGCCAATGCGTAACCATTCGATAATTTGTACCGGTTGTGCAGTTGCACCCAGTGCTAAGTTTTTCCACATAAAAGCACATGGGGGCTAGGTTGATTTGGAAGGGGGTGCATTTTGGCGATCCAGAGACAACAAGTTTGAAGGGGAACTTCTAGGAAGCCTATCTTCTTCAATTTTTTGCCAAACGAGGTGCTGGAAAAGCCCAGCTAGGGGGTTTTGGACATTCTGAAGCCATTGGAGCCATCTATTTGTCATTTTGAGCATTGTAAAGAACATATTTGAGCACTTTGAGAAAATAATACAAAAGATCCATTGGAAGTTGGACCAGGAGATGTAGCCCAAGAGAGGGGTGAACTCCTTTATCATTTGTTGTGTTATGTGTTTTATGTTCACTGTTTATTGTTTTTGTTTATATGCATCTTGAATGAGTAATTTATATAAAAGTTATGTTGCAAAGTTGATCCATTTGCATTTTAACACAAAAAATAAATCTTGCAAATAAATTCAAGAATACAAGTCTTCTTCATTTTTAGATCACTAATAGAGGAGGAGAGTTTAGCTCATGGAACTTAAAAGAGTTATGTGATAAATATGGGATCAAAAGAGAGTACACAATTCCAAGGACTCCACAACAAAATGAAATTGTTGAGAGGCATAATGGATCAGTACGACAAATGGCAATATCAATGATGAATGAAAGGAATATACCTCAGACATATTGGGTGGAAGAAATCCATACAACTGTTCACATTCTTAACAAATCTCACCTCAGGCCACACAGTGACAAGACTCCTTATGAACTATGGTTTGGAAGATTAGCTTTAATGAAACATTTTAAATTCTTTGGGAGTAAATGTTATATTAAGAATAATGATGAAAATATTGGAAAATATGATGACAGAGATGATAAAGGTATCTTCTTAGTTATTCTACAAACAGTAAAGGATACAGATGCTACAATAAGAGGTTGCATAAATTGGTTGATTGTATCAACATAAAAGTTGATGAAGAAATCTCTGTCCGAAATATAAGCATTGTTGAACCAAGCATAGAAGATATAGTTAAAGATGAAGATGAAAAGGTCCAAGGATCAGAAAGAGAAGAATCTGAATTAGATGAAGATACGAATACTCAGACTAACATAGATCTGCAGAAAGAAACAAAAAAAACTCTCAGAATTTTTAGAAAGAATCATCTTGAAAACCAAATAATTGGAGATATAAATAAAGGAGTTCAGACAAGAAGAAAATTGGTTAAAGAATCAGAACAATCTCAGGTAGTTTTTCTATCTATGCTTGAACCTAAAAATTTTGATGAAGCCAACAAGCATGATGATTGGATAAGAGCTATGAATGAAGAGCTTGATTAGATTGAGAAGAGAAATACTTGGGAGCTTGTCCCTAGACCTGGAGATAAGAATCTAATAGGTTCCAAATGGGTATTCAAGAATAAAATGAATGAAAAAGGACAAGTTGTTAGGAATAAAGCTAGATTGGTCTGTAAAGTGTATGCACAAGTTGAAGGACACGATTTTGATCAAACCTTTGCACTAGTGGCAAGATTGGAAGCCATCAGAATGTTTCTTTCATATTCATGTCATAATAACTTTAAAGTGTATCAAATGTATGTTAAGTCAACTTTTCTTAATGGATATCTAGAGGAAGAAGTATATATGGAGCAACCTGAAGGATTTTCATTGATAGATAATCCTGACTATGTCTGTAAGCTGAAGAAGGCTTTATATGGACTGAAACAAGCACCACAAGCTTGGTATTGTAGACTGGACAATTTTTTACAAGACAAAGGGTTCAAGAAAGGTACCGTTGACATCAATATCTACATTAAGTCTGAAGCTGATGATTTACTAGTTGTTTTGGTTTATGTAGATGACATTATTTTTTGTTGTACTAATGAGTCCTCTGTCCATTGGTTTTCTAACTCTATGCAAATAGAGTTTAAAATGTCCATGATAGGTGAACTATCATACTTTCTTGGTTTACAAGTAAATCAGAGTTCTGCAGGAACTTTTATCACTCAGGAAAAATATTTGAAAGAGATGTTGAAGAAGTTTCAGATGGAAGATTCTTCCCCTGTTAGTACACCTATGGTGGTCGGTTGCAACCTCATTAAAGATGATATTTCACCTGATGTTGATCAAAGGACATATCGATCAATGATAGGCAGTCTTTTGTACATCACAACATCTCATCCTGATATAATGAAAGTTGTTGGAATGGTAGGTCGTTATCAGTCTGCTCCTAAACAAAGTCCTTTAGTGGATGTAAAAATGATATTCAAATACTTGAAGGGAACTATGAATTATGCTCTGTAGTATCCTAGAAATCAAAATATTCAGTAACTTCTTATTTAGATGTTGATTGGGCAAATTGTGTCGATGAGAGAAAGAACACCAGTGGAGGTGCATTCTTCCTGGGTGACTCATTAGTATCATGGATTAGTAAGAATTGGGGATCTATTTCCTTATCAACTACAGAGGTAGAGTAAATTGTTGTTGCTACTTGTTGTACTCAGATTTTATGGATGATCCAAACTCTTGCATATTTGAAGGTAAACTATGTTGATCCAATTCCAATTCACTGTGATAACACTAGTGCCATTAGTGTCTCCAAGAAACTTTTTCTTCATTCCAAGACTAAGAATATCCCAATAAAATATCATTTCCTCAAAGAGAAGGTTACAAACAGAGTTGTTCAGCTGAATTATATTCCTTTCATAGAACATATAGTTGACATCTTTACTAAACCATTAGCAGCGACACCTTTGGATATCTTCGTTAGAAGTTGGGGGTTATATGTTCTTTTGTTTAATATGTTCACCTTGTTAGGGGTAGTACTTATTGAATATTTGTTATATTTCTTGTGAATATAGCTTTGGTTCTTCTTTTCATACTTGACAGGGGGAGTATGTGCCTGTCACATTTCTGATATCTTTGAGATGTACTGCAATAGCTCAGGGGGAGCATGTGTCTTTTTTGACATTGATGTCAAAGGGGGAGAAAGCGTGGTAATTGCAATTGCAAGGATGCTGCAGTGGGATAGTTGGATGTTCTTCAAGAGGTTGCAAAGCGTGGTAATTGAAATTGCAAGGATGCTACAATGGGATAGTTGGATGTTCTTCAAGAGGTTTCTATCAATGCCAAAGGGGGAGATTGTTGGAATGTCTCCAGACAGAGGAAGATTATAATGAACAAGATCAAAGATTGTTGTCTTTTTGTCATTGATGGCAAGATCATAGATCAGCATGACGATGACGAACAAGACAAAGTGGCAAGACGAGTAGCGTAGCGATGATGACATGGAAATATTAAAGCGTGAAAAAGGCTCCATTTTAGAGTTTTGCAGATCAGGAAATCCAAATGAAGGAGGTTCTATAACCCCTATAACTCGCAATATGTGAAATTACGATAACAATCCTCGCCATTTGAGCCATAGGACACATGGAAAGCGATTGGAATTTTGTTGACTTGCACATTGGAGGAGTCAACAGAGCATGGTGTGGGACCTCGCAATATGTGATATCCCAAAATGATACAGGTCGTCAAATCGAGGATTTATTTGAACCCTTGGATCGAGGGTTGTGGACCATTGGATGAAGACTACATGTGGTGAAAGGTCATCTTTTCGCTGACTGGAAAGTCAAAGGAAGGAGGAGCTCTATCCTTTGAAATCACGAAATGCGAAACCATGATTCAATCTGAGTCATTGATCAAGGGAGAGCATGGACCATTGATCTGGCTCCATTTCAGAGTTTCGGATACTGGGAGTTGGAGGTGTCAAGGAGACTCACGACAAAATTGAGAAGAGCCTTTTGGCGCAGCCTGTGGTCACTGTTGGTGGTCATGTGAGGGGAAGAAACTAGTGGTGCTAAGCTCCATTTTGAAGTTTTGGTGATCACGACTTGGAGTGTCGAGACCCTTCATCACAGGAATTCCAAAATGCGAAATCATGAAATTCAAATTATGTTTAGCGCTCGGTTACAACCAGTGGCAATATGAGATAAACATGAAATCCTGCGGATTTATTCCAATGGTGCTGGTTAATTGGAAACTTGATCAAAGGGTTACTATTTCACCTTGCAGTTAATAGATCAGTTATGATTCAGTTAGAAGAACTGAATCATGATTCTTGGATGGTTGGCAATTCAGTTGTTGAGGCAATTTTTCCCTAGGAGATTCAAGATGTAACTGAGGAGGCAAGTGTGCATAAAATGTGAAATTTAGTGATTGTGTTGTGTTGGTTGTTCTAACTAAAAAGGTTTTGAACTGGGAGAAAGGAAAAACACAATATGCATAGTGTAAGATCAAACTCAGAGATGAGAAACAAAAGATGAACAAAATAGAAAAAGGTGAAGAGAACAGAATGTGTAGATATCAAAGAGCATGAGAAGAACAGAGAAAGAAAAGAAAGAAAGAGACAGCAAGTCAAGTCAAGTATGAACATAGCAGTATAATAGTGAAGTAGAGAATATTTGCAGAACAGAGAAGAAGTGGTAAGAATTGATATATCTGTATTGTTTCTTATTCAATCATGTATTTATAATCAGCGAGGTAGGGTGCTGCTAGGGAGGACTATGGTCCTTTAATATTCAAGTTGGTGCTTGAATATTGGAAGTTGTATCTTCCATATAGCTATAGCTAGAAAAACAGGGTGGTAGGGTGGTTCTAGGGGAAACACAGAGTTTTTTGTATGCAATTTAGTGCTTGTATAAGTGGAAATAGGTGCTTCCATCTAGACAGTGCTGGAACTCTCTGGGAGTTTGTGCTTCTTGCTAGTGGGTGCTAGAGAAACCAGAGAGTTGGTGCTCTCAACAAGCTGGAGCTTGTAAAATAGATGTAGTAGCCTCACATTGAGTTGGTGCTCAAATATAGATGATGTACAAAACTTAAAATACTAGCTATCATTCAAAGAAGAAGAGTTTTTCTCCCTTTATGGGTTTCCACATGAAAATTTGTCTCTATGTATATCTTATGTGTGACTGATGTTCATTATTTATACTTTTCATATCTTGTATAATATTAATGGTCACTTGGAAGAGATTAAAAATTATTTGAATAAGTCATAAATTGTTTAAGCACAATAACAACTGACTCACCCCCCCCCCTCTCTAATTTCAACACCAATGGCATGTGATGCAGATTTCATATTTGCGATGAACATATGTCGCTATAGTGACGACGTCTGTAGGTTTAAAAGAAAATTATAGTTTTCTAGTCTCCAAAAACAATGATATGCTGCATAATCCTTACAATGATATGTTTCATAAGTCCCCATATTCATGATACACATAAGCCTTAATACTGCACATGATGAAGAATATGATTTATTGTTGATTCATGCACAAATTTGATGTCTATCACCAATCCCTTATCCTACTTCAAAGAGGGACGATAGTGGTTGATACGAGGCACTTACAGGCTTCTCTTTGTTTAGAAAATAGCTTATCCTCTACTGAACATGGCCAACCACATGAATTTGGAATCTCATATGGCCCCTCNCAATTCCCCATACCCAACAAATGATTTTGTTTATATAGAAAACATATAGCCATTCATGGATAACTAGGCTAGTCATTAAAACATATGAACATATAAGCATTGAAGCATAATGCGATAATTCATATAAACAATGTTTCATACTAGCAACATCGATAAACATCCAAATATAAGTCATGAATTTATACATCTAGTTTTTCTTTGATTTATGTTTTTTTACATTCATAAAATTGACGATTGGGGTATCATAATCATCCTTTGACATTGTATTTCATGTGCCCTGTCCCTCTATTGTTTGTGTTTCCATGCACTCAAGTACCATACTTCTGGTACGTCATTGAGAAGGGAGTGGAGGAAGTTGTGCAGGGGCATGGACTGCAACAACAAAAATGATCATATTGATATGTTGAAATATAATTGAAATAACTATTTTATTATTTTGATTAACATTACAATATTTCTCTTTACATGTCTGTGTAGCTGTGATAGTTGGTGTGTTAATTTATTTTCGACTTGGTTCCTCTTGCAGTTCACCCTATTGAGATACATGTTCTTCCATTTAAAGAAGATAATATATAAGTATAAGTCAGAAAATAAATATCTACAATCATAGTAAATATTTATAATTCTAGTCATACATATCGGAATGGGTACTCTTCTCCCCACAATCATTGGATATGTGTTCCCTAGTATGAAGTGGTATCTATTGAATACCACTAGATTCACTAATGTGGTTGCACTGTTGCTTGAAAACAAACATAAATACTTAGTTAAGGGAGATACAATAAAATATGAATAGACTTTACAAGCATTCTACTGCAGTTTCCTTATTCATTTTATTTACCTGCATTTGTGTGGCTGGGGAGATTGGAGTCTTCCCAAAGCTTCTCCAATATTCAATCACACTTTTAAAACCGTGCTTGTAACCAAGATTGAGGTCCTCCTTAGTGGCAAGAGTTTGGAACATATTTAACTGCAATGCATAACACCATTAAAATTACCAATAACAAAAATAGATATTTGTTCGCTACTGTTAAATAAATATTCACCACAGTTAATCATTTAGTTCTTATGATTCGAGATTTTAGTTTTCCATAGCCACCTTGGCCTAGTTTATGTGCAAGATACCAGATATATAAAATATGCAGAACAGAAATAACATGCTAGAAATGGCAGAATAACAGTAAAATATCTAGCATAATCTTCACAATACACAGAAATGGTATACGAAATAGAAATAGAAAAAGCACTTTGATTCAGAAATCAATGTTCACATGCCTCTTTGAGGGGGCAACCTCCAGTCAAGCAACACTCTGTTACAATAATGATGCAGGAGCATCTCTCCATATCAGCCAGCCAGCCAGCCAGCCACGTCAGCGCGCATGCATTCATATGCTAAAAGGAAGGCGTAGCCTCATTTGAATTTGAAATGAATGTAATTAAATATGCTTAGGCTGGTGAGCCATAGAAGAAATGCCTTTGCACAGGCTGTAGATAAGATAGGAATTTAATATGTGTGGCTGAGATCTAGATCTGATTCTGGACTAGACAGCCCATTGATTGTAATTGAATAGGGTAGGTAAATCCTGGAGGGAAGCGCTCGATGAGCCCTTCAGGTAAAAGAGATTTTGAGATCTCATTTTGAGTTAGTCAAGTATGCATGTAGAGTAGAAGAGAAGAGCCAGAGAGAGAGAGCTCAGAAACACCTTGTAAAATATACAGGCATTTGCTATTATTAATACAGAGCAGTTTTTCCTGCATTATTCTGTCATATATGCATGTTGGTGTGTGTTCCTTGTTTATGTTGTGAACGTATATGTTATATGGGTGCATTCTGCAGGGGTTTGTTTGATTTTAGGTTGAAGGTATTTGAGGCTTCACACTAGGAGGGTGTGATATAACGTTGAGGTTTTGATGGCCGTGCACAGAGGTTGCACTTATGAACTCATGAGGAGTCAGACAGAGACGTGCTGAGGCACAGACTGAAGTCATCAACTCAGGAGGAAAACCGCAAGGTTGCTGAACACCTTGGAGGCAAGGCTATGTAGCTGAGACACAGTCGCAGACAGAACTTTCTGAAGGTCCTGTAGGAGCTCTGCCAAGTGGGCATTGAGCATACGCACGGGTTGCGTTGGGGAAGAACTTCATTGAGAGTTTGAGGAAGACCAGAATCACTGAGGATTCTGAGAAGCTCTACTAGAAGGGCATCGAGCAAGTGCATAGGTTGTGTGGAAGAAACCCAGGACTTCTGAGCGTTTTGAGGAAAGAGACTCCATCAGGAGGGCGTTGAGTAAGTGTGCAGGCAGGCACAGGAGGAAAGAACTCTTAGATTTCTGAAGCAGAAAGTAGAGTCCACTGAGGGACCTGTATTGGGTTGTTGAATAACCAGAAAGACTCAACAAGGGGGTTGCTTGAGGAGAAAGCCAGGAAGGTGTTGATATTCTCCATCTGAGGGAGAAGAAGGATCAAATCCCGCAAGGGGTCTGAGTGTTTGTGGAAGCTCAGGACAGATATCTCTTTGTGCGCGAAGACTCTGCAGGAGTGCAAGAGCCAAAGAATCCCATGAGGATTCAAAGGGAAAAATCTCTGGAAGGATAATGTTTTCATACGCACAGGCGAGACTCAAGTCGAGGGGTTCACAAGGAAGAAAGGAAGCAAAGGTCGAAGTCTTTGGGAGCGTAGAATTCTTCCAAGTCTGGGAAGAAAGATTAGACACTCAAGAGGGAGCAACAGGAGCCGTTGGATCAGGCGGATAAAATAGATCTGGACCGTTGGATTTCCACGTCCAGGAGGAGCTCAGAAGGATCCCATAGAAAGAGGAGGGCCGACAGCCGTCGGATCCCATGAGAGAAATCCTGTCATCTGTTTGATCAGGAGAAGTAGCGCACGGTTTAGCCTTAGGAGGAGGAGCGCACAGAAGAGAAGATCTGAGCCGTCGGATCAGAAGGGGAAGTCCCGTCAGCTGTTGGATTGGCAGAAGCTGCACGAGGGATAGCAGTCGGGATCTTGGCCATCGGGAAATCAGAGTTCTCGAGGTCATGAGAACCGGGGTCTCAAAAGCCTCGAAATAGTGATAAGATCTAGACCGTCAATCGGAGGGACAAAAGTTAGAGATCAAGCGCCATCGGTGTTTGACACATCGGGAAATCGGAGTTCCCGAGGACAAGAGAAACGGGATAGGAGAAGTCTCGAAATCCCGATGTAATCAAGATCGTCCGTTGAAGGGATGCGTGGCAGCGATCGAGCATCGTTAAAGAGAGCCGACAGGGAAGTCAACCCCTCGGTGTTTGGAGTCAATCGGGAATTGGGATATCGGAGATCCCAGGAGCAAGAGTTTCGTGCATTGCGGAATCGCGAAACTTGATTTTTCGATAAGGCATGTGGGCCATAGCAGGGGGTTAGTGGAGGCTAGCTGTCAGTGATCGGGAGGCATATCTGGGATTGGCATATCGGGAAAGTCGCGGACGTGGAACGTTGCATTTTGAATCCGTGAACCCCGAAACCTTGACGGGAGGTTTGACTATGGTCACAGGTAGAGGCCACATGGACCATCGTATAGGTCGGAGGGGCTAGTGCCTAAGGCACATCGGGTTTTTATGCTTGAAACTCCGACAGGAAGGTGAGGCTGTGGTCTCATGGAGAATGGTCATATGGACCACAGGGCATAGCCAAAGGGGCTAAGGCCGACAAAGGAGCTCATCATAGATCGGGAGTTGGAGAGTACAGTGACTCTCGACAACAGGAAGGGTAAAACCCCGAACCCTGATAGTGACTCGGGGATACCCACGGTTAGTTGTTAGGGGATACCGTGGGTATCCCCGATTCACTATCAGGGTTCGGGGTTTTACCCTTCCTGTTTTCGAGAGTCACTATACTCTCCAACTCCCGATCTCT
>ML777103.1:1776471-1795608 GCA_009831015.1 Picea engelmannii | reverse complement strand
AGAGAAGCATCTAGAGGAAGATCCTTCTAGAAGTGGAAGCTTCTATTAGGTCTTCTTACATCTGCCTTATTCTATTTTATTGAAAGGCCTTATTAATATTGACCTTTATTACATCCAAATACATTGATCTACCTATGTGCAGGCTAGGATCTTAACATTATGCTTCCCGTGCTTTTCCATTCTAGCCTTGGATGCTTTGGAGGTGTCACGTAGCTTATATATGGAATTTTTGAAAAAAAATAGATATCGGAATTGTTACTTAAAATAAGAAAGAAAAACATAAATGAGCATATTTCACTAAAAAGATGACATGTGTTGTACCTTTCTTTACTAGGTCGTGGATGTCTTCCTTATTTTTTAAACAAGTTCCCCTTTTCATCCTCTATCAAGGCCTTCCACTCTTTCTCTGGAATAATGGGAGGGCACTCATGCTTGAGGTCTAATTGCAATTTCTCCTTATATTGGGCCCTAGTATATTTTAAATTCTCGTCGGCTAACTTTGTAACCACTTTCTTGTTGAACTTATTGCCAAAAAAGTTTACCATGTGGCCTATCAATTCATCTTTCTTTTCCCTATCTTGGGTATTCCACTGTGTGTGAATGGTGGGGCCAAACATCTCCAATTCTTTGTCATTCAAGTTTCTGTAGAAAACATTGTTTCCTGCAGAAACATGTTATCCATTAATTTATAATTATCTCAACAAATGTCCATTTCAATTTCATGATAAAAATGAATCAATTAATTAACAAATACCTAAAATCTTTTGAATCTTGATCGGAACACATGCGCCATCCACTACAAAGGTGATATCTAGTGATCTGGTGATTTTAATTTGTGTTGGTCCATGAATAGCTTCCTCACCATCTACAGTACGTTCATCTCTGAAGTAATGTGGAGTCCTAGGCTTCGACTCATCATGCTTCGGCGTGTCATGCCGATCAACATCAGTGCACTCATCAATGGATTCGAGGGGAACCTCGGGAGAGTCAAAAAGCCTCATTTGTACTTTGATTTGTAGAATTTTTTGTTCATTGGACCACCATTGCTACTTATAGAAGTTGCAGGCTCAACAGGTTCTCGGGGCACAGGATTTAAAAATTCCTACAAACGGAAAACTTTACTTTATCATATCATATAGAAAATATAGAACAAAGAAATAGATATGAAATTGTCATAGCTGATAAAAATATGTGAAGATGCCACTTACCCCAAAATTAGTTATTAGATATTGAAGCTCTGCAATTTTTTCCCTGTCCTCCTGTGTCAGGGGTCTTTTGCGAAACAAAGATAGATATTCTATGTTTTCCTTATTCAAGGCCTTCACGATAGTTTCTATTGGGTCAGTGGAATAAAATATTTCATCCTCAAGATCCTCATCGTCCAAATTGACTATACTAGACTAAAAACATCAAACAATAAATGAAATTAAAATAATTTTAACATCAAAAACATTTAGATATTGTAATCAAATTTAGTTATTATTAAGCACGAACAATTACCTGATGTTGTTATGCGATTGGTGACTTCCCATGATCACCCTGATCTAATATACTACAAGTGGGTGAATTCCCATGGTGACCATGCCACAATACATTAATGAATAAAATAAAGGAGATGAACTTTAACATTTGAGAAATTTAGCTATTGTAGTCATAAGTTGTTACTATATTTAACATTTACTTGCTAAGGAACAACAAGTGTCTTTCCACAGTCACCCTGAACAAATGTAGCATGTTCTTTTCCATAGTCACCTAGGATAGACACAATATATCAATCAACAAAAGTTATGAAATTCACCTGTAACATTAAAAAAATGAAATATTATAGTAATATCAGAAAATAAATAATCAAAATTTCAGAAATTTAGTTGTTGTAGTTATAAGTTGTTACTATATTTAACATTTGTCTACAGAGGAACATCAGGTGCCTTTCCACAGTCACCCTGGACATATATAGCGTGTGATTTTCCATGGTCACCCTGGACAGCTGTTGACACAATAAATCAATCAACAAAATCTATGAAAGTAATTGTAACATTAAAAAAATTAAATATTGCAGTAATATCAGAAAATAAATAATGAAAAATGAAATCTATGCGGTGAAAAATTGAAATATTGCAACGATAAATTCTAACGATGATTGATCAAAGGTTGAGTTGAATGGTATGTAAGATATTTACCCCCATAGTCGCACCCCCTCCATCACTTCAATTTAAGTTGTAATCGATCAACTACTCTTCACCTAGAACTATTGTTTTTGTTGCACATACAAATATATGATTTCCTTCGCGTCCCTTAAATATGAAATTCGATTACTTAGTTGTTTCCACTAGTCGTGTACTATTTATAAAGCCCACATCATTTTCAGAAGCTTTTGGCCTTCCATCAATATACATAGTCACCCCTTTATTTTGATTGTTATCTACTAGTTGTATATAATTTGCGGCAACTTTGTATCTCTGCATACTTCACTTATATCAAACCAACATTAACTAGTCATTGTATTTGTATAATGGTTCAACATACTCCATAAATTCATTTGCAGTGCCATAGCTAACCTTTATTCCATCCATGGAAAATAACCCCAATCCATGTAAGGACGAAGGAGCAATGCGATACATCCTTTGACTGATGAAGAAATTTGTGTCCACTTCAGGTAGCTCCTTAGGTACCCATCATTGCACTAGATTTCTATACCTAAAGGGAAAATCAATGTCACCTATTCTCTTAGCATCATAATTACATGACCTTCCATTGGCAATAAAAAATTGCATGCATATACGAAATCTTTTCCTTACCTTTTTAGATCTAGTTGATCTAGAACTGGTAGATCTAGTACAACACGTCTCACTTTCAACCTCTCTGAGTATATCTTTATCATCACTCGAGGAAGATAGATCTGACATATACCTATTTGGTGGTACTTACACTCATTAAAACAAGAAGATAAGTTATCATGCAAATATAAGTTTGTGGTACCAACACTTGAAAAAATGAGAAGATAAGTTAGCGAGCAAATATTCAGGGAACCCATGTTTTGCTTGGAGAATATACTTGATTATATTGTATGTAAGAAACTTATTGGGGTCCTCATTTACTTGATTCATATAATACTTGGCATCCCATTATTATTATCTTGGTATGATTTTGGGTGTGAGTCTTCTCTTTTATAGAATGGCCTCGATTGTAATATTTGTGAAAACCATGGAAGAATTTAAGAGGAAAAAGGTTCTTGGTGACCCTCAAAGGCACCCAATCATTGAACTTCCTCTTCTAAGCAAGGTTGAATGACAAATCTTACAATCTAGGCCATTCTTGAATCCAAAATCAATTCCATACTTAGCCTTATCAAAACTTGTGTTATACCTTCATTTACTTCTTATTTTCTTTTAGGTAATGGATATGTCAAAACTTGCTCTTGAAGAACTTAAAGAGTTCAACAAGGATTTCCTAATTCTTGACACATTGTTCAATACTTCCCTAATTGGCTTGTTATAATAAGGTTGATTTTATGAAATTGTCTTCTTCATAACTTGAGGGTCTTCACTCTTCTTACGACATCCATTTGTACCTCTAGGATTTATGGGCTCAAGTAGTGTTGAAATTAATGCAACTGCAAGAGAAATTCTCTGGAGGAACCCTTGCTTAATGCATGGGTTGATCCTTGGTCTTGTAACTTGGTGGATAAGACCCTAGATGTGTTCTAGGGCCCCCAGATGTGTTCTAGGGAAACCTGGTCTTTGACTAGGTAGATTTTGGTGTAATACTAAGATGTATTGATGTGTGATCCTCTTCCTCTCTCCCAGGATGGTCCATGATACCTAGGAGTTCCTATGAATATGGACATGACCACATTGTTGATGTGCCCTCTTATGCAGTGATGATTAAGTTTATAGGTCATTATGAGACTCATGTGGACATGTTTTTCCATTATGGACCCCCCTTCACTTTTTCTTAAAAGGTAACCCCTTGTTGTTTTGAGTTCCCTCTTGTTTTATGTCATTGGGGTTTTACTTCATGTGATTAGAGTTTTATGTTATGTGATTAGGGTTTTATATGTGTTTAGGGTTTTTATAATTAATATTAATATTAACTGACAATTCAATTAATATTTATATTAACTAAATGTCAATATTTAATTATAATTTTTAATTTCCCTAACCCCTCTTCATAACTATAAATAAGACCCTACCCCCTAGCATTATATTACACTCACTCACCCCTCTCTCTCATATTTTTTGTCGCTATCTTAATTGTTCCCCCTTGGTGATGGTGCGACCTCCTCTTTGGACTATCTTCTCAGATCTGAAGATCTTGTTGTCCCTTGGTGATGGTGTGGCCTCCTCTTTGGACTATCTTCTCAGATCTTCTCAGATCTTGTTGTCCCTTTTGTGGAGATGTTGTTGTCCCCTTTTTGTGGAGATATTGTTGTCCCTTATTTTGAAGATCTTGTTGTCCCTTTTGTGGAGATCTTGCTGTCCCTTTTGTGAAGATCTTGTTGTCACTTGTGTGGAGATCTTGCTATCCCCTTTTGTGGAGATCTTGTTGTCCCTTCTTTTGAAGATCTTGTTGTCCCTTTTGTGGAGATATTGCTATCCCCTTTTTTTGGAGATCTTGTTGTCCCTTCTTTTGAAGATCTTGTTGTCCCTTTTGTGGAGATCTTGATGTTCCTTTTTGTGAAGGTTTTGATGTCCATTTTGTAGAGATCTTGCTATCCCCTTTTGTGGAGATCTTTCTATCCCTTTTTTTGAAGATCTTGTTGTCCCTTTTTGTGGAGATATTGTTGTCCCTTCTTGTGGAGATATTTATATCCCTTTTGTGGTATTTTTGATGTCCCTTCTTGTGGGGTAGATGCTATTGTTTTATTAGCTATGGTAAATACCTTGTTGTCCCTTCTTGTGGGGTACTTGTTGCAGTTGTCTTGTGATGTTCTATACCTTGGAAAAACTATCCCTAAGTCCATATGATAGAGATCAAACCCTAGAGGTTTGATCCATGAACCTAAAACTTTTCTGAGCATATTTTAAAGGTTTACATTCACACATGTGATAGGTACATCTTTCATAGATTAGGAGGTAATATTGGGGTTTGTATTTTCATACATAATTTTTTAGGGTCTTGAGGATTTTATAATTTGTCCTGGAGAGCTATCTTGAATAAAAATACTATTTTTCACCAAGGTTGGCTTACCCGGAGGGACCTAGTTTCCGAGACGAAGATGTTGATACTTGGGATAGATATGTTGGAAGTATCAAATCAATTTTTGTAATGATCAAGGACAAGGAATATACATTGGTCTGGTCTTTGAATCCAATAAGGGATTATGCTCTTAGAGAAGGCTATAGGTCCTTGGTTGCAGGAGGGAATGAATCTCCTTCACAATGGTTGTGGAAAAAGGTATGGTGGTTGAAATTCTTATCTAAGTCACAATTGTTTATGTGGCATTTACTAAATAATAAATTACTCGCCTAGGATCCCCCGAGGTGTAGAAAAATCGATGATGGAGTGTATCATTAAGGAACATTGTTATGTGAAGTCACTAGTTTGAAACCCTCGACTAGCCTTGTGTTTCATGTGAGGAGCCAAGTATGCATGCCTAGGGTTATATTGTTAATATTCCAATAACACTACCACGTGTCACATGAGTACGTGTCCGACTAGTTGCTGATTTCCCCTGTAAAAAAAAAGTAGTCCCTTGGGATATCCTCAAGAAAAGGAACACATTTGATCTTGGATGGTGTGTCTTATGCAGGGCAAGTGAGGAAACAAATTACCATTTAATTATGTATTTATCCTTTACTAAATATGTTTGGCTAGAAGTTGAGGGTATCGCAGGTTTGGGAATTTTTTGGTCAAGGGCTTCCATCAAGGAGGGCCTCAAGAATTGGTGCGGAAATCCTGCCACAAATAACTCAAGATATTTCCCTTTAATTATAACTTGGGGAATATGGTTGGATAGGAATGAAAATATTTCTTAGGATAGGGATACTCTTCCTTTTCAATATGCCATTCAAGGTTTAAATATCATCATCTCCTTCACTCAAAGAAAGGAAATTGAGATCCCAAGATAAATAGTGGCAAAACATATTAGCAAGAGTATGCCTTGAGATTTCTTTGATGGAGGGGGAGGAACATGAGGGGTAATTCACATATCAAACTCTCATTGTATAAATCTTAAATTCGGAATGGGAAATTGTTCCAATAAATTCTTAGAAATCATCTCTTTAAAAATTGTATTGACTTTGGATTTGGAACATGGAGTAGCCCACTTACAAGTCTCTAGAGACTCTTTACTGGTAATAAAATGGATGGGGAAGAATTTATTTTCAGGAATTTTACTTTACAACCACTATTTAATGAGGTATGGGGTCTTTAGACATGTTTTCCTTCTATCTCTTATGAGAATATTTTCAAGGAGAGGAACATGTTGGCTAATGGGACTTGTACTTGGGAGAGGTGTTCGGTTAGTTGTGGAGGACGAGGAAGGACTTCAAATATAATTTTATCATGTTTCTTTTCTATAGGATCATCTAGTGTTCTTATATTTGAAAACTCAACATATTGTATTTTTTGTTGCATAAAGTGGACATTACATTTAAAGTGAGGGTCAAGAAATATCTTCTCACCCACTCTCCACTACGCACAACAATAGCCTATAAAAATGAAATATGCAAACAATGATCTACCAACTATGGTGCTTGACATTTTATATTTGGTTTTTTTTTGTGAATATGTGTTTTTATGATGGTCACTCTCAAGTATCTAGAAATGTAGAGGGAAACTAAGACTAATCTAGTTGAATGGTTCAATTCATTGGTATATCTCTACAAGATAACCTACTGCAATGTTCATAGCACATGTTTTAATGTTTAACATACTATATAACCTAAGTGACAATTCAAAGGAAAAGCTACATTGCCAATATATCATGCATTTTTGTTATAGGAGCCATAATACATAAATTTACTTGAAAATATCAGTTAGAGAATCAAATTTTATAGGAACCCCGTGAGGGTATTTTTGTGCACATATGGAGCCACTAGAATTTCTACTCCCTAAAATTACATGTCAACATTTTTAGGGATTTTCATATGCAAATATTGGAAATTCAACAACTCACCATTGTACTGTGTCTCCTTTCCCTCAAGCTCTCTCTCTCGATGCCCTCCGTGAGCTATGCCTCCTTCCTAACCCTACCCTCAAGCTCTCTCTTCTAGCCATCTCCCTCCGTGGGCTCTCTTTCTCCTTTGTAACCTTTCTCATGGAATATCTATCCCAATTTCATTCCTTCTCTATCTCTTTCCTTCTCCCATCTCCTCGCAGCGTGCATGCCCTAGTCTCCTCCCAGCATATGTTCCCTCTCTGTCTCCTCACAATGTGCATGCTCTTCTTGTCTCCTTGCAGTGTGCCTTCCCTAGTATCCTTGTAGCGTGTGTTCCCTAGTCTCCTTGCAGTGTGTGTGCCCTCTCTATCTCCTCACAACATGCGTGCTCTCTCTGTCTCCTCGCAGCGTGCATGCCCTAGTTGTCTCCTCACGCTTGATCAGATATTGATAGATTGGTTTGATCGGCTCTCACTCACATCTTAGAAATGGAGAAATGTATATTGACATGATATGGAAACCATGTATCTTTTCTATTATCTTCTCCTTTTCATTATTTTCATGCCATAAAGCATCCTGCCTAATTTTGAATCTGTTGAAACAGGTTTTAAAATTTTAATCTCTAAGACTAAAAAAATTATTTTCTGAGATTCGTCTTTTTATAAGGTATAACCCTCGCTATCATTTCCAAAATCCTAGTACCGAAATCCCGACAGGCTTTAGTCTTTAAATAATAAAAGGCAGAAAACTAAAGTGTTTTAAAGTCTCGACGCGCGTTTTGTAAAGTACTTTTAATCATGATAAATTAAACCCTAAAGGAGTTGATTAACAATCTTTAAACCTTTCGGCATTCGGGTTTACTTAGAACATACATTTCAATACATATCAAATTGCGAAATCCCAATCCCCAACTTCTCAAAAAAATGGAAATTAGTTATTAATCCTGATTAATTTAATCTCATCACGATTTTAGGATTCAGGGTTTAGTGATGACATACCTCATGTAAGAATGATCCTTGAAACCCTGAAATGTGAAGTCTCAACCCAATACGAAAGTTAAATCCTAAACTAATATCATCACGATTTTGAGATTTGGGGTTCAGTGATGACATACCTCGTGTAAACAAGATCACCAAAACCCCGAAAAGCGAAGTCTGGACTCATAATCAACGTATAGACTAAACTGACTCTATTTTAAAAACAAAATTAATGGTAATTAAACTTCTTAGGTATTTTCATATTTCAGTTTCCGTTGAACGAGATCTTCCGAATTTTGAATTCAGAATTGTCGAAATATGGCCATATTAATAATGGATAACTGATGATTTCTGTGACACAAATGCGTATCTCAGAAATAGTTTCTAGATTAAAGGTATTAATTTATTGTAAGCTACTTCAGTGCTTTCACCATAAAATGAGTTAAAGGCGAATTAAAGGTATGTGTTTCCAAACTTATGCTTGTTCTTTCTATCAGGAGTAAGTCGCATTCATCCAAGATCATACACCTCTTCTTTGTGACAAGTTTTCATTCTAACACAAAGTTATGCCACCAAAGAAGGCACTTAAGAAGAGTGAAGATACAGATGAGATTTGTAGCCCAAAGGGAGATATCGTATCCGACACTACGCCACATGCCATTGACTCAATCAAATCCTGAATACAAATTTACGAAGTTCTGGATTACAAAATCAAAAATTCCCCTAATGATTCTGAGAATCACCTTCGGGACATAGAAAAATTAGAGCTTCACAAGATTGTAGCATGCCCACGGCTCATACCTGATATAGACCAGTTTTATGACTTTCCAAAGTCACATGCGAAGTTGTTTACCGAATATATTGCAAGGTGAATCCCCGATCCCCCCTCCAAAGTAGGAAGAACCTCCCCTAGGTTTTGAATCAAAGTTACAGGATAAATAAAATACAAAGGAAAATTTGAAGGAGACTGAAATGGCTTCACAAAGAACAGAAGTTCCACAGACCGAGAACTCGGAGTCAGGGAAAGGAAAGGAGTTGAAAACATCCCAATAAATCACTGAGAACTTCCCCCCAAAAGTTGGAGGAACGACATCAACAGAGCTTGGAAGCCCTATTATTTCTTTGACCCCTTTACAGTCTATTTACGTAAACCCCCATATGGAAGATCTATATGTTAGTGATCTCGAAGCTATTTCTAGAGACGATATTCCTTCATCCGATTATTTTTTCAGTAAAAAGAGGAAGGCTATCTTGAAATAGGAAATGCATCCAAGAGGAGACACGATGATAAAAAATAATAAGATCATCGTAGATGGACAAAATCTCGAAGAAGGGGATTTCACTACAGAAATAGCAGGCACAATAGGATCCTTTGCATCATCAAATTTATACTCTGTAGGTAACTTGAGAACTAGGTTACAACAAAAATACCAAATGATAGCTCGGCCACAAAGACAATTAAAGGAGACTAAAAGAAGTATCAGTCAAGAAATAAACAAAGGGATAGAATGAGCCAGAATCAGTGACATACTAGAGATTCAAATACTAAAAACAATCTTAAATGAAGTGAACCTAAAGATACAGGTCAGTCAAGAACAGGTCCTACATCAGGGAGAAATGAATAAACAATTACAAAATAAGATGAGTTTAATTCAAAATCAAGTGGTAGAGATAGAAACTTTCCAAGCCCAGGTGTTGGAAATACATGCAAAAATACAAGAAGAGCAACAGGGAGTGATCTCTAAGCTAGAAATTATTCAGAATTACTTTCAGGAGGCAAGCAAATCCTTTGATAGTATTCTCTTAAAAGAGAAAGAAGCAAAAGTAGTCAGAACAACTTTTCAAAAGGCAGTGGCTCTTTCAGCAAAAGAGGAGGTCGAAAAGACTCAAAAGCTATCTGTTTCAGAGAAGATTAAAGGGGATATAATACTTAAGGTATGGGAGGCAAACCTTGTCGAAAACAAGAAAATAACCAAAGAGGCTAGTGACGATTGTCAAGGAATTTTCAACCTTCTAGACAAAGCTTCATTGAACATTGTAATAAACAATTGTCTTGGGTTGTTAGGAGAAATTAACATTGGAAAGCATCAATTAAGTTTCAAGGAGAATCTGGAAGAAATTCAAGTGAAAATCTCACAAATAAAGGTAATTAATGTCACACAAATTGATAGATGGATGGTGAAGTTGAACTTAAAGTTAAAAACTATTGAGTTCACAAGAAAGATAATTGAAGACCGTCTATCAGAACTATAGAGAAAGTTCTTCCTATTTGAGATGAAAGATATTCCAGAGGCTCCCAGAGTTTTTGTGCAGTTTCTGGGAAAATGTATTCGTTGTCTCAAAACACAAGAAGGAAGTTCATCAACAAAGAAATAAAGTACTATTTTGAAATTTTTCATCACTAAAATAACAAAGAAGATAAAGATAGAAATGTAAACGGTTCAACATTGCTCATTCATGTAACCGTTGGCCTTCAGAAGCTAGTTAATCACCAACAGAAAAAGAATTTCGTGATCATGTATAAATATAATTTCACAAGACTGAAAGAAGGCTTTTGTTTTTGGAGCCAAATTGTATTAAAAAAAATTCTGCTTTATAGTGATAAAGATAATGCAGAAGAGATTATGAATTCTTTCAACTTGAAGTTATGTGTCCCTTTACTTTGTTTTCAAAATATTTCTTTTCATATCTTTCTAATGAATGATCAGCTACAGTTTAACACAAACTTTTACTGTAGTTTGAATTTATTTGATTATCTAATCATTTACAAATTTTCCTTTGTGATTGCTATCAACAGTTTCAAGAGTTGTAGGTCATTTGGATGGTTGTATTTTATACTTCATTAGAAATTTCTTTTTTATTTTCTTCTTCTGTTATGATGTGAGATTCTTTCATGATTAAAGCCTCATATTTTCAACAGTGTTACGTTTGTTCTTGTTTCATCATTCTAAAATTATTTCAAGTACAGAAAATGGCCTATGTTGTTGTTGTGTTATTATTGTAAGTTCAGAAACTCCTTTTCCCTTTTATTCTTCAAATCAAAAGTAACAAATCTATGAATATTTTAAAATTTAATAAAGTTTTACCTCTCATGACTGTCCCCAATAATAGACAGCCTAACATAGAACCCGACCTTCTAGATCAAACTAGTATTGCTCTGAACTTATTTAATACCATCCTGCAAACAACAAATACTCAGGTCAAGTTAGAATGCTCATGGTCATTTATTGACAGAGATATCAGTATCCAAGAACAATGGGAAGCTAGAAAGAGACAGTTGAGGAACCAACTCTGATTTATCCTTCACAATTGACATTTTACCCCTTAACTCTCTATATCTTTTCGGATGCCTTCACAGTATACTTTAGAGACTTAAAGTATAAACTCAAGAACAACATCTTTTTGGCGCCATTGCCAGGGAATGAAGAAACAAATATTTTTCCTTGGAAGAATGACATTGACACTTTCTTTCTTTGATCGTGAACAAAGATCGAAAAACCTTCTAAGGATACTTTCATATTTCACTTGGTGACTCCACGATAAGTAAACTATATTTTAGCCGAAAGAACACCAGAAAGAACCCGGAAAACAAGCAGACCTCACCAGTTTCTGATCCAAAAAAAAAATTAAAATCATGAAGATCCCTTAGACAAATCATTTCACCCATACATATTATTTGTCAACCTCGTTCTACACAGTCAAACGTTAATGGAATACTTGAGAGATCCCTCTCACTCCCCCTTTCAACCAATATGTTCTCTTTTCCCAAAGTATATAACCCTATTACCTAGTTCTCTGACAAATGCCCTGTGTATCTTGATTGAATCCCCGTTGATTCTCCGATATATTCATCTTATGAGTTTGGAGAAACAATTTATTTTCTCCTTGGGCCTTCTTTTTCTAGTTCCCTGTGCCTTGATAACCAGTTCCCCGCAACCTTCATGTCACATTCAAGAACAACTCAAAATCTACCAAAATTTCATGAGTCTTCTCCTCATACACTCCAAGTTTCAGTCTCTAATCCATCAATGGATGCACACGAAGGCGCAGGAGCTGGAGGCGGTGTCGTAGGAGGAGCAGCAGGTGGCCAAGTACCACTTCCTAGAATCTTTGCTAAGGTGGCTTCCAGATATGCCCCCCTTGTCCTCCCAGTTCTGCTACATGACCTTCCCGAAAATTACATGAAAAGTCTTCCCAAATTCATAGGGGAAAGAGATTTAACCGCACAAGAAAACATCAATTTCTTTGACCAATTTGTTGACATCCTTGGAATCAAGCATGCAGATGTCTATTATAGACTCCTCGTTCAGACTTTCGAAGGACATGTGAGGACATGGTTTCGAGCCTTGACATCGAGATTTGTAAGATCTTACGAAGAACTTGATTTTTTTTTTATCAAACAATGGGGAGAAAGGAGAGACCACCTCTATTACCTAACTGAATTTGGACCTCTTAGAAAGAAAAACTCAGAATCAGTTCTTGAGTTCACTCAAAGGTTTAACAAGTTGTATAATAAAATCCTGGTCGAGGTCAAAACTTCTTAACCCACAACGAAAGTAACTTTCGCTGGAGCCTTTGACCCTGATTTCGCTCTATTATTGACAGAAAGGAGACTAGTAGATCTCACCAAGATGCAAGATGATTCCCTAGAAATTGAATCAAATATGATGGCATCAAGAAAACTAAAATCCAAAGTAGAAACCGGGAAAAAAGAAAGTAGGAAATTCAAAGAACAGGGTGGATCCTCAGGATCGGGGAAATCCTTGGGAGATAAAATAGACAAGATGGATAAGGTAATTAGAGAGATTTCAAGTAAGATCTCAAAAACGGAACTCGATAAATCAAAAAAGGATCATTTTCCTAGGAAATATTTTAGAAGGAATCTTGATCCTCAAGCCCCACAAAGGCAAATTAAGAATGAGGATCAAAAAATCCTAACCCCCTTCAAGAGTGAAAACTTCATTGGAGAGGAAGACATAGAAGATTTTGAAGAGTTAGATGAGGGTATAAATAATCTTGGTGACGATAGTAAATCACCCTATTTAACGAGACAAGATTACGAAAAATCCTTAAATAAAGAAAATAGGTTGGAAGACGATGTAAGAAACAGTACTTTTGAATATTTGACCTATCAGGGTATCGCAGATGATATAATGGCTGAACTACACCAGAAATAAAATCTAAGACCTATAAACAAGAGTCTTCCAACCACCCCAATGAAAAATATCCCGTCGGGGGGTGAAACTGACGAAGCGGCTCCAAAGGCGACTGAGAAGCAGACTGGAAAAACCAACACTGCTGACATGAAACCTATCAAGCCAAAGTCAGTAGGAACACCCGCTATGAAAACACAAGTCCTTGTGAGAGAAGCCAAATCCACACCACAAAAGAAGGATGAAAAGAAAGGAATGGAGGCCCAAAACATAGAGAGTGACAAGGCCATGGGAAATTTTAGTCTGGAAAATGAAATAAACAAAATCAAGATCCCTATACCTCTTGTCAAACTGGAAAAAAACCCCATATACAGAAAACAAATTGCCAAGATGATTAGTTTTTCAGAAGACAAAAGCCAAGACGATGTCATTAACTTAGAAGATGACAAGCCAAACATAGTGTTTGGTCCACATTTCGAAGGTGCCAAAGATGTTGTTGCCCCTTTCTATATCACGTTAACCTTATTTGACCACCTACTCCATAATTGCATGCTAGATTATGGACCATCTCATAATGTAATGCCCAAATCCATTATGGATAAATTGGGTCTCGAAATCACTACGCCTTATGGAGATTTATATTCTTTTGATTCAAGAAAAGTTAAATGCATAGGCATGATTAAAGACTTGGTGGTACATCTAGCACAAATACTTGCAAAAAGAATTCTTATGGACGTAGTGGTCGTCGATATCCCTCTGAAATATCGTATGCTATTATCTATGTCTTAGGGCGCCAATCTTAGAGGATCTCTCCAACTTGACATGACATATGCTACGATTCCAATTTTGGAGGACAGTTTACGCGCCTATATTGAGAAACTAGGTTGGCATTCGTGGTAAGTGATCCACACAACCCGAATAACCACCCTATATATATTTTTTATCAATATTTAGTCAATTTAATTTTATCCATTGATGATGATATTGATGTAGGTATAGACGAAGATTGTACAGAAGAAAAAACAGAAAAAAAAAAAATTAAAAAAGATGTATATACCACTAGTGTGTGGAAGATGTTTTTTGACGACGCTTCATCCTAATTTGGAGCTGGAGCTGGGGCACTCCTTTTGGCCCCTGATAACCAATTCGTAATCCCCTTTTCCTATAGGCTATAGTGGAATGTGGACCACACTAATAATGTATGCGAGTATGAAGCTTTAGTGTTAGGATTAGAATCCGCTAGGAGAATGAAAATAAAAAAATTGAAAGTCTTAGGTGACGTTGAGCTAATCATAAAAAGGGTAAATCGATAGTACCAGGCCAAACATCCTAGGTTGAGGTCTTACAGGAATTGCATCTGGGATCTAGTTGAAAATTTCTTCTCCTCTTTCAAGGTTCACTACATTCCAAGAACTGAAAACCAATAGGCTGATGCATTAGCCAAATCAGCCTCAACATTCACACCTCCCACTTCTTTCAAACTAAAGTACCATATACAAATGAGACACCGACCTTCTATACCGAATAACATACAACATTGGCAAGTTTTTGAGGACGATGAACGGCTTCAAAATTTTTTAGAATCAATAAATGAGTTTGCCAAAATGCATGCCCACCAAGAAAACCAAAATGATCCTATTTGGATCATGCAAGAAGGGGAGGACCCTCAAGAATTTCACGATAAAATCACTAATCACTGAATGCTTGTTCTAAAAAATATCCAGATCCCCAAGGGCCTGATTCCCTTGGAAAGGTTATTTAATCAAGATGATATCCCTTTGAGATCCACTTTACAACCTCAGCCTGAAGAGGTTGAGGACTGTGACATAGGTACCAAAGAAAACCCTCGGTTGGTGAAACTATCCAAATATCTTTCCCCAGAAACCAAAAGTAAATATGCTGAGTTGCTTAGAAAGTATAAAGACGTTTTCGCTTGGTCTTACGATGAACTGAGAACTTATGATACTTCTATAATCGAACATAAAATTCCTTTGAAACCTGGTGTCAAGCCTTTCAAATAGAAACTCAGATAGCTAAACCCTATGCTGCTACCACTGATAGAAAAAGAAGTTAAAAAACTCTTGGACACCAAAATCATTGTCCCACTAAGATATTTCGAGTGGGTGGCTAATTTAGTCCCAGTAAGAAAGAAAAATGGCAAAATCAGACCGTGTGTTGATTTTAGAAACTTGAACCGATCGTCACTCAAAGACAATTACCCATTACCTAAGATGGACCACGTTTTAGAGAAAGTAGTTGGAGCTAACAAAATGTCGATGGTTGATGGTTTTTCATGTTACAATTAGATCATAGTACACCAAGATGATAAGGAAAAAATGGCTTTCACTACCCCTTGGGGTACCTTCATGTACAATAAAATTCCTTTAGGCTTGATGAATGCAGGGGAAACCTTCCAGTGAGCCATGGATATTGCCTTCGTGGGTGAGAGAGATCAATTTGTTGTTATTTATCTTGAAGATATGACCATTTTTTCAAAATCTAATGTAGAACATCTAGTGCACCTGAAGCACACTTTCAAGAAATGTCATAAATTTCGTTTGTCCCTTAATCCCAAAAAATCTCATTTCACCATGCAAGAAGGTAAGCTATTAGGTCATATAGTGTCTAAAGATGGAATCAAAATCGATCCCAAAAGAATCAAAACAATAGATACTATAAGCATCCCTAGAAATGTAAAAGAAATTCAGTCTTTCTTAGGAAAAATAAATTTCTTGAGAAGATTCATGCTTAACTTCACCGAAATTGTGAAGCTAATAACATATATGTTGAAAATGAACAACGAGACGAAGTGGACAAGTGAAGACAAAGCATCTTTTCAACGAATCAAGAAAGTTATCAGCGAAGCACTAGTCTTGGCAAGTCCTGATTACACAAAAGCTTTTCTGATTTTTTCCTTCGCTTCCGAACACACTATCACAGCTGTATTGTACAGAAAAACGAGGAAGGCTTTGAACAACCTATTTCTTTTTTTAGTAAAAGTCTGAGAGATGTTGAGTTGAAATATAATATACTAGAAAAATAAGCTTACACGATGGTGAAGGCTCTCAAGGCCTTCATAACATATGTATTACACTCGAAGATCATAGCCTATGTTCCTATAAGTTTTGTTAAAGACATACTGGTTCAGCCGGATAGTGATGGGAAAAGAGGCAGATGGCTAGATAAGATTCAGGAGTTCGGAAGTCAAACCAAAAAAAATCATTAAAGGCCAAGGTCTGGCAAAATTGCTAGCCGAATCAAACTTGCAAGCACTCGGAATAAATCAAGTACAAGACGATGAGGATTTCCTAGAGATAAATGAACTCGATTTTGCTACACCTATAGTTGAGATACAAGACAGGTTCTCTACTTCAATATGGTACCATGATATTGTTTCTTACCTATTGAATCTTCAATGTCCCAGTGAACTAACCCCATCTAAAGCCAGGACATTGAAGCTACATGCTATAAAATATATTATAGATGGAAAATTATATTGGAAAGATCCCCTGGGTTTCTTGCTGAGTTGTTTAGTCAAGACCGAAACTGAAAAGGTTATAAATGAGTTCCATGAGGGAGTCTGTGGACACCATCCTTGGCGAGCCACAACTTATAAAATCTTAAGAGATGGATATTACTGGCCCAAACTATTCACGAATGTAAACACCAAGGTTCGAACTTGTACTCCATGTCAGTTGTTTATAGGTAAACAGAAAGTCCCAGCTTTACCTCTAGTTCCAGTTAAAACCGAATCTCCTTTTCAGCAACGGGGTCTTGATTTCATCGGAGAGATTCATCCACATTATAGTTCTCATCACAGATGGATTTTAACTACAACAAACTATTTTCCTAATTTGGTGGAAGCTATTCCCATGAGAAACACAATTGACACAGTAGTGATCAAGTTTCTAGAAGAAAATATTTTATGCAGATTCAGTTGTCCCCGAAAGATAGTCATCGATAATGTGAAAGCATTTAAATCAATGGCTATGATAATCTTTTTCCAAAAATTTAACATCATATTAGGAAACTCCACAACCTATTATCCACAAGGCAATGGTCTAGCTGAGTCATCTAATAAAAGTCTGACAACCATGATCAGAAAAATCCTGACTGAGAATAAGAAAACGTGGCATATACATTTGAAATATGCTCTATGGGCCAACAGGATAAGTACTAAAAGGGCAATTGGGATTTCCCCTTTTCAGATGGTATATGGTACCGATGTTATTTTACCAATCAATATTTCTCTTCCAGCAATGAAAATTTGGCAATATTCAAACGAAGAACCTAACGACATTACTAGGAGAGCAAACCAGCTGGTCGAAGTTCAGAAAAATAGAGCCGAAGTAAATGAAAAGTTTCAGAGATATCAGGATAAAATGAAGGCTTTATTCGACCATAAAGCTAAGGATAGAGACTTCCTCCCTGGAGATCTGGTACTACAATGGGAAGCCAGAAGAGAGGACACTGGAAAACACGGCAAGTTCGATTCGATCTAGTCTGGCCCTTATAGAGTCTCAGCCTCGAAGGGAAAAAAAAAAATTTTCATCAGAAAATCTCGATGGAGACATTTTGAGCACCCCTATAAATGGGCGATACCTTAAACACTACATGCAGTAATATGTTTCCGAACTCTCATTGTACATACCAGTTTGTTTTCATGTTTTCTTTATATTTACATTTCTTTTAGTATGTTTTATTCTCTCATTAGTCTCTCTCTCTCTCTCTCTCTCTCTCTCTCTATATATATATATATATATATTTAGTAAATGTAAATACAAAACAGTTCAAAATCTAGCAGTCACAAAATTTGTGCGAGTTTCTAACAGTTATCAGGTCATCTTATTTGTAGGAAAAGTGTCAAGGACCCAAGAGATCAACTATACTAAAAGGGTAATCTGCATGAATGATCATGATAAATACTTACCAAAAAGGTATGATGAATACAAAGAACTACTAAGGTATGAAATCTGACCTGAGACCTGATTTAGAATGTCCTAAGAGGTGCCAATGAGTGAGACATTTAATTTCACGATAGTTAAGGTGATACTTATTAAAAAAAAGAAAAATAGTCCTCAACACTTCTAAGTTTCTGTAAATTCTAACCTTGTACAATATCTACTACAAACTGATATTCAGAAAAGAACAAAAAAGATACAATGGCAAACACAAACATTACACAGAGATTTTTCACCTGGAAACCCAAACCAGGAAAACCAACATATATTATATTCATACAATTGTGTTACATTGTTTACAATACAATATACATATAGGAGCCAGCGGCATCCAAAACCCTAACCCAATGACCTGGATTAGTCCAAAACCCTAATTCCTTAACCGGAAATGGAAAACCATCGGCAAAAAACCATGTGCCGAAAAACCACCTAATATCATGTGGTCCTGGAAATATGTCGTCTCGGAAATATGTCGGCCTGGCGATAATATGTTGGCCCGAAACCGGCGAAAATATGTCGGCCCAAAAAAAAAATTTCGGGGGCGCTGCCCCCGAACCCCCGCGCGGGACGCTCCGCCCCCCTGCACCCCCCCTCTTACCCCCCTACGCGCCCGGCATAGGTGCTCAAACACTACTACTCATGCAAAGAATATAACACATACCCAACATTCTCCCACTTGTTGTTTTCTTTGCACACAGGGGGTTACAGAGTTACATAGTCAACAATCCAGGGCAGCAATGCCCATGGATCCTCTACACCAAGAGAACTTCTCAGTGCTCACAGATTTTGTTAATGAATTTTCAACATTCTTCAAAGTGTCCACCTTCATCAGTGACACTTTCTTTTCTTCAATCATGTCTCTCACAAAGTGATATTGAACATCAATGTGCTTTGTCTTTGAATGATAAGCAGGGTTCTTCGCCAAGAAAATTGCACTCTGACTG
>ML777103.1:1729516-1755001 GCA_009831015.1 Picea engelmannii | reverse complement strand
AGGTGTTTTGTACTTCAATGTTATTTGGTGTCGTGATTATATGACCATAGGTTTCAATCGCTTGATCTTCACGATATTTCATTTAAGTCTTGAATTCAAAGTAGTTGAATAGTTTCCTCATTGATTAAGGAGGAATCATGGTCGTCCTCCCAAAATCATATATTTTCTTCCCATGAGGTGCAAGTTGGATATCCCATAACTCCTAGTGAGTGATTTTGAGGAAGAAGTAGTGCATAATGATTTAAATAACCATGTTAGAGAAGAGTCTATTCAACAAGATCTCCCATCCGACAAATACATAGCAACAAAAGGTTGTGTAAGAGATCTTGATATTCAAATTCACTTAGGGAATGTAGGGGCTCCATGCTCTCCTACCCAAGATGATTTTGTCCCTCAAGAGGTAAAGGATCTTTTTTATTCTTCTTTGATGAATTTCAACCCTTTGTTAGTTGAATTGTAGGGTCCTCTTGTTATTCAAGTAGGTGACTTCCCACCTAGAGATTTATCTAGTTTGCACCACAATATTCATCATTCTTAGTTGGGGATGTCAAATGTTGTGGGATATTCAATTGTAGGGGGTGCCAACACTACTAACCCTRGTGTTTCTATTGGGGGCACCAATGTTTCCATGGGTACTCTAACTAGTAGAGATTATAACCCCATGCCAACATTCCTTAAATAAGGGGGTTGATGTCTCTTCGAGAATTCCATTTGTGAACCCCATCCTTAGGTTTTCCTAGCTTTGGTATGCCATATGGGGGTGAAAAAATTATTGGTTCTAGTTTTTCCTTTGGGGAAACAAATGTCCTTGGTGTTGTATTCTCCATCAGAAGGGGGTTGCTTCTTATTTTTAGAATCCCTATGGGGATCACGATTGGTGTTAAAGGAATTGTACATATTTTCATCCTCCCAAGAAAAAATTGACATGAGAAAAAACTCCTCACTATCTTATATGAGTTTGCAAAAAAGGCAGAACAATAAAATTTGACCATGATGGCCTTATGAGTAGTAAGAAAATAGGGAAAATGGCCCCCACATACACCTTCATACATTTCCTTCATACAGACGAAAACTAGGTCTTCGGAAAAACGACGTCTTGTGAAACGACGTTTGAGGGGGTCTGAGGTTTGTCGGTCTTCCGACAATAGAAAGTGGCAATTGTGTCAAATGCGCCATCGGAATTTGACCGAAATGCAGTAGTGTAAAGATACTGCAAAAGAGATTCTGAATTCTGTCAACTTGAATTTATGTGTCCCTTTACTTTTTTTTCAACATCTTTCTTTTCATATCTTTCTAATGAATGATCAGCTAAAGTTTAACACAAACTTCTACTGTAGTTTGAATTTATTTGATTATCTAATCATTTACAGTTTTTCCTCTGTGATTGCTATCAGCAGTTTCAAGACATGTAGGTCATTTGGATGGTTGTATTTTATACTTCGTTAGAAATTTCATTTTTCGTTTCTTCTTCTGTTATGATGTGAGATTCTTTCATGATTAAAGCCTCATATTTTCAACAGCGTTATGTTTGTTCTTGTTTCATCATTCTCAAATTATTTCAAGTACATGAAATGGCCTCTGCAGTTCTTGTGTTATTATTTTAAGTTCATAAACTCCTTTTCCCCTTTATTCTTCAAATCATAAGTAACAAAGCTGTGAATATTTTATAATTTAATAAAATTTTACCTCTCATGATTGTCCCCAATAATAGACAACCTAACATAGAACCCGACCTTCTAGATCAAGCTAGTATTGCTTTGAACTTATTTAATACCATCCTGCAAACAACAAATACTTGGGTTGAGTTAGAACGCTCATGGGCAGTTATTGAGAGAGATCTCAGCATCCAGGAACAATGGGAAGCTAGACAGAGATAGTTGAGGAACCAACTCTGATTTATCCTTCACAATTAAGATTTTACCCCTTAAATCTCTATATCTTTTTGGATGCCTTGACGGTATACTTTAGAGCCTTAAAGTATACACTCAGGAACAACATAATCTATCACCTATCAAGAGGTGGAATACCATGTCACACTTAATGGGGTATGAATTTTTTGTGACTTAACAACCATTATGCAATTCCTTAGTCAAGCATTCCCCTTAGAGGTGTGCTAGTATAAAAGGAGAAAATGATACACTTAGGGTAATTGCATCCTAGTGGAGACAATAAAAATGCCCAAATTTCATCAATCTAGCAAGGCCCCATTGACAACCCAGAGAATAGTAATTATCCATTATAGCTATAAGTATAAATATACATGTATTTAAAGTAATTTTATCATAGGCACACCTTTTACAGTTCAATATGGAGGAGATGTGTAATGTAACATAATGTTGAATTCAATGTACATCGAATAAATATAATAGTTAAAAAAAAAAAAAAAAAACTCGTGAAGTTGGGCCTGATTCACATTATAAACTAGCATATATGCATATTAACCTACAATCTATCAATCATTGAGAGGGATCAAATAATTTGACATGAAAACCTCTTTTAGAGTGAAAAAACCTGAGTAAAGTTGTGTATGTAAGGGGATTTGATCCTTCTTGACACTTGATAAATCCTAGGATATAAAGATAAATATTCTAGGTTGGTTAACAATAACAACACTATTGTGATAGATAATAACTAAGTTATTTATCGCCTAATCTTGTGTTCTTAGGAAATTTATCCAAACCAACAATGATGGAATTATTGAAACAATCTATCCTAGATAACAAAAGAAGACATTATTCCAATGCTTGATCATATATACCAACAAAGACATTGTTGCAATGATCAATTCTAGCGAACATTGACACTGTTGCAATAGTTTATCCTAGAGAGAAAAAATGATAAACTAAATTTACTTTTATTAGGTGGACAAGGTCCTAGTCCCAAGTCTTACTCAAGCAAGTTCTAGGTCCCAAAATTTGTTTATATAGGTAATTATTAATGTGAAACATGCCTATTATATAATGAGTAACCACCTTTGGATCTTTGGCCAACATATATAAATGTCATAAAAATCGACAATTTCAAAATCCATAGAAGGTCTCTATTCTTTTGTGGAGTAAGGATCATCCTCATAGCAATGTCATGGAAAACCTAATGCCACTAATGTCTTCCTTCTTCATTGATGGATTTTCATGAGCACTACAAACAATTATGTGCATGGAATATATTCATGTTCATCATATTATAAGTTTATATGTGTTACACTCACATGGAATATCCAAGACCTAAAATGTAGGTGTAATCTTGATTTAAAAGTAGGACAATGAATAATTATATAACATAAATCTTGAATGAATGGTTTATTCATCAAGAATTATAATAGAGGATCCTGATTGTTTTTATTAGGCTTAGATGATTTATTCCTACAAATCTTAAGACAGAATACTCACTTAAACACCACAAGCAATGGTTGTGTTAAGGAATGGTTTGGTAACAATTTGCATTCAAACAATGAAGATACTTATTAGCAATGACATAGGATTTTAAGTAGTCAAAAGTCATCACAATAGCAATGAACTTTCATGGCAATAACGAAGATAATCACGGCCAATATAAAAAAATGAAAAAAATGCTTAACTTACTACATATTTTTCGACGAATGTAAGAAACATGGAAATGTTTCGTGGAAAAATCCTCCCATATGTAGTAGTGACTCTAATAGAAAAATGAGAGGAAATCCAAGGTAAGGGATAGAGATATTTAATTGTGGCTTGGGTGAGGGCATGGTAAGCGGTAACTAGACGATATTTGAGAGTCTCTTGCTTTGGAGTAATTAAGGATAAAGTGGAAAAGGTGGAGGAGGATGGATGATGGCCATATTCAGGAAATTGACCCATTTTTTGTTCGAGTTAGGTAGTGTCTTTGGTAACTGGTCGAGATGATGGGGCATTAGATAATGATGTGTTATGAATTAGATCGATGGATTGTGCAATGGCTCGAGAGGGTGGTATCCTTGTGGGAAACTGAGAGACATTAGAAAATTATGGGAAGAGAGGGATTACAGTGGGAGGTGTTGGATTAGTGAGGTTCGCTGGCTTAACATGGTGGGAAAAACACAAAGAAACATATTTGTTTTGAATTATGTGGTTATTTTCTTCTTTTCTAGGACACGACATAGGGGAAGTGTTGTCAGACAATTGGCTTAGGTTGATGGACAATTGGTATGGATTGTTGGCTTTCATTGGTTTCAACCATTGGAGAGTGATATTGTAGATTGATGTCAACCCTTAGTGATTGATTTAAACCCTCGGAGAAAGTACGATAGCGAATTCTGGTAGCATAGAGGTTTGGTTAATGGACCCAAGGTTGTTTAATGTATAATGGTATGAGTTTTAATATGTTTGAAGGAAATACTATTCTAGATGGATAGTACATGTCATTCTATTTCCGGTCATATGTGGAACTTCACATAAATCTTCACGGTTAGAGAGTTATAGCCATGAGAAGTTGGAGAACCTAGGTTTGGGTAATGGACCCACGTTTGTTTGATGGATAATGGTATTAGTTTTGATATATTTTTAAGAAATACTATTATATATGGATATTACATGTCATTCCATTTCCAGTGGTATGTGGAACATCACATAACTCCTCACGGTTAGAGAGTTATGGCCATGTGAAGATGGAGAACCCTCATGAGTCATCTAGAAGCCCCAAAAGGTCAAAGTAATTAAAGTGGTTTAAGAGATTTTAGAAGGTAAATAATATATTGAAGTGATGAGTGTACTATAAGTAAAATTTAATACAAAATAAATTATTTAAATAATAAAGTTAATGGAGAAATTAGAAGTGGGTTAACCCTAAAATAAAGAAAGTGGGTTAAGATGGTTAAAAGGTAACCCCTTGAGGAAGCTATATAAAAGTATAAATAAGAGGCAAGGATATCTCATTTTAATCACACTTGAGAATATTGAATATCTATAGGTGATTGAGGTAACCAAAGGATATCTAAGCTGAATTTCAGAGGGAAGGTAAAGTAAAGAAGGCTGAAATTCAAGGGAGGATACATTCTTTTGATGATGCTTTCTAAGGTATGTTATTTACAGGTCATCTCACCATTTTCATAATAACTTTATTTCTATAATTATTCAGACCGTGACATTGGGAGGACATTGAGGAAACATATCCAAGTAGCTTTGGTACAAATTTCATCTTGTTGGTTGTTGTATTTTTGGAGTTACTCTCTGTGGAAAATAGGGTTTGTGGCTAGTACTGAAACTAGTCTAAAATAGGTGTTTCAGGTAAAGATATCATAACTTCTTCATAAAAAATCTAAATTCAGTAATTCAAATTTGTTGGTGAGATTACAGTCTGTAGAATTCTGTGTACAATTTTCATATCCATAAAACAAATATTCTGTGTGGGGCACGCTCTACAAGTTCACTCTCTAGAATAAGCCATAATTCAACAAGGTATGCCACTTTTTCTATAACTCATTTTATGAGAGGTTCCAAGTAGTGACACCTGGACGAATTTCATAAAACACACTGAAGAACATTGTGTACTATTTTTATATCTTCATTCATTACAAGTACATAGTTATGATTATTTCAAGTTAGGGTTGTTGACTAATCCAAAACTAGTCATGTGAGACTAAAGTAAAGTTTGATGAAAATTCTAGTCTCTTGTTGTTAAAGTTAAGGAAGGTTTGCAGGTATGTGATCATAGACACTAGGTCTATTACAGAGTTACAAATCATATTTGGATGATTAAATTGATGATGGCTTTTGGTTGAGGTACATGTTGGGTACATGGTTGAGACAAGTAGTTGATGAGTTGGCACATACATGATGTGTATAGTTGATGATGTTGGTACATCTTGATGAGTCATAGTTGATGAGTAGTTGATACATGATTGATACATACTTGGTACATGGTTGGAGGCACTTGTTAGTAGTATTGTTGACATGTGGTTTATGGATGATGTAGCATACTTGTATTGGTATATTATTAGAATCACATATTGATCTTGGTGAGTAGATATGATTTGGTTGATAAGATTGATGAGACAAGTTGTTGTGATAGGTTGTTTGGACATGTTGTTGTGACATGTTATTTTTATAGGTTTGGTGCATGGTTGATGCACTTGTTCATGGTACATGTTGAGGTACAGGTTGGTGCATGGTTGATGCACTTGTTTATGGTACATGTTGATTAAAGATTGAGGTATAGGTTTATGCATGGTTTATGCATGGTTCAGGTTATTGGTATAGGTTGTTTGGTGGAGGTTGATTGGTACAGGTTGTTATAGTGGTATATCTCACAGTGATAGTGTGATAGTGGTTCCATCATTCTACTTCTATGTTAGGGAGGTTGGAAAGGGCAAGGACAGGTGGTTATAACCATCTTCTGGTTGTAGCCTCCTTCTGGTTGTACCCAGAGAATTGGAGAGTTGGAGCTTCCCCGAGGTTGTAGCCTGAGAAAATAGGGGGTTGGAGCCTCCTTTCAGTTACAGCTGGAAAACAAAGGAAGTTGGTGCTTCCAATGAATGTAATTCTTAAAGACATATAAGAAAAATAATTCTGTGTTTTTCTCCCTCTTTGGGTTTCCACGTAAAAACACGGGTGTACTGTGTATGTCTATGATTTCTCATTTGTTCATTGTTTATTTACTCTGCAACTATTGGATGATAATAATACATTGATATAACACTTTCATATTGTGGTTAAAAAGGATTGAATTTCTCTATTACTAATTCAAACCCCCTCTCAGTAATCCAACAATTGGTATCAGAGTAGGTTCCTTCATGAAACAATTTAACCAATGGAAGGAGATCATGCATTATTCTGAGAATGGAGTACCATTGTTTAATGGTCAAAATGGTTTAGAGTATGAGTTATGGAGTGGAACGACGCAAGTATTTTTATAGGAACAAGGGTATTATATTTGGCTATCATTCATTATAGGATATGATAGTTCAAAAAGGGAAAAGAATGCAACCAAGAAGGAATTGAAGAAGAATAACAAAATAGCAATGGATTTCATTTGGGAAGGATTACCTAATCCAATAAGAGAAAAGGTTGGCAAATGTTCATCAGCCAAATAAATTTGGGATAAGTTACATGACATTTATTCTTCACCCATCGTAGATTAAGAAAATGCCAAAGAAGATGCAGATATAGATCAAGGAGAATTACGTTCACCATGTCAAACAAATTCAGAAGATGAAGAGTACATAATCACCAGAGAATTGATTAGTGATTTAGATGAATTAAGAGAAGAAAACAAGTCACTAAAGAAAGAATTAATGAAATAAAAGGAAAGTATTCACATTTTTTAAGAAGCCCAATAGGTCATCGAGAACTTAAGAATTTAGCTAGAAGAAGACAGAAAGATCGAAGAAAATATTGAATATCAAAAGAAGTATTTGGAAGCCAACATAGAAGCACAGAAGGAACAAGCTGAAATGAGAGAGAATATATTGATAGATCATCTTAAGGAAAGAACTAACGACATAAACAAGCTTGAGGCAGAGTTTGGTCAAGAAGAGAAATGACTTGAAGAAGAAATAATCACATTAAAAATTCATCTTGAAGAAGTGAAAAGAACAGAAGAAGTCATGAAGTTTTAGATAATGAAGAAAGAAGAAGAGGTTGAGAAGCTTGAAGAAGAATTTGTCACATTGAGAAGTAAAATCATCAAGCTCAACAAGAACGTTGAAGAGACAAAAACATCCATATCAATTATAGAGAATGAAGAGAAGAACTATAGGTTTCTAGAAAATAAGAATGAAGAAAAGAAAAAGAGTTATGCAGAAGTACTCAAAGGAAGGAATCATGGTCAACCAGAATCTGTAATGATCCCAAGCCATTATGCAAGGATCATCACTATTTTGGTGTCTTTTTAAAACTTTTTCTGAGTGAGGTATTTCATCAAACAGTTTGTTGATCTACTTGTTTAGATGTGTTTAGATGTGTGTATGCAGAAAATAACAGAAAGATATAACCATGGAACATACCTCAACCATATGCAATAAGATAGACAAGCCAAAACATCTCAAATATTCTTTATTCATAAACTAGAAGAACCTGCTACAATGGAGATGTCGATCTAGAATGCTCAAAAGATGGCCAATATGATAGAAAATGGATAACAAGTATGAGCTGCTACAAAATGCTTTCAACAATAAAAAATAAGCCTCCAAAGGCTTGATAAGAGATGAAGACCAATGCCAAGTGCCAAACCCCTCACTGCTAGAAGATGCCATGCTCTGCTGGATAACTGAAGCTCCTCAACAATTCAGCCCTGGTGCCAAATATGTCCAATCACCTCCAGAAAGATGACAAACAGTAGATCGGGCGATGGTAAGAACAACCCAGGTACCCGAATATCCAAGATCCCTCTCAACCTCTGTAGATCTGAACTCCTCCACTGAATGGTGAGCCCCACTGGATGACTGAAGCCCTATATAATTCAGCCCTGATGAAAGAGGCCTCCAAATGCTCTGAAACTCTCCACAGTGATAGATCAAGATGCTGCAATGAGAACCCAAGTGTTCAAATCCTCAAATACTGGCTAGATCCTTAGATATAGCTACCCTCCAAATAATGGTGCGCCCTCCTCTTGGGAAAACGTCCCACTCTCAATACAAATCGATCCTCCACTGAAAGACTCCAGAAAACCACCAAGAATGATTCCAAGACACTTGCAAAGGAAACCCACTACCTGGAATTCTTGGAATCCCTTCTCCTCAGCTAGGACGAATCCCTCCTCAATGAATGGTGTGCCCCCCTTGCTGGAAACCCCAACTGGTGCGCCCTCTCTCTACTTGCACAAGCAATTGATGTGGAATCCTCCTGCAATTGAGTAGATCTGGAACTAGAATGGTGTGGGAGTGTATTGCAGCTCCGAGACCAAGCTTGGGACAAGCTAGGTGGAATCTTTCACCATCGAATCGTCCTCTAGGGTTTGTTAAGTCAAAACCCTCAAAACCCCCAATGTTCGGCTCACTAGCTATAAGCCAGAAATCAAAAGATAAACATACATGAATCCCTATGAAGAGGCCCTTGCCTTTCCTTTATACTTTTGGCTCACCTTGTCCCTCCAAAGTGACTTTCATTTTATTAATATTTAATTAATTAATTAAATCACTTTAATTAATTAATTAACCTTTTTACCTTTGAAAAGCTCCTTATCTCTCCTTGTGGCTTCCCTGGCCATTGAAATTCACTTCTAGCCATCCCATCCTGTAGTGTTTATCATCTCGATTCCATTGAGCTATTACACAGAGAGGTTCCTCCAAGTAATGTGCCCAAAATGACCTCTTTAGTGAATTCTATTGACGTATAGCTCAAAATAGTCAAAATCATGGAAATCGTCGGAATGCAACGAAACCAAAGCCAACCTATGGGGAATGGCTCATAATGATGGAATGTGATGATCAATGCAATATGGACCCCACCATGCCTCTCAAATACCCCTGTACTCGCTATAACATCCATTTGGCTACTATGGTCATCATAAATCTTTACATTGTGTTTATGTCCCAAAGTGGGGACATTACAGTCCTCCCTGCTAGAAAATTGCTTGTCCTCAAGCAATAACCAAAGCATCTCAAATAAAATACTAGGATCCCTTGTACACCTGTGGGGTACATAGATGAACCCATCCAAAGATGAACAATATTACACTCCACCTCGTGAATCCCATATTAGGAAGTGAACTGCAATACTCTGCGAAGCATAGTCCTGAAAGATATCAACCCTGTGAACCCCTTGCACATGACACATGGCATCATCTTAGAATGAGTCCATCCTCCAAATCTCTGCCAAGATCCACACAGCCTCCATCAACTGCACATGCTGATGCCCGACTGAGGTGATGCAAGACCTCCGTGAGGCACCCGCAAGCGATGTGCTCCTCTCCACACTAAAGCTCAATGGAAGGATAGAATGACTTTCCTCTACAATGGTCCACTCTCCCCTGTCGGTCAATGAACTGCTCAATCCTACAATCCCTGGGTCCCATGCTAACCTCTGTTGAATATCCTCATGCTAACACTGCACGACTCTGACCATGACTGTCTGCCCCCTGCATACATCTTGAACCCTCCTCTCCTGGGTCCTCCAACTAAAATACCTGTGACCACCATACCTATTTTCTAGAAACTGTATCTGTAAGGGCATCTTTGTAGAAGAAGTACATTTCCAAACATCTCTATGCCCTATCCTGATGATCAAGTGGAAGGAAAGGTCTCACCCCATAGGACAAGTACCTGCAGACCCACTCCAAACCAAACCAAGGTGGAGTGTGTGGCTCACTGGTGCAACTTGGGTCAACATGAACATCGTGCTAACAAAATAGACTCCTGGGTCCCATGGAAAACTTGGAAGTTTATCACTTCCAATCTCCTCTAACTGCTCTTGTGTGAGGCTAATCACTGTCAGAAGCCCTCTGTGCTCATCTATCATCACATGGTCTATGATGCTCACCATCACGCACCAAGTCTCAAATGTCTGTCTAACACAGTCCACCTCTGACCTACTATATGCCGTAAAAGTACTCTTGTCATGTAGTCTCAGCCTACTCACTCTCCATGCCCTCAGCCACGACCTATCCCTCCTCATGTGGCTGTCTATGATAAAGGTGTCAGGATGGGCTAATAGAAGCATCTGTAGCTGGCTGTAGGACTGAAAGGAATCACATGCTTTGGTTAATCCCAAGGATTCAACCAAAATCTTTTCCATCAGTATCCATGATAACTGCTCGCTTGTAGTCATCACTAAGCCTCAATCATCAGGTACAATCGGAAGCAACACCTCCAACTACTGGTAAACTACTCTCCATCTCCCCTCACCCAGGCAATTGCTGAAATGGTGAAGGTGAGGTCTCATAATCAGATGTTGCTACAAAGGAGTGGCACCTGCATGCTCCCATAAGTGTGTCTCCTCCCTTCTAAGCAGTACACTCCTCTGAATCCCACCATACATCTTAGCATGTCTCTGTGAGCTATCACGCATCACTATATGCTCCAGCATACTCCTATCATCTCCCACAAACTCATGCTGCATCACAGAACCTAGGCGTACAGCTGGATCAATATCTACATGGAGATCAACCACTCCCAAGACACAAATGGAAGTGTCCCCCATCAACTGGTGCTCCTTTGCTAGATCATCAACATCCTCTATCAATGTGACTGACTGATACATCTGAGTGTCCACTAAGGCAGATGAAGTGGATCTCGGATGGATCTCCTTAGGAGACTCATATGTCCTAGACTCTGATTCTTGAAGGGTGGTCTGTGTGCCTCTCAAGAATCCTTGAGTGCTCTCCAACTCCTGAGTGAGTCGGTCCATATCCAACTCTTTCTCCCTCAAAGCCTCATGATACATCTCACCAACCCTCAGTAGATAATCAATGTCTGTCAACAACTGCTGGTAGTCAGTCCTCATCACAGATAGTCTCTCCTAGAGAGTGTGGAAATCATCCATGGAGAATCCTCCATCTGAGCTACCCTGTGCCACTGATGCTCTCCAACAGTAATATTCCATCACTGCATGCATGTCATCAATATGTCTAGTGGTTGCCCTGATCATATCCTCACTAACTCTCAACTGTGTTGCCAAGTGGTGTGACTTCTGATCATGGTCATACTGAGGTGCCATCTCAGACCCCTCACTGCTAGTGTCAGTCCTGCTAGTGCCAACTCTAGAATCCTCAAAAACACCCTCTGCATAAGCCAACATTCTCAACTACCCATTGTCTACAGTGCTACTGGGTCTATCCATACGTAACTACACATCATCCTCAACCGCTAGCTCCCTCTGAATCATATTGTACCCGGTGTGAGAAGTTGTATCCTCCTGTGCACTCAATCTGCTACTATCATCTGTGCCTGGATCCCATATAGATGTATCCAGACTCATGCTATGGTCATCCTGACTGCTAAAGAATGCATCCTCATCCATGCAATGTGATCCTGGAATTAAGTGCTCCATCCACCAACCAGCCTCTGCAATCTTCTCAACCAATGGAGTCTCCAATAGATGTGACTCTATCTCCTCTGGATAACCTATATGTGTGAGGTAAACTACTGGTACATCCTGTACCTCCTCCTGGATCTGTAGGTCTACCTGTCCATGGTGTGCATCCCTCACACTAGGCTCATCCATCATACCTAACGTGCCATTGATCTCCTCATGTGACATGGCTATCATGGGTGTCTGAACATGTGATAGATGTGTCACGACCCCCATAGGAAGCTCATCATCTCTAGGTGCTAACACGTGTGACTCCTCACTAGTGTCACCACTCTGTTGAGGTGTAAGGTCATCAATGGTATGTGATGTGTGTGCTGAGACACTGGGGCTATCGTCCTGTCCATCCAGCTACCTATCCACTACACAAGGGTCATCCTCCTCCTTAAGTGTGCAAGCATCACTAGCCTCTGTGCAAGATTCATCATCACTATCCTCTGAGGTAGAGTCACTATCACTAGCCTCTATGCAAGAGTCACTTTCATCATCGGACTACTCTAAATCCACATCTATCGTGCCATCCTCACACACCTCATCATCACTATCATGACATGCCTCAATAATGCACTTCTGATCCTTACCCCTGCACCTATGATCCAGTTCCTAGGGCCCCTTGCAACTATGGCAAGGTTGTGTGCTCCTACTGGGCGTGGGGTTTCTCTATTCTTCCCACCATCTAGCTGCTTCTTTTCTCTTTTTATCTGTTATGATGACCCCCTCTAAAATATCCCATTTGCTCCAATGGGGATTTCTATAGGCTACATATTGTTGGAAGGTTATTATAGCCTTAGTTTCATTGATAAGGTTGTCATACATAATCTCCAAACATAATATCTCAAAGGATATCCTATCCATGTCCTTCCAACTATCCATAAAGACCCCTCAGGTTTATAGGATTTAAGCTCTGATACCACTGTAATGATCCCAAGCCATTATGCAAGGATCATAACTGTTTTGGTGTCTTTTTAAAACTTTTTTTGAGTGAGGTATTTCGTCAAACAATTTGTTGATCTACTTGTTTAGATGTGTTTATATGCATGTATGCAGCAAATAACAGAAAGATATAACCATGGAACATACCTCAACCATATGCAATAATATAGACAAGCCAAAACATCTCAAATCTTCTTTATTCATAAAATAGAAGAACCTGCTACAATGGAGATGCCGATCTGGAATGCTCAACAGATGGCCAATATGATAGATAATGGATAACAAGTATGAGCTGCTACAAAATGCTCCTGAAAATACAAAATAAGCCTCCAAAGGCTGGATAAGAGATGAATACCAATGCCAAGTGCCAAACCCCTCACTGCTGGAAGATGCCACGCTCTGCTGGATAACTGAAGCTCCTCAATAATTCGGCCCTGGTGCCAAAGATGTCCAATCACCTCCAGAAAGATGCCAAACAGTATATTGGGTGATCGTAAGAACAACCCATGTGCTCGAATCTCCAATATCCTTCTCAACCTCTGTAGATATGAACTCCTCCACTGAATGGTGTGCCCCACTAGATTACTGAAGCCCTAGATAATTCGGCCCTGATGAAAGATGCCTCCAAATGCTCTGAAATGATAGATCAGGATGCTGCAATGACAACCCAATTTCTCAAATCCTCAAATACCGGCTAGATCCTTAGATCTAGCTACCCTCCAAATAATTGTGTGCCCTCCTCTTGGGAAAACGTCCCACTCTCAATACAAATCGATCCTCCACTGAAAGACTCCGGAAAACCACCAAGAATTATGCCAAGACACCTGGAATTCCCGGAATCCCTTCTCCTCAGCTAGGACAAATCCCTCCTCAATGAATGGTGTGCCCCCCTTGCTGGAAACCCCAACTGGTGCACCCTCTCTCTACTTGCACAAGAAACTGATGTGGAATCCTCCTGCAACTGAGTAGATATGGAACTAGAATGGTGTGGGAGAGTATTGCAGCTTCGAGACCAAGCTTGGGACAAGCTAGGTGGAATCTTTCACCACTGAATCATCCTCTAGGGTTTGTTAAGTCAAAACCCTCAAAACCCCCAATGTTGGGCTCACTAGCTAGAAGCCAAAAATCAAAAGATAAACATACATGAATCCCTAAGAAGAGGCCCTTGCCTTTCCTTTCTACTTTTGTCTCACGTTGTCCCTCCAAAGTGACTTTCATTTTATTAATATTTAATTAATTAATTAAATCACTTTAATTAATTAATTAACCTTTTTACCTTTGAAAAGATCCTTATCTCTCCTTGTGGCTTCCCTAGCCATTGAAAGTCACTTCTAGCCATCCCATCCTGTAGTGTTTCTCCTCCCGATTCCATTGAGCTATTACACTGAGAGGTTCCTCCAAGTAATGTGCCCAAAATGACCTCTTCAGTGAATTCTATTGACTTATAGCTCAAAATAGTCAAAATCATGGAAATCGTTGGAATGCAACGAAACCAAAGCCAACCTATGCGGAATGGCTCATAATGATGGAATGTGATGATCAATGCAAGCTGGACCCCACCATGCCTCTCAAATACCCCTGTACTCTCTATAAAATCCATTTGGCTACTCTCGTCATCATAAATCTTTGCATTGTGATGATGTCCCAAAGTGGGGACATTACAGAATCTAAGAAAACTATTGAAGATACATCTTCAAGAAGACCATCCATGTTCAAGCCACAAAGAAGCTTCAATCATGATCATGATCAGTCAAGGCAAACATTCAGAAGGACTACGCCACAAAGAAGATCAATCACTCCTAGGTATGAAAATTTATTTTATGGTCATTGTTTTTATTGTACTAACTTTGGACATAAGGTTGCAGATTGCAGGGATTATAAAATAAATGTTCAAGCAAGAAATGCCTATGTGGCCCCACGTAGCATTGAATATTACAAATTTCATAACTATGGAAACATAGCTAGTGATTGTAGAAGCATGATCGATACTTCCTTGAAAGAGAACATTGATATCAAATGTAAGGAAGTGTGGATAAGAAAACACAGAGAATAGGTGAACAAAGACCAGGTCGCAGAGATCGCAAGATTAGCAATAAAATGAGATGAAGAAAATTCTATAGAAAAAAATAAAGATGTCAGATATAGAAAGGTTTTGAAAATAATTGAAAGAAAATAAGGACAGGTAAATAAGTAACATGTTCAAGAGATTGTACTTTCAGGCATTGTAGTGAAAGATGAATCCACAGAAAGAAATAAATAAGACAGAGCTCAAAGAGATGATGAATATACCAATGAAGATGATTATGAATACACATCAGAGTAGTAATTGTTCTGAGCCATCCGGCTTAGAGACTCCTAGGTAATATTAATATTAGACAGGGGGAGTCTATGCAATAGGTGTGATAGAAAAAAGAACCATCCTTCGAGTAGCTTGTAGATTTTGAGAAAACAGATCCAGAGAAGTTAGTTATCAGAAGTACAGTTTGATAGATTAATAAAGACTTCATGATAGTATAGTGATAAATGGGTCATCATTATGGACAGTTGTGCAAGTAGAGTGTTGGACATTATGGACATAGTGGATTCGTAAGAATACTTAGCAGGTTTGGACAGATATATGACAGTGGACGAGAGCATGGATTCATAAATTGGTTCAGAGAGTGGCTCAGAGAGAAAGTAGCATTATCATAATGGATGACAATTACACAGGAAATGGCTCGAACAATGCTAATGGATTCCAAATTGGAAGATTTATTTTTGGACTCATGCAGTGGATACAACAATTCACATTCAAAACACAGTAATTCTCAGAAACAACAATGAAAAAACTCCCTACGAACTATGGAAAGGAAGCGCAGACAACAACCTCTACATCAAGGTAACTCAAATTAGTATTTTATTAATTGAAATTTATGTTGATAATATTTTTTTGGAAATACTAATGACAGGTTAAGCCATAAATTTGCAAAGGATATGCAAAATGAATTTGAAATTTCATTACTTGGAGAACTATTCTTCTTTCTGGATCTTCATATTTCAAGTAGCACCAAAGGAATCACATGTATTAGCAGTTAAAATAATTTTCATATATCTCAAAGGAATAAAAGAGTTTGGATTATGGTATCCAAAAGGAAAGGATATTTCACTTATTTCCTACACAGATGTATATTGTGCAGGTTGCATTGATGATCGACGAAGCACTAGTGGAGCATCGTTCTACTTGGGTGAGTGTTTAGTATCATGGTTAAGAAAGAAACAATCATCAATATCCTTATCTACAGTCAAGGCAGAGTATATTGCATCAGCAACATGTTGTACATAGGTTCTATGGATGAAACAAATTCTGACAGATATACAAGTTGATATACAGGTTGAGTAGGATGATCCCAGTCCAATTTATTGTGATAATACAATCACCATCAATATCTCAAAGAACCCGGTGATTCACTCCAAAACAAAGAAAATTCCAATAAAGTATCACTTTCTATGGGAACAGGTTTTAGAGAAGAACATCAAAGTTGAATATGTGGGCACAAAAGAAAAAGTGGCAGACATCTTTACAAAACTGCTTCCACGGGAAGCTTTTGATTATCTTCACAAAGGACTCAGAGTAATTTCTACTCCAAAATGAATACATTTGAATGATTATATTATATGTATTATATTTACATGAGGAAGAACCATAAAGAGGACAATTCAGGTTGGGAGATCAGCTTCAGGAAGAGTTCATTTAGGGTGAGTATCCCCAAGGACAATTTAGTTAGGGGGAATAGCCCTAGATGGAAAGATAACTTTTCCATTGATGACAAAGGGAGATATATTTATCATATGCAGGATAAAAATGCTTGGAGAGAGATCACATAAGCATGTAGACAGGGGAGCATCCCCAGGGAGAGTTCATTCAAGGGGATAATTGGTGATTAAGGTTGGTTGTCATTGATGTCAACCCTTGAAGAAAGCCCCATAGCACAAAGGTTTGGGTAATGAAACCAAGATTTTTTTTATGTAAATATGACTCATTATTGTCTTGTCATGGTTGATAAAAAGTAAAGATGGATGAAATCCAAAGTGGTCCCCTTATGGTGAAAGCCCTCATGGGAAGATGCTTTGGGGAGTAAAAGAACCCATGCTTAATTATGGAATAATGAGATCCTATATTGATAGTTCTTGTCATTCCATTTTGGGTGGTATGTGGAATGTCACATAACTCCTCACGGTTAGAGAGTTATGGCCATGAGAAGTTGGAGACCCCAAGTTTGGGTAATGGACCCAAGTTTGTTTGATGGATAATGGTATGAGTTATCATATATTTTCTGATAATACTATTCTATATTGATAATACATGTCATTCCATTTCTGGTGGTATGTGTAACGTCACATAACTCCTCACGATTTGATATTTATGGCCTTACGAAGTTGGAGGACCCTCATATGTCATCTAGAAGCCCCAAAAGGTCAAAATAGTCAAGCTGGTTTAGGAGATTTTAAAAGGTAAATAATAAAGTGAAGTAATAAGTGTATTATAATTCAAAGTAAATAAAAAATAAATAATTTCAATAATAAATTTAATGGAGAAATCAGAAGTGGTTTAACCCTAAAATAAGGAAAGTGGGGCCAAGTGACCTATAAGATATTTTTAAGGAAGCTACTTGGAGAGTATAAATAAGAGGCACGGCTCTCTCATTTAGGATACACTTGGGCATATTGAATATCTATATGTGTCTGAGGTAACCAAGGATATATAATCCAAAATTCCAAGGGAAGGTGAAAAAAATAAGGCCGTAATGCAAGGAAGGCTAAATTCTTTTGATGATGCTTTCTAAGGTATGTTATTTACAAGTCATCTCACTATTTTCTCTATAAATTGTTTTCTATAATGATTCAGACCATGAAATTTCTACTCCATTGAGAAAACATATCCAATTATATGTGGTAAAAAATTTAGCTTGTGGGTCGTTGTATTTTGGGAGTTACATGCTGTGGAAAATAGGGTTTGTGGTTGGTCCTGAAACTAGTCAAAAACAAGTGTTTCGGGTAAAAACGTCATAACTTCTTCATAACAGATCCAAATTTAGTGAGACAAAATGTGTTAGTTAGGGTATAGTTTGTAGTATGGTTTGTAATAGTTTCATATTATTTCAACAAACATTATGTGCGGGGAATGCTCTACAAGGTCTCTCTCTAGAATAAGCCAGAATTCAACAGGGTATGCCTTTTTTGCTGTAAATCCTTTTCTGAGAGTTTCCAAGTAGTGAAAACTGGAGGAATTGTATAAAATAAACTGAAGGAAATTGTGTATCAGTTTCATATATTTATACATTATAGGTACAAAGTTATGATTACTTCAAGTTAGGGTTGTTGACTAATCCAAAACTAGGCATGTGAGACTAAAGTAAAGTTTGATGAAAATGATAGTCTCTTGTTATTAAAGTTAAGGAAGGTTTGTAGGAATGTGATCATATACACCAGGTATATTACAAAGCTAAAATTCAGATTTGGATGATGAAATTGATGAGGGCTTTTGGTTGAGGTACATGTTGAGTACATGGTTAAGACAAGTAGTTGATGAGTTGGCACATACATGAGGTGTATAGTTGATGATGTTGGTACATATTGATGATTCATAGTTGATGAGTAGTTGACACAGGATTGGTACATAATTGGTACATGGTTGGATGCACTTGTTTATGGTACAGGTTGATTACAGGTTGTTTGGTATAGGTTGGTGCATGATCGATGCACTTGTTTATGGTACAGGTTGATTATAGGTTGAAGTATAGGTTGATGCATGGTTTAGATTTATTGGTACAGTTTTACAGTGGTATATATCATAGTGATAGTGTGATAGTGGTTCCATCATTCTACTTCTACTTCAAGGTGGCAGGACGGGGTAAGGACAGGTGCTTGTAGCCACCTTCCGGTTTAGCAGAGAAAATAGGGGGTTGTAGCCTCCTTCTGGTTGTAGCCAGAGAATTGGGGAGTTGGAGCTTCCACCAGGTTGTAGCCTGAGAAACTAGGGGGTTGTAGCCTCCTTCCAGTTGCAGCTATAAAACAAAGGAAGTTGGTGCTTCCAATGAATTTAATTCTTCAAGACATATGAGAAAAGGAATTCCGTGGTTTTTTCCCGATTTGGGTTTCCACGTAACACATTGGTGTACTGTGTATGTGTATGATTGTTCATTTTGTCATTTCTTATTTACTCTGCAATTATTGGATGATAATGCTACATTGATATAACACTTGGATTATATGGTTAAAATTGATTCAATTACTCTATTACTGATTCACTCCCCCCCTCTTAGTAATCCAACAATTGGTATCAAAGCGAGGTTCCTTCAGGAAACAGTTTAACCACTGGAAGGAGATCATGGATTATTCTGAGAATGGAATACCAATGTTTAATTGTCAGAATGGTTTTAAGTGTGAGATGTGGAGCAGAAGGACGGAAGTATTTTTACAGGCACAGGGACATTATATTTGGCTATCAGTTGTTACAGGATATGATAGTTCAAAAAGGGCAAAGACTGTAGCCAAGAAGGAATTGAAGAAGAATAACAAAATAACAATGGATTTCATCTGGGAAGGATTACCTAAACCGGTAAGAGAAAAGGTTGGTAAATGTTCATCAGCCAAAGAACTTTGGGATAAGTTACATGAAATATATTCTTCACCCATTACAGATTCAGAAAATGCCAAAGAAGAGGAAGATATAGAACAAGATGAAAGATTCTCATCATGTCAGACAAATTCAGAAGAGGAAGAATATGATGAAGCATAAGTTGATTACAAAGAAAAATTGATCAGTGCAATTAAATATCTAAGGAAATAAAGAGAAGAAAACAAGTCATCCAAGAAGGAATTGATGAAGGAAAAGCAAAGTGTTCAAGGTTTTGAAAAGGATCAACAGGTCATCAAGAATTTAAGAGCTCAACTAGAAGGGGCCAGAAGAATTGAAGAAACTCTAGAATATCAAAAGAAATGTTTAAAAGACAACATAGCAACACAAAAGGAAGACACAAAAAAGAGAGAAAAGATATTGATGGATCATCTGAAGGAAAGAACCAATGACTTAAACCAACTTGAGGAAGAGTTTGGTCAAGAAGAGAGAAGACTCGAAGAAGAAATAATTGCATTGAAAATCCAATTTGAAGAAGCAAAGAGAACAAAGGAGGTCATGAAATGTCAAATAATGAATAAAGAAGAAGAGGTTGAGAATCTTGAAGAAGAAGTTGTCACACTAAGAGTCAAAATTGTCAAGCTCAACAAGAAATTTGAAGAGATAGAAACATCCACATCAGTTGTAGAGAATGAAGAGAAGCACTCTACATTGCTAGAAAAGAAGAATGAAGGAAATAGAAAGAGTTATGTAGAAGTACTCAAAGGAGGGAATCATGGTCAACCAAAATCTAAGAAAACTATTGAAGATACATCTTCAAGAATACCATTCATGTTCAAGCCACAAAGAAGCTTCAATCATGATCATGATCAGACAAGGAAAAAATTTAGAAGGGCTACGCCACAAAGAAGATCATTCGCTCCCAGGTATGAAAATTTATTTTATGGTCATTTTTTTTTATTTTACTAACTTTGGACATAAGGTTGCAGATTGTATGGATTATAAAATAAATGCTCAAGCAGACCATGCCTATGTGGTTGCACGTAACATTGAGTGTTACAAATGTCATAAATATGGACACATATCCAGTGATTGTAGAAGCATGATCGATACATCCATGAAAGAGAATACTGATATTAGATATAAGAAAGTATAAGAAAATAGGAAGAATAGGTGAAAAAAGACCAAGTACCAAAGATTGCAAGATTGACAATAAAACGAGATTCTACAGAGAAAAGGAAAGATGTCAAATACATAGAGGCTTGGAAAATAACTGAAATAAAGGAAGCACAGATAAATATGGAACAGGTTCAAGATATTGTACTTTCAGACATTGTAGTGAAAGATGAATCTACAAATAGAAAGAAAGAAGTCAGAGCTCAGAGAGATAATGAATCTACCAATGAAGATGATGATGATTCTACCAATGAAAATGATGATGAATACACATCAGAGCAGGAATTGCTCTCAGCCATCCGGCTTAGAGACTCCCAAGTAATATGAATATTAGAGAGGGGGAGTCTATGCGATAGTTGTGATAGACCAAAGAACCATCCTTCGAGCAGCTTTTAGAGTTTGAGAAGACAGATTTAGACCAATCAGTTAGCAGAAGTACAGTTTGATAGTATAATGATAAATGGGTTAGTATTATGGACAGTTGCACAAGTAGAGTCTTGGACAGTATGGACAAATATGGATTTGTAAGAACAATTAACAATTTTGGATAGATATTTGATAGTGCATGAGAGCATGGATTCATAGATTGGTTCAGAGAGTGGTTGAAAGACAAAGGAACATTATCGTAATGGATGATAATTAAACATGAAATGGCTCAAACAATTATAATGGATTACAAGATGACAGATATTTTTTGGACATAGGTAGTGCATACATCAGTTCACATTCAAAAAAGAGTAATCCTCAGAAACAACACTAACAAAACTCCTTATGAGCTATGGAAAGGAAGACCAACAAATGTGAAGCACTTTAGAGTTTTTGGAAGAAAATGCTACATCAAAAGAGAAGATGGAAGAATGGGAAAGTTTGAGTCTCGTGTGGAAAAAGGAATACTTGTTGGTTACTCAAGTACAAGGAAAGCATACAAGTGTTACAATCTAAGATTAAACAAAGTTGTGTAAAGCATCAACGTAACAATTGATGAAACAGATAGACCAAAATCAAAGGAAGAAGAAAACAAATCAATGCAACAAATTTTCAAAGAAGAAGATGGAAAAGAAGTAGAAGAGGAAAATGAATATGAAGAGAGTCTGACAAAAGCAGAAGAGAAAGTTCAACAAGTATCTCCAAAGACACCTAGCAAACGACTACAGAAGAATCATCATTCAAATCAGATTATTGGAAACAAAGATGCAGAAATTGAGACTAGAAGAAAAATCCGTTCACTAGAACAAACACACCTAGCACTCTTATCTTCAATTGAACCAAATTGTTTTGAAGAAGCCAACAAGGATGAATTTGGGAATAAGGTCATGGATGAAGAATTGGATCAAATAGAGAAAAATGGCACTTGGGAATTGGTTCCAAGACCAAAGAATAAGAATGTGATCGACAAAAAATGGGTTTTCAAGAATAAATTGAATGAAGATGGACGGGTTTTCAAAAATAAATTGAATGAATGAATGAATAAATCTGTTTTCTTTAATCTTATGCATGCTTCAAAAATGCTAAAGTATATCAGATGGATGTAAAATCATATTTTTCTGAATGGGGAACTTGAATCAGAAGTCTACATTGAACAACTAGAAGGATTTCAGTGGTCAGAGAACACAAACTATGTATGTAAATTAAAGAAGGCCTTGTATGGTCTAAAACAAGATCCTAGAGCATGGCACTCCAGATTGGATAATATCTGCAGCATGCAGGGTTCATAAAAGGAAGTGCAAACAATAACCTCTACATCAAGGTAAGTCAAGGTAAATATTTTATTAATTGAAGTTTATGTTGATGATATTATTTTTGGTAGTGATGATGACAGGATAAGCCATAAATTTGCAAAAGAAATGCATAATGAATTTGAAATGTCGTTACTTGGAGAACTATCCTTCCTTCTGGGACTTCAAATATGTCAAAGCAACCAAGGAATTTTTATTTCTCAAACCAAGTATATCATAGAAATGCTAAAGAGGTTCATAATGGAAGATTGCAAACCAGTTATCACTACCAAGAAAAACAGTTGAAAATTGAGCAAAGATGATGATTCGAAGTCTACATATCAGAGGGAATATAGGTCAATGATTGATATCCTATTGTATGTGACAACATCCAGACTAGATGTAATGCAAGCAGTTTGACATGTGGCATGATTTCAAGCAGCACCAAAGGAATCACATGTATTAGAAGTAAAGAGTATTTTTAGATATCTCAAGGGAACAAAAGAGTTTGGATTATGGTATCCAAAAGGAAAATATCTATCACTTATTGCCTACACAGATGTAGATTAAGCAGGTTGTATTGATGATCAAAGAAGCACCAGTGGAGCAACATTCTACTTAGGTGAGTGTTTGGTATCATGGCTAAGCAAGAAACAATCATCAATATCTCTATTTATAGTCGAGGCAGAGTATATTGCAACAACACCATGTTGTACACAGGTTCTTTGGATGAAACAAACTTTGATAGATATATAGATTGAGTATGATGAGCCCATTCCAATATGTTGTGATAATACAAGTGCCATCAATATCTCAAAAAACCTAGTGATGCACTCCAAGATGAAGTACATTCCAATCAAGTATCACTTTCTACAAGAACAAGTTGCAGAAAAGAACATCAGAGTTGAGTATGTGGGCACAAAAGAACAAGTGGCAGACATCTTAACAAAACCACTTCCATGGGAAGCCTTTGCATATCTTCGCCAAAGAATTGGACTTATTTATACTCCAAAATGAATTCATTTTGAATGCTTATCTTATATGTCTTAGATGTACATGAGAAAGCACCATAAGAGGACAGTTCAATCAGGGGGAGTAGCCCCATATGGAAAGATATGTTTTCCATTGATGAAAAAGGGGGAGATATTTATCATATGCAGAGGACAGAGGCATGGTTCAAGGGGAAGCATACTTATCAGATGCAGAGGAAAGAGGTAAATTTATCAGATACAGAGGACAGAGGCATGGTTCCAGGGGGAGCATGAGTGATATGATTTCAGTATTGCATTAGAGTGTTGCCATCAATGCCAAAGGGGGAGATTGTTGATTAAGGCTGGTTATCATTGATGTCAACCCTTGAAGAAAGCCCCGTAGCACAAAAGTTTGGGTAATGAACACAATATTTTTTGATGTAAAGATGACTCATTATTGTCTTGTCATGGTTGATAAGAAGTAAATATGGATGAACTCCAAAGTGGTCCCCTTATGGTGAAAGCCCTCATGGGAAGATGCTTTGTGGATTAAGAGAACCCATGCTTAATTGTGGAATAATGATATACTATATGGATATTTCTTATCATTCCATTTCTGGTGGTATGTGGAATGTCACATAACTCCTCATGGTTAGAGAGTTATGGCCATGAGAAGTTGGAGACCCCGAGTTTGGGTAATGGACCCAAGTTTGCTTGATGGATAACAGTATAGGTTATGATATATTTTCAGATAATAATATTCTATATGGATTGTGCATGTCATTCCATTTCTAGTGGTATGTGGAATGTCACATAAATCCTCACGGTTTGAGAGTTATGGCCTTACGAAGTTGGAGGACCCTCATATGTCATCTAGAAGCCTCAAAAGGTCAAAGTAGTCAAAGTGGTTTAAGAGATTTTAAGAGGTAAATAATAAAGTGAAGTAATAAGTGTATTATAATTCAAATTTAATACAAAATAAATTATTTAAATAATAAATTTAATGGAGAAATTACATGTGGGTTAACCCTAAAATAAGGAAAGTGGGGCCAAGTGACTTAGAAGATGTTTTTAAGGAAGCTACTTGGGGAGTATAAATAAGAGGCAAGGCTCTCTCATTTAAGATACACTTGAGCATATTGAATATCTATATGTGTTTGAGGTAACCAATGATATCTAAGATGAAATTTTGAGGGAAGGTGAAGAAAAGAAGGCCGAAATGCAAGGAAGGATAGATTCTTTTGATGGTGCTTTCTAAGGTATGTTATTTACAATTCATCTCACCATTTTTTCTATAACGTTTTTTATATAATGATTAAGGCAGTGAAATTTCTATTCCATTGAGAAAACATATCCAAGTATCCGTGGAAAAAAATTCATCTTGTGTTTCGTTCTATTTTGGGAGTTACACTCCGTGGAAAATAGGGTTTGTGGCTAGTCCTGAAACTAGTCAAAAACAAGTGTTTCGGGTAACAACGTCATAACTTCTTCATAACATATCCAAATTCAGTGAGACAAAATGTGTTGGTTAGGGTATAATCTGTAGTATTCTTTGTAATAGTTTCAGATTATTTCAACAAATATTCTGTGTGGGGCATGCTCTACAAGGTCTCTCTCTAGAATAAGCCATAATTCAGCAAGGTATGCCATTTTTGCTATAACTCCTTTTCTGAGAGGTTCTAGGTAGTGAAACCTGTACGAATTGAAAAAAACACACTGAAGAACATTGTGTATCAGTTTCAAATATTTATACATTGCAGGTACAAAGTTATGATTGCTTTAAGTTAGGGTTGTTGACTAATCCAAAACTAAGCATGTGAGACTAAAGAAAAGTTTGATGAAAATGCTAGTCTCTTGTTGTTAAATTTAAGGAAGGTTTGAAAGAATGTGATCATATACACCAGGTCTATTATAGAACTACCAATCACATTTGGATGATGAAATTGATGAGGGATTTTGGTTGAGGCACATGTTGAGTGCATGGTCAAGAAAAGTAGTTGATGAGTTGGCACATACATGAGGTGTATAGTTGATGATGTTGGTACATATTGATGAGTCATAGTTGATGAGTAGTTGACACATGATTGGTACATACT
>ML777103.1:1689152-1714347 GCA_009831015.1 Picea engelmannii | reverse complement strand
ACAGTTACTGTATGTCTTGTTACAAATCATTCAAATAAATAAATATGCAATCATATAAATAGATAATGACACAAATATTTTTATGAGGAAACCCAAATGGGAAAAACCTCTTTTTCTTATGAATGAAAGGCAAGCTCCAACTCCTCTTTACATTCTTATTTTATCTGAGCTACAACCCATATGAGGTTGCTACCTCTGTTTCTTCAACACCTACTGAATGGAAGCTACAACTCCCACATGTACAAGCACCAACTTGTACAGGAGACTTTTACAGTCTCCCCTTGCTCCTCCCTACCACCCTGAAATCATTCTCTGTCACAAAGAACCTGCAAACCAACTCTTTATCTTCTCTGTGAAACATTAAGCATTCAAATCCTCTATGCACAATTCATTCTTGACCATACCACTTAGATTTATCAATCTGTGTATGTGTCTTCCCTCCTCTGTCTTTCTCTTCCTCAAAATTTACAGAGCCATATATCTCCCATAATCCTCTCTCACATTTTTCTTGCAACCATCACTTTATATATCTTCTTGTATCATCAACACGTACAATCGAACCCTTAGGCTTCAAAGAATCAGTTACAGTAACTGAATAACTTCCTTACAGTAATTATTATTGGCAAGGGAATCAAGACAAATAATATCCACATGATCAGTTTAAATATTTAACCAGCACCGTTCGATGAACACCCAATTATTTTTCGGCATTTCACATTTCGTTGTTTCGACACTTCTGTGATGAAGTATTTCGACACTCCAAGTCCTAATCAACAATATTTTGGCATTTTGCATTTAATATTTTTGGCATTTCTCATTTCGGTGTTTCAGCATTTCTGTGATGAAGTGTTTCGACACTCCAAGTCTCGATCCCCGGTATTTCGGCGTTTCACATTTCGGCGTTTCGTCATTTCGCATTTCGGCATTTCGACATTTCTGTGATGAAATGTTTCAGCACTCTAAGTCCCGATCCTCGATATTTTGACATTTTTCATTTTGTGATTTCGGCATTTATGTCATGAGTATCCTTGACACTTCGAACTCCCAGTATCCGAAACTCCGAAATGGAGTCAGATCAACGGTCCACAATCTCCCTTTGATCAACGACTCATATTAAGTCGTGGTATCGCATTTCGCAATTTCTGCATTTATGTCGTGATTTTCCTTGACACTTCCAACTCTCGGTATCCAAAACTCTAAAATGGAGTCATATCAATGGTCCATGATCTCCCTTTGATCAACGACTCAGATTAAGTCGTGGTTTCAGTATTTCGGCATTCGAGACTTCATGATGTTGAAGTTTTTTCTTACCATGCAAAAATCCTGAAATAGAAACTCCCGGAATCATGTGCTAGTTAATCTCTGATCTCCGAAATTCAAGTTGTGCCTGTGCAAAATGATCCATGATAATATTCGATCTCTAAAATTCAAGTTGTGCCTGTGCAAATTGATCTATGGTGCATGTGCAAACTGATCCACGATGCCTGTGCAAGCTGACCAAAAAACTCCCCCTTTGGCATTTTAAGGTTTGACATATTTAAAGTTTGACATTAATGATATTTAAAGTTTGACATTAATGAAAAAAACAAGTCCTATGCAAACTGTGTAAACTGCAATCCCTGCCAACAATTTCTTCTCACTGTTTCTGTATATCTTTATTTCCGTTCATGTTAATTTATAGAGATAAAATGAATTTCCTCCTCTATTTTAAAGAGTAACAGCTCCCACTTCAATATATTTCCTTTTCACACTATAATCCTTCATGGCAAGTGTGCTATATATACAAAGATAGTTCGAATCCCCTTGAAGTATTAGTTTTAAACTTTGTAACTGATTATAACTATACAAGCTACCCTTGGATTGGATGATCCATGCAATGCACAACTACCCTTTGATCAAATTCATCAAAGCATCTACACTGTTGAAATATAATTGATAGAGTTATTGACTTAATCCTTTAGGCGCTTCGTAGCATTCCTTTACAATGACACATGACCTCGTCCTTAGGCTATGTAAGCCCTGATCGCGCTGAGAAAAAAGTGATGTTTTATATGACATAGTTGAACTCCGATGCAATCACACAGCAACACATATCTAAGCAGTCACATCCATCAGAGTCCTAGATATTTTCTTTTTCAAGCTCTTTTTCACACAATGCTTTGGATATGCACTGTTTGATCTTCATCACTCATGTCTGTGTAAATCTTCAGCATAGATTGTTTTGTAATTTTAATGCTGGAACATGTTTGTAGTTTTAACACTGGAAGAAAACTCACTATATACATTTAGCCATCCAACATTTTTGGCAATACATATAGCCGTTTAACATATGAATCAAAGATGGTAGCAATTGAACCCACTATATGTCCAAGAAGGTAGCAATGGTAGTAACTAAACCTTTGCCAGAAGTGCATTGAAGTTGTAGCAATGGTAGTAACTAAACCTCTACCAGAAGTGCATTGAATTTTCCGTCAATGACAACTACACCTACACCTGCCTTTTTTATACACTTGTATGCTGTAATGACAACAAACTCCATAATGCTAAACTCCATAATGCTAACAAAATATCTATTAAAAATGAAAATGCTCTACCAATAATAATGCTTTCCATTAATGACAACTACACTTACCATAACAACAATGCCAACAAAATCCCCCTTTGGCATTGATGGAAAACTAAACTTACCTTTTTCTTTGCTCTGTTCTCCCCCTTTTGGAATCTATGGAAAAGGAGCCATTATACTCCCCCTATCTAAGATAAAATAATATCACTGTCAACATCAATGAGTCATGAACCTATGTGAATCAATCAACCAAAAAATTCCTAAGAAAAGTATCAAATATTTTAAAGTCCTATCAATGTTGTCTGCAATGAACTGATAAGAAAGAAGATTATAAGCAACAAGTCTTTTCACATATGTTTATTTCTTTCAAATTTCTTTATTATTGCTGAAGTTTAATGAGTCTTCACTGATATGTTACTCCTCCTAACCAAAAGACTAAGAAAATAGTTGTACATATATAGCTTATTTGGCAACAACTCCCCCTTAAACAATATCCCTAAACAACCAATTGCCAACAATTTGATATAAAGTCAACTTATAGAGAACAGACTCCCAACTGATTTCAAAGACTTTCAAATTGCATTTTGGGTAAAGGTTTAGTAAATATATCTACAATTTGATCCTTTGTTCCAATGTATTTCGGTTTAATAATCTTCTTTGTAACTTGATCTATGAGAAAATGAAATTTAATGGGAATGTGTTTTGTTTTTGAATGCATAATAGGACTTTTGGAAATATTGATAGCACTAGTATTATCACAATAAATAGGAAAAGGAGTATTAAAATGAATGTGTATATCTTCCATCATTTGTTTCATCCATATAACCTGTGTACCACAATTTGCAGCTGCTATATATTCTGCTTTAGCAGTAGACGGAGACATTGTTGATTTCTTCTTGCTTGACCAACTCACAAGACATCCACCAAGAAAAAATGATGCTCCACTAGTACTCTTCCTGTCATCAACACACCCTGCCTAATCAACATCACTGAAAGCATGTAAGTCAAGCTAATTACATGTTGGATACCACAAAAACTCTATTGTCCCCTTAAGATATATGAAAATTATTTTTACTGCAAGTAGATAAGAAACTTTAGGAGATGCCTAAAATTTGCCAACCTGACAAACTACATGCATAATATCAGGCCTTGTAGCTGTAGCATATAGAAGACTGCCAATCATAGATCTGTACATTATTTGCTCAACTTCTTCAAAGTCATCAAATTTACTTAATTTACAACCAGTAACCATAGGAGTGCCAAATGATTTACTATCATGCATCTGAAACTTCTTAAGCATTTCATGAATATACTTTGTTTGAGTAATGAAAATACCCTTATCAGATCGATTAATTTGCAAGCCTAAGGAGAACTTCATTTTACCAAGCATAGAAATTTCAAACTCATTTTCCATACATTCAACAAATTGCTTGCTAAGCTTCTCATCATCACTTCAAAAAATAATGTCATCTACATAAATTTCTACAATGACCAAGCTATCATTCTCTTCTTTGATATAGAGATTACTGTCAATGTTACCTTTCCTATATCCATGTTTCCTTAAGTAGTTATCAAGCCTGGAATACCAATCCCTTAGTGCTTGATTTAATCCATATAAAGCCTTTTTCAACCTGTAGACATATTGTTCTGCTTCTTGTACCTGAAAACCATCTGGTTGTTCCACGTATACCTCTTCTTCTAGATAACCATTCAAAAATGCAGATTTTACGTCAATTTGATAAACTTTAATGTTCTTAGAACTAGTATAGGATAAAAACAACCTAATAGATTCCATTGTCGCAAAAGGAGCAAAAGTTTTTCCATAATCAATTCCTTCTAGTTGTGCATACCCTTTACAAACCAATCTAGATTTTTTTTGTTACTTTTCCTACTTCATCCATCTTATATCTGAAAACCCATTTAGCCCCAATAACATTCTTGTTCAATGGTCTAGGAACGAATTCCCATGTTTTATTCTTTGCAATTTGATTAATATCTTCTTTCGTTGCTTTCATCCAGTATTCATCTTTAATTGCTTCTTAATCATTTTTGGGTTCAATCAAAGAAAGTAGTGATAATTGTTCATGGGTTGAAGTGGATTCTAGCCTTCTACTTCTTGTTCCAATACCTGAATTTATGTCACCAATGATTTGTTCTTCAAGATGATTTTTTTGTATTCTTTTGCTTGGAGTCTTAGATGGAGGTATGCTTTTGAATGGACTTGTGCCGTGTATTGATGTAGGAATTAATTGTTCATTATCATCAGTCTTAGTTTCTTTTGTTTCACTTACATCTTTATCCATCTTATGTTTGTCATATATTTCATGTATTTGTTGATCCTTTTGTTTATATTTGGACTTCAAAAATGAGGAATCATCAAACTTTACATCTATAGATTCAACAATATTTATTAATCTAAAATTATAGAATTTATAAGCCTTTCTTGAACATGAATATCCAAGCAATATGCCTTCATTAGTTCTAGAGTCTAATTTTCCCAGATTTTTATCAATTCTTTTAATGTAACACTTACTCCCAAAAATTCTAAAATGTTTTATGTTTGTTGGTCTTCCTTTCCATAATTGATAGGGTGTATTATCATTATTATTTCTTAGCAAACTTCTATTCAATATGTGTACAGTGGTTTGAACAGCTTGAGGCCAAAACATGTCATTCAATCTGGACTCATTTAACATTGTTCTTGCCATTTCCATAACAGTTATGTTTTTTTTCTTTCAACAACACTATTTTGCTGAGGTGTTTCTGTAACAGAGAAATGTCTTTTAATTTTATTTTCATCACAGTAATTTTTAAATTCATTTGACACAAAATCTCCTCCATTGTCTGACCTTAAGAACTTAATCTTCATATCAATTTCATTTTCAGTCAATTCTTCGAAAACGTGAAAGCAACTAAATGTTTCAGACTTCTTTTTCAACAAAAACAACCAAGTCATTCGAGTAAAATCATCCACAAATAACATAAAGTATCTTTCACCATTTAGATCTGTTGTCCTCATAGGTCCGCATACATCAGCATGTATTATTTCCAAAGGTTTTGTTGTAGAATATTCCTTTGTTTTAAACTTGACTCTAGTTTGTTTACCATGTTGACATTGTTTACAAATAGAGTTGGAAAGATTCTTTATGACAGGTAAGTTCCTTTTTGCCTCATTTTTATTTAACTGAATCAAATTGTCAAAGTTAATATGTCCAAGTCTTTTATGCCATAACCAACTTTCATCTTCATGTCCAAGATACCAATTTTCATCATTTTCATCTAAAATGTATATATTATTTGATGCCCTTGTAGCTGTTCCAACTAACTGATTTGTTTTAACATCCCTAATTTTACATTGTTTAGAATCAAATATCATCAAATTCCCTTTATCACATGTTTGACTTACACTCAACAAGTTATGTTCCATATTTTCGACCAGTAAAACATTTTCAACCATTATGTCTTTGATCAAATAAACAATGCCTCTTCCAACTATTCGAGTTGATTGATCATTACCAAATGTGATTGAACCTTCTTTTCTTTCATCTAAAGAATCAAAGATTTTTTTTTTGCCTGTCATATGTTTTGAGCATCCACTGTCCACACACCATTTAACTTTATGATCAGCTTGTAAAGCAAGTTTGCACTCTTCAATTTCTAAATGATCATTCTTCCTTTTCCAATAACTAGTTTTCTGATTTGTGTATTGGTTTATAACATACTTTTGAAAATTCATTGGACAGTTTCTTGAAATATTTCCAAAGTTATTACACCTATAACATTCAACTTAAAATTTCAAAGCATCAAATCTGTTATGTGAGTTGTTCACATTGTTATGAATAGATTTATCATGTCTTATTTCATATTCAAATCTAGATATGCCATGACTGTTATGTGCACTTATATTTCTTGAAAAAACATTACAGAAAGCTTCTTTGTGTCCATACTTATAACAAAAGAAACCGTAACCTTCAAACCTATTTTGATGTCTGCCATAACTTTTTCTATGCACTGTTGAAGTCAGATTATCTTCTTGCTTTTCTGATCCCTTCTGCTTGTAGGTGTTTTTCTCATTTGTATGCTTTGTACCTGGTTTCTCAAAACTCGAACTAGAGCTTGTATTAGTAACTTCAGACTTATACCCAATTTTAGTCTTATCATAAGTTGATCTTTGACTATAGATAATTTGATCCAATACTTGAGAACTATGATTCATGTTATTTTCTTGTACTTTCTTTCTTAATAAAACTACTTCAAGTTGTAAACCTTCATTTTCCTTATCCTTCTATGCAAGTACACAATTTAGAGCTTCTTCAGTCACTCTAGCTTCTTCTATTTTGAGTTTTAAGTCAAATAACATGATCTCAGTGCTTTCAATTAAATTGTTTGACTTCTGAATTTCTTGATCTAAACTCTCAATCTCTCTTTTAAATTGTTTGCATTCTCTTCTTACTTTCTTTAATTCAAACAAAGCACTTACAAGTTCAGCTTCTAGGTCAACTTCACCTTCTTCTTCTTCAATAAGTTCATCATTCTTATTTTCCATAGCCATAAAAAGTCTTATATATGTACTTTCATCTATATCTGAGGACTCACTATTATTTTTGATGAATAGACTTTTCTTTTTAGAACAAAATCTTTGAAATGGATTCTTATACAATTTCTTATATTCTTTGGTTTTGCAATTACTTTCTTCTTCTCCATCAGAATGTTTATTGAAGGGACACTTAGAAGAAAAATGCCCTATTCTACCACAATTAAAGCACTTGAGAGGAAGTTTACCTTTGTACTTGTCGGGTACCTCTTTTTAGATTTTTGACAAAGTTAGCTTATTCCATGTCTTCTTTTGAATCCTCATGATTACTGGTTCCTGTTTCAACCTTTTTCTTGTCCTTCTTTGCTGCCTTGAAAGCTGATTCCTTATTGGAAGGATTCTCATTAGATTTCCTCATCTCATATGTTTTTAGTATTCCTTGCAACTCATCCATTTGTAAAGTAGAAATATCAGTTCTTTCTTCTAAAGAAGATATTTTGGGATCAAATCTTGCAAGTAAAGATCTAAGCACTTTTTGCACAATAATAACAATTTCAACTATTTCTCCTAACCCTCTCATAGTATTGACTACTTCATCAATACATAAGAAATAGGTAGTTATATCATCAGATTCTTCCATCTTTAAACTTTCAAATTGACTTCTATATGATTGTAATTTAGCATTCTTTACCTTAGTATCTCCTTCATATACCTTCTTTAGTTTGTCCCATAATTCTTTTATTGATTCACAATGCATTACCTTAACAAATTCCGAACCTGCCAATCCTCCAAGTATTGCATACATAGCTTTGGAATTACTTTCATAGAGTTTCTTCCCTGCAACATGTATTGGAATTGTTGTTGGAGCCTTATATTCATTCAAAAAAACTTGCTAAACATCTACTCCTTGAGACTGCAAAAACAACTTCATCCTGATACTCAAAAAAGCATAATTATGTCGATCAAATAGAGGTAATCCATGTTTAGTAAAATCATATTTCTTATCCATTATTAAAGATCAGACTTCCAGTGATTAAACTGAATCTTGAAGCAACCTTGATCTGATACCAATTGTTGAACATGATAGCCTAACTGAGGAGGGGGGGGGGGGTGTGAATCAGTTATATACAATTTCTTTCTTTTCTTCAAATAGATTACTTAATGAACACAGATTATGCCTTTTACTATATATCTTGCTACAAATCATTCAAATTTATTAACGTGCACTCATATAAATAGACAATGACATAGAGATTTTCATGAGGAAACCCAAAAGGGAAAAACCTCTTCTTCTTATGAATGAAAGGCAAGCTCCAACTTAGCTTTACATTCTTATTTTATCTGAGCTACAACCCATATGAGGCTGCTACCTCTGTTTCTTCAACACCTACTGAATGGAATCTACAACTCCCAGATGTACAAGCACCAACTTGTACAAGAGACTTTTACAGTCTCCTCTTGCTCCTCCCTACCACCCTGATAATAATGTTCTGTCACTAAGAATTTGCAAACCAACTTATTGTCTTCTCTTTCAAATGATTAATCATTTAAATCATTCTTTCATACACACCTTTGATTAAAGCTATCAATACCATCACTGTTATAACTAATCTTTAACTTTCATACATACCTCTGAACCTTCTATTTAAAAAACCTTTGGACATGAATACCTTCAGTCACTCAACCCCTATGTTTTCTATCTCTGTCTATAGATTCATATATGAATCTATTCTTTTATCAAACCCTCACAAAATAGGGCCTTCATCACATGTCATCTCAAAATAAATAAATAACTCTATCCTTCGCATATTTTTCTTATTCAAGTTATTTAAGATCTATTCATTCATTTTGTTTATAAATTAAAACAATTGCATCCTCTGGACATGTACCTATTTAATTTATCAATCTGTGCATATGTCTTCTCTCCTTAATATTTTATCTATCTTCATCATTTATTCTCATTGTCGTTGTATATTTTTCTTTCTGTTCATGTTAATTTACAGAGATAAAATGAATTTCCTCCTCTATTTCCAAGAGTAACAACTCCCACTTCAATATCTTTCCTTTTCACACTCTAATCCTTCATGGTAAGCATTCTATATATACAAAGACAGTTTGAATCCCCTTCAAGTATTAGTTTTAATCTTTGTAACTGATTATAACTATACAAATTGCCCTTGGATTGAATGATCCACGTAATGCATAAATAGCCTTTGATCAGATTCATCAAAGCATCTACATCATTGAAATATAACTGATAGAGTTATTGACTTAAGCCTTTAGTTGCTTCCTACCATTTCTTTACACCAACACATGACCTCGTCCTTAGGCTATGTAAGCCCTCATCGCACTAAGAAAAAAGTGATGTTCTATATGACATAGTTGAACTCCGATGCAATCACAAAGAAACACATATCTAAGCAGTCACATCCATCGGAGTCCTGGAGATTTGTTTTTTCAAACACTTGTTCACACAACACTTTGAATATGCACTTCTTGATCTTCATCGCCCATACCTGTGTAAATCTTCACCATAGATTTTTTTGTAATTTTAACGCTGGAATTTGTTTGTAGTTTTAACGTTGGAAGAAAACCCACTATATACATTTATCTATCCAATTTTTTTAGCAATACATATAGAACATATGCATCAAGGATGGTAGCAATCGAACCCACTATATGTCCAAGAAGGTAGAAATGGTAGTAACTAAATCTCTGCCATAAGTGTGCTGAAGTTGTTGCAATGGTAGTAATTAAACCTCTACCAGAAGTGCATTAAAGTTGCCATCAATGACAACTACAACTACACCTACCTTGTTTATACACTTGTATGTTGCAATGCCAACAAATTCCATAATGCTAACAAAATCTCTATTAAAAATGCAAATGCTCTGCCAGTAATAATGCTTGCCATTAATGACAACTACACCTGCCATAACAATAATGCCAACAGTCAACCCTTGGAGAAAGTCCCATAGTCAATTCTAGTAGCACAAAGGTTTGGGTAATGGACCCAAGTTTTTTTCATGTATAATGGTATGATTTTTAATATATTTGAATGTAATACTATTCTATATGGATAGTACATGTCATTCCATTTCTGTTGGTATGTGGAATGTCACATAACTCCTCACGGTTAGAGAATTATGGCCATGAGAAGTTGGAGAACCTAGGTTTGGGTAATGGACCCAAGTTTGTTTGATGGATAATCGTAAGATTTTTGATATATTTCAAGGAAATACTATTATATGTGGATAATACATGTCATGCCATTTCCAATGGTATGTGTAACGTCACATAACTCCTCACGATTAGAGAGTTCTATCCATGTGCAGTTGGAGAACCCTCATGAGTCATCTAGAAGCCCCAAAAGGTCAAAGTAGTCAAAGTGGTTTAAGAGATTTTATAAGGTAAATAATAAAGTGAAGTGATGAGTTTACTATAAGTCAAATTTAATAAAAAATAAATTATTTAAATAATAAATTTAATGGAGATATTAGAAGTGGGTTAACCCTAAAATAAGGAAAGTGGGTTAAGATGGTTAAAAGGTAACCCCTTGAGGAAGCTACATAAAAGTATAAATAAGAGGAAAGGATCTCTCGTTTTAATCACACTTGAGAATATTGAATATTTACAGGTGATTGAGGTAACCAAACGATATCTAAGCCAAATTTCAGAGGAAAGGTGAAGTAAATAAGGTCGAAATTCAAGGGAGGATAAATTATTTTGGTGATGCTTTCTAAGGTATGTTATTTATAGGTCATCTCACCATTTTTGAAAAAAAAAAAATCTAGAATGATTCAGAATGTGAAATTGGGAGGTCATTGAGGAAACATATCCAAGTAGTTGTGATACAAATTTTAGCTTGTGGTTTGTTGTGTTTTTGGAGTTACACTCCATGGAAAATAGGGTTTATGGCTAGTCCTGAAACTAGTCTAAAATAGGTGTTTCGGGTAAACACATCATAACTTATTCATAACAGATCCAAATTTAGTACGACCAAATATTTTTGTTAGAGTACAGTCTTTAGTATTTTTTGTACAAGTTTCATATCCATAAAACAAATATTCCATGCGAGGCACGCTCTACAAGTTCACTCTCTATAATAAGCAAGAATTCAACAAGGTATGACATTTTTTCTATAACTCCTTTTCTGAGAGGTTCCAAGCAGTGGAACTTGGAGGAATTCCATAAAAAACATTGAAGAACATTGTGTATTGTTTTTCATATCTTTATTCATTACAGGTGCATAGTTATGATTATTTCAAATTAAGGTTGTTGACTAATCCAAAATTAGCCATGTGAGACTAAAGTAAAGTTTGATGAAAATGCTAGTCTCTTGTTGTTAAAGTTAAGGAAGGTTTGCAGGTATGTGATCATATACACCAGGTCTATTACAAAGTTACTTTGGATCATGATATTGATGAGGGATTTGGGTTGAGGTACATGTTGGGTACATGGTCAAGACAAGTAGTTGATGAGTTGGCACATACATGAGGTGTATAGTTTATGATGTTGGTACATCTTGATGAGTCATAGTTTATGTCTATTTGATACATGATTAGTACATATTTGGTGCATGGTTGATGCACTCGTTGATGGTATAGGTTGAGGTACAGGTTGTTGCATGGTTGATGCACTCATTGATGGTATAGGTTGAGGTATAGGTTGTTGCATGGTTGATGCAATGTTTTATGGTATAGGTTGATTATAGGTTGTTTATGGTACAGGTTGATTACAGGTTGATTGTTACATGTTTACAATAGTATATCTCATAGTGATAGTGTGAACGAGGTTCCATCATTCTACTTCTATGTCAGGGTGGTTGGATAGGGCAAGGGCAGGTGGTTGTAGCTAGAGAACATAGGGGGATGTATCCTCCTTTTGGTTGTAGCCAGAAAAATGGCAAGTTGGAGCTTCCCTTGGGTTGTATCTTGAGAAACTAGGGGGTTGGAGCCTTCTTCTAGTTGCATCTGGAAAACAAAGGAAGTTGGTGCTTCCAATGAATGTAATTCTTAAATACATATAAGAAAAATCATTATGTGTTTTTCTACAGCTTGGGTTTCCATGTAAAAACATGGGTGTACTGTGTATGTGTATGATTGCTCATTTTTTCATTGTTTATTTACTCTGTAACTATTGGATGATAATGCTACATTGATATAACACTTGCATATTGTGGTTAAAAAGGATTGAATTTCTCTATTACTGATTCACCCCCCCCTCTCAGTAATCCAACAAGTGTGAGGTTGACGCAGGGCATGCCACCCAACGCATGTCCGCTCACAGGATCTTCTTCTTCTTCTCGGCCCGAAGAACTTCCAGGCTCTTCTATTTCCCTATCGGGAAATATCTACCCACAGATTCTTTCGTGCGACTTCCCTCCTTGTACTTATCAAGAAGTTGAAACTCGCGACTTTGCAAGTTCGCTATCGATCACTGGACTCTCGAGTCCCCGAGATCCGATGTGTTAGTAAAATCATTGACTTTTCCCCTGTCGAGACTTCTGCTCTATCGTGGATTTGCACTATCGCGACTTTGCTACTCACAATACCAAGCCCTCGGCCTTCCAACTCTTGATACCCGATGTACCAAAATGTCGATACGATCGTGAGTTGACTTTTCAACGATCCCTTATCTCGCCGAGACTTAGGACTTCGCAGGATCGTGAATCCTTATGCCAATACTTTGGGACATCTCGCGGCGAGATCCTGATGACTTGGTGCCACCTGTACTCCACTTGCCGACTTTACTATCGCCCACACTGCCCTCCAGCTATCGGGATATCGCTTCTCGCGATCTCGCGATCCCCGTAGCCAAATTCTCTAGTCTTTTCTCGTGAGACCCCGATACACGATCCCACGTGTGGATCCAATGGTCCTCCTACAATCCAGATCCAACGACTATCCTCTTTCTCGCTACTCGCGTCTTTGTGACTTGGGCACTCACCCTGCGAACTCCCGAGTTCGTGAGATCTCTCGATCTCTACCACCTGTCCTCCTCAGATGGACGACTCCTAGTCCTCTCGCCACTTCACCGCTTCGTGACTTGGAGTACCCAATACTTGGTCTTTCACTCTGTGAACTCCCGAGTTCATGCGATCTCTCCATCTCTGCCACCTGTCCTTCTCAGATGGACGACTCCCAATCCTCTCTCCACTTCGTGTCCTCACGCCTTCACGACCCTTGACACCAAATTCTCAGCTCTTCCACTTACGAGCTTCCGAGATGTGATGTGCCACCTTTCTGCTTGCCAACTCCTGTGGACCCACACTATTCTTGGAGTAGTCGAGATATCTCTTATCGTAATATCGCGACTTTCACTACCAAACCTTGGACACTTTTCTCATGAGGTCCCGATAGGCGATCTCGTGAATAATCCAACGGCCCTGACTGGCTTGGATCAACAGTGTTGCCTCTCCTGAGATTAGAACCTCTCCACACTTGTGTTGTAACTACCTTGTGCCTCTGGAAGATCTAACAGCTCTCGGAGCTTCGTGAAATCTCCTCCAAAGATTTCATCCATCCGTTCTCCCTTTGAGGATTCTGCGAAATGAATAAGTGCCTCTCCATGAGACTCCTTCACCGCTTCGCCAACCTGTGACGTTCCTTGCAACTTCAAGTCACACTTATCTGTGCTGATATTTAGTGACTCAGAGGTTTATCCTTCCTGATATTTTCTAAATTACTTCAACCTCAATGAGGTTCTTTGCACGCACTCCTTGCGGCAAACCTGCGAACACTTCAACTGTTCGAGCTTCCTTTGACTCCGCGCATGCCCGTAGCAGTAGTCCTCAAATAGAATCGCAACTATGAGACTTAGCTCAGCCTGCATACTCCTTGCACGGCTCGTATAACCCGATTTCACCCCTAGTTGTATGAGAACAAGAGTTAACTCTCTGAGCCTTCTATCAATGCACTCCTTGCGGACGACTTCGACTGCACTCTTTGCAGGAATCCTTGCTCAAGTAGAGAAACAATTGAAACTCATTCACTCTTCCTTTCAGACTTCTGTTTAAACCATAAAATCATATGCACAGTATCTCAAGACAATACATAACAGAAAACAAACGTTCATGAGCATATTATCAATGCACACACACAGAGAACAAAAAAACCATGAGTCGAAACCAATTCCTTCTATTAATTCCAGATCTGTACATGGATATCTTCTACAACCCTCTGCTATTCTCCTATGCTCTTCCTACTCTGAATTATGTTGGCTCATGTTACAATGTGAAATGAGGGTGTCTATATCCGTTTTCCCTCTTGCGCTCTAAAACTGTCTAATCTAAGAATTCAATTCTATCTACCTGCATCTACTACTATAAATGCCTCTGTCTATCTCAGACAAGAGCGTATGGCTCGAGGTATGATTACATTTTACCAAGGCTCCTTAATTAAGTGATCTCATTTATGTTTAGCGCATCAACTTCAAGGGAAAATTTAAAAAAAAATTGGCGCTGGCGTGTGCCCAACTATCCTTCGTCTTCTGTGTTGGCTCGCTTGTCTCGGGATATGCTCCTGCATCATACTCCCTCACTTGAAAATTTGCATGGGCTCCTGTCCATGAGCTCCTGCATGGTATGTACATGCTTTCGTATCTCTGCTTCAGTCTCCCAGCTGGAATCTTCAACTGGATGATCCTTCCACTTGACCAAATATTCGAAATATTCTTTCCTTTTGGTTTTCTTACCCACTCGTTTATTCAGTATCTGTTCCATCTGTGGCTTCTCTGCAACTGGCATCTGCTTCTGCCACTGGACCTCTGGTTGATCGTCACTTTTTGCTCCTGCTTCATCAGCTTTATATGGATATAAATCCAAAACATTAAATGTCAGAGATATTCCGATCCCATATGGTAACTCAATTTCATAAGCATTCCGTCCCATTTTCTTCAAGACCTTGCATGGCCCAATTTTCTTCATTTTTAATTTATTATATGTTCCCCTCGGAAACCTTTCTTTCCTCAAATGTGCCAGGACTAGATCACCAACTTCAAACTGAAGTTGTCTTCTATGCTGATCAGCTATGCGCTTGTACTCTTGGATTGATTTCAACAGTCGCTCCTTCACCCTGGTGTGAAGTTCTTTCATCACTTCAGCGAATTCTTCTCCACTAGCGTTGCTAGTCGCAGTCTGTTCCGAATCCCTCAATTCAGAAACTCCTCTTGGCTACATTCCATATACAATCTGAAATGGACTTTTTCTTGTGCTCCTGTTCACTGAATCATTGTATGCGAACTCTGCTTGCGGTAATATGCTATCCCAGCTGCTATGGTGCTCTGTCACCAAGCTCCTCAACAAGTCTCCCAGACTTCTGTTGACCACTTTTGTTTGTCCATCTATCTGAGGATGATAAGAAGAACTAAAAATCAAATTAGTTCCTATATTATTCCATAATGTCCTCCAGAAATGCCCTATGAATTTTGTGTCTTTGTCCAAAACTATGCTTTTTGGTAATCCATGAAGTCGAACAATCTCTTTGAAAAAAAAATTTGTGACGTGAGTCACATCACTAGTCTTCTGGCATGGAATGAAGTGTTCCATCTTAGAAAACCTATCAACTACCACAAATACTGAATCAACACCTCTTTGTGTCCTCGGTAACCCCAACACGAAATCCATGCTAATTTCGTCCCACGACTTCTCAGGTATGGGCAATGGTTGATAAAAACCCGCATTCTGTTTCCTTCCCTTTGAATGATGGCAAATCCTACATATGTCCACAAACCTTTTGACCTCTGATCGCATCCCTGGCCAAAAGTATGACTCGCTCAGCTTTGCAAATGTCTTGTCATGGCCGAAGTGTCCTGCTAAGCCTCCGCTGTGTTTCTCCTTCAACATGTTCTCCCTCATGGAGCATTTTGGAATACATATTTGATTTCCTCTGAACATTAATCCCTCCTGGATCATGTAGTCTACCCAAGGGCTTATATCTCTAAGAATTGGATTCTCAACTGCTTCATACACTTTCTTGAAATCTTGATCATCTGCATACATGTCCCTCATATCATCAAAGCCTAACGTCCTGACTTTGAACTCCTACAACAGCAAACATTTCCTGCTCAAAGCATCAACCACTTTGTTAGTAGTACCAAAAATATGCTTTTTTACAAAAGTGAAATTTTGCATGTATTCAACCCACTTAACATGCCTCTGATTCAACTTTTCTTGTTGAGTCACAAACTGTAATGCATGGTTATCACTATATAAAATAAATTCTTTTGGAATCAAATAGTGCCTCCATTTTTTCAATGCCTGGATGATGGCATAGAATTCTTTATCATACGTGGAGTACTTTTCTTTTGCCTCATTCAGCTTCTCACTGAAATTTGCAATCGGTCTGTCCTCCTGACTCAAGACCGCTCCTATGGAAAACCCGCTTGCATCACATTTCACCTGAAATATCTTTTGAAAATCTGGCAACACCAGAATTGGTTGTTCTGTAATCTTTCGTTTCAACAAATTGAAACTTTTCTCTGCCTCTTCAATCCAGTGAAAAGATTTATGTCTTTTCTTCACTGTATCCATCATTGCTGTGCTAATCCCACTGAAATTTCTAATGAACTTCCGGTAGAAACTGGCCAAACCATGAAAAATTCTCACCTCAAAAATATTTCTCGGTGATGGCCAATTCTTAATTACCTCCACTTTATCCAGATCCATATTTAATTCATTTGTTGAAATAACAAACCCCAAATAAATGAGTTCTGTCTTCATGAATGAAGATTTCTTCATATTTATCAACAGCTTCTCCTGCTGTAGCTTCCTCATCACAATGGCCAAATGCTTCAAATGTTCAGCCTTTGTCTTGCTGAAAACCAATATGTCATCCAGATACACAATGAAAAATTTCTCGATGAACTCCTTCAGAACTTCATTCATCAACCTCATAAAGGTACTCGGTGCATTCGTCAAGCCAAATGGCATGACAAGCCATTCATACAGTCCTTCATTGGTTTTGAAGGCCGTCTTCCACTCATCACCTTCTCTCATACGAATCTAATGATATCCACTCTTCAAACCTATCTTTGAAAAAAAAATTGCTCCACTCAGGCAATCCATCAAATCATCCATTCTTGGCAATGGGAATCTATACATGATAGTTATCTTGTTGATGGCTCTTGAATCAGTGCACATCCTCCAGCCTCCATCTTTCTTCAGACTAAGTACTATTGGAACATCACATGGACTCAAGCTTTCCCTGACCAAACCTTTGTCCAACAACTCCTGGACCTATCTTTTAACCTCTTCATTCTCTTGTGGCATCAATTTGTATGCGGCTTTGTTTGGAAAACTAGCTCCTGGTATGAGGTCTATATGATGACTCACACTCCTCATCGGTGGCAATGAACGAGGTAATTCGTCCACTACAATATCAATGAACTCTTCCAGCAGTTCCTAAACTTCTTCTAGCAAATCATCCACTCTTGTGCTAGTTAGAACAATTCTCGGTTTTCTGACCACAAAGAATTGTGGATCCTCCTTCTTCTTAACTTCTGTAAGGAGTTCCTTCCCACTCATGAGAAGTACTTTGTTCCTTACTTCTAGTTTTGCCTCCTTATCCTCAATTGGATGCAACGTGTGGTTTCTCCCATTCTTCTCTAGGGTATATGTGTTCATCCTCCCATCATGAATCACATTTCTATCATACTGCCATGGTCTTCCCAGCAATAGATGACAAACATCCATAGGAATAAAATCACATAAAATTTTATCATTATATCCTCCTATCTTGATGTCAACTAAGCACTGTTTAGTGACATTTACCTGATTTCCCTTCTGTAGCCATGAAACTTTGTATGGACTTGGATGATCAGTTGTCTCTAGCTCCAACTTTTCTACCATCTCGGTTGAAACGAGATTATCTGTGCTTCCACTGTCCACAATGACCTTGCACACTCTATCCTTGGTCTTGCAAGCAGTCCTAAAAAGACTGTTCCTCTACGTTGAATTCTCCATCTCCTTCTCTGGCATCAAAAGGACCTTCCGCATCACCAGTGACCTTCTTCTTTCAGTGTATTTCGCTTCAACCTCTCACCTCTATGCCTCGACGATGTGAGTCTCTCCGGTTTCTTTCTTTTTCTATAGACATTCAAACGACCTGTGCCCATTCTTTCCACACATGAAGCATGTAATTAATCCATCTCTTCCTCTTCCTCTACCTCTGATACGAGGAAACCTATTATTATCAGCATATCCTCCTCTCTGCTCAGTATGCTTTCCTCTTTTCTCAGCATCTCGCCCTCGCTACGAACTTCCACCTCTCTCTGTCTGAGTCTGAGGTTTCTTCCAGTCATCCTTGGGCATCTGGTATTTATCTTGGGCAATTGATTTACCTTTGGGCTTACTCCTGCCTCTGCCTCACTGACCTTGATTATGGATCAGCTTCTCTTCATCTTTCAAATCCATTTGATAGGCATCCTCCACCGTTCGGATGGTTGCCATATTTATTTCATCCTGAATTTCATACCTCAAGCCATTCATATACCTGGCCACCTTTTCGTCATTTCTTTCGCGATGACCTGCCCTGATGTTCAACCTGTAAAATTCCTCAGTATACTCCTTCACTGTCATCATCTTATGTCTCAGGTTCTGCATCCTTCTGAACAGAGAAATTTGATAATCCGTGGGAATGAATTTTTCCTTCATCTTTGCAATCATCCTATCCCAGCTCTTAATCTTCTACTTGCCTTGGCAATGCCTGTCAGCTTGCAGTTCATCCCACCACAAGGCTGCATGTCCTTTTAATCTTGTGATGGCATGCCTAACCTTCTTATATTCTTCGATATCTTCATAATTGAAGTAAGTGTCTAGAGCTCTAATCCAATCTAGCAGCTCTTCCGCATCCATACTTCCCTCATAAACTGGAATGTCCATTTTTACCTTTGTACTCATTCTTGCAACAGCTTTAAGTAAGCGTTCACTCGCTGCATCTTCCGCTGGGATTTCTTCTCCTCCGTGTCCAACATCTCCTTCATCTTCGGATTCACTAATATCTCCTACATCAGCTTTTTGCTTTTGTCTTATCTCCATGCCCTCCATTCTGGCACGAAGATTTCACACTTCTCTCTCCATGTCTAGATTCTGCACTTGCCTACCTCTTTCCCTGGACACTTCCCTTTCCTCCTCTGGATCGGGTGATTGTCTACCCCTTCTTCTTGGCGGCATGGTGGATTCTCTTTTTTTCTTTGCTATAGAAAGAAAAAAATATTTTCTAAGCTCTGATACCACTTGATGTAGGGCGCGCCACCCAGGGCACATCCGCTCACAGGATCTTCTTCTTCTTCTTGGCCCGAAGAACTTCCAGGCTCTTCTATTTCCCTATCGGGAAATATCTACCCACAGATTCTTTCGCGCGACTTCCCTCCTTCTACTTATCGGGAGGTTGAAACTCGCCACTTCGCAAGTTTTCTATCGATCACTGGACTCTCGAGTCCCCAAGATCCGATGTGTCAGTCAAATCATTGAATTTTCCCTTGTCGGGACTTCTACTCTATCGCGGCTTCGCACTATCGCTACTCGCGATACCAAGCCCTCGGCCTTCCAGCTCCCAATACCCGATGTGCCGAAACACCAATACGATCGTGAGTTGACTTTTCAACGATCCCTTATCTCGCTGAGAATTAGGACTTCACGGGATCATGAATCCTTACGCCAATACTTCGAGACTTCTCACGGCGAGATCTTGATGACTTGGTGCCACCTGTACTCCACTCGCCGACTTTCCTATGGCCCACACTGCCCTCCAGCTATCGGGATATCACTTCTCGCGATCTCGTGATCCCCGTGGCCAAATTCTCAAGTCGTTTCTCGTGAGACCCCGATACACGATCCCACGTGCAGATCCAATGGTCCTCCTATGATCTGGATCCAACGGCTATCCTCCTTCTCACTCCTTGTGTCTTTGTGACTTGGGGTACCCAAGACTTGGGCGCTCACCCTGCGAACTCCCAAGTTCGCGAGATCTCTCGATCTCTGCCATCTGCCCTCCTCATATGGATGGCTCCTATTCCTCTTGCCACTTCGCCGTTTCGTGACTTGGAGTACCCAATACTTGAGCTTTCACTCTGCGAACTCTCGAGTTCGCGAGATCTCTCGATTTCTGCCACTTGTCCTTCTCAGATGGACGGCTCCCAATCCTCTCGCCACTTCGTTTCCTCGCGCCTTCGCGACCCTTGACACCAAAGGTGTTGAAGTAAGCACATAGGTGTGTCCTTCATGTTTAAGATTGTACGGATGGGATTTGGCATGGTACACGGTTTGTCCATATTGTGGGTATGGGAGACCCAACAAGAGGTCATCATACTCTAAAGGTGAAACATCATAGACAACGGTGTCGCAGAAGGAAGAAATGGAAAAAGTGAGCAATAGTGATGTGGGGTCCTCCCTTTTCTACCAAGCCAAGTTGATAGGAATCCAGGTGAGGGGTGGTGGGAAGTTGAAGATATTGGACTAGGTCTTGGGAGACTAGATTCTTTTGCCTACCATTTTCCAGAATGAGAGTTGAGAGTTTATGTTTAGTTTGGAAGTTATGCATAAAGAGGGGAATGTTAGTGCAACCTGGTTTGGGCATAGTCATGAGAATGAGGGATGTGTAATATTCGGTGGGGTTGGAGAGAGATAAATTCTGGTTGTTCGAGAAACTCAATGGGTGTGACCCATGCAACCAAGGTCTGATGGGGGAAGATACCTTTTATGGCTCGAAAATATGCAGAGTTCTTTGAGTTGGTCTTGTGAAAGGTACACCAAACCACCATTTTGGTTGTAGGCGAGGAAGAAGGGTAAGGTTGAGGATGATAAGGATCTAGGTTGGCAAATTCGATTCAATTTGGAAGATATCGGGTTTGAGGGGATACCTTATGTTCTATGGCCAAGGCCTGTAAGAACGCCTTGTCCATAGAGGAACTTTCAAAAATAACAACTTCTTGTCGGAGAGGTAACAAGAGACTAGAATTAAACTTAATGATTAATACTTCATATGGCTCACTGATATGGAGTTGGATGCACAACTTGCAAAATATGTCGATGTATCCATGTACTGACTAAGTGGAAATATGGTGGAGTTGCAACCACTTGGCGAGAAGATTTTAAAAATATTCTGAGGGGTAGAAGTGTTCTTGAAATGCATAATAGAACATATACCAAGAATAATACAACCATTTGTCGTAAAATGCGGTGTATCGAGCTCCACGATGAATTCTTACCAAGTTTTCACTATCCCTTCAAGTTGTAGGTTGGCGATCTACAATTTGGTGGATTCTTCTATCACAGGGGAAGTATTGAAGTATGTGGAGAGGCTACGAATCGAAGAATTGACCATATCACCATTCATATGTCTGACGAACTTGGGTAACTAAAAATGAGTGTCCAGTTCCTTGGTCATTGGAGTCCGACGTTTTTGGAATCAAAATAGTTCATGGATATTCAATGGAAATTATTCAATGGGATTTGATGTGGTTGCACTAGATGCCTCACTGTAGACTTATTTTTGAGGCAGCATGGTATGCAAGCACTAAAGAGACCCCGAGGAGTGTGTGCAATTAACCCTAAGAAGGGAGCAATTGTTGCACCAACGAAAAGGTGTAGAAGAACCCTAAGAAGGGTGATCAGGATGCTCTAAGAAATAGCGTGAATAATGAGCTGAAGATCCCAACAACAATTTGTGAATCTTGTGGATGAAACTCGGTCTTCTCCTTATGTTATGTATGCGGAAACTTCCCCAAGGCACATGCTCTGATACCAATTGATCTGAATGGCGGAGGAAACTTCAAAGGACACACTTACAATTTTTTTGTAGAGGGAATATTCAGCAATAAAAAATCAATCCAAGTGAGGACGCATCTATTCTATGTAGGACACACTCAACACCAATGACCTCCCTTCCAGAGAAGATGCACACATTTTCCCAATGCACACTGCTCCCCAAAATGCCCACACTACAAAACAAAACATGAGGAATGGATAGAGGAGGGAATACTTGCTTTACAAATGCACATTGCCTTCAAAATATCCCACGCAGAAAGAAAAACGTGATCAATGGATCGGGTGCACCAGTTCCTTTGGTGCGCAACAATCTTACTCACTCACACACAATAGAAATTACTCAAACACATAGAAGAGAGAAGATGTTTGGAAAATGTTTCATCATTTGAATTAGATAAATATGTTCCCTTCAATAATACAGGGAGACTCATTACAATGATAATTTTTTCTTTTATTTTCTGCAATTCTCTGTGCATTCAAACTGGAGAAAGAAATTTCCAGCAACAATTATTGACACAATCTGACTGACAATTTATTTTAGACATTGCCTTTCATGCTTATACTGGTGAATTCTTTATTACAATTATGGGACTGACTGACACTAAAATAGATCAGAAAAATAGCATATAAGTTGTTCCCTTTAGTGCCTTGCTTTCTACTAACAACTGATCATCTTCTGCTAGTTTTCCAAGGAAGGGGGATGCCCTTCCTGGTGGCCCATTGACACACCCTAAAAATCATGAATTTCCAAATATGTGTATTTCCTAAGGAGGGAAAAGAGATTTAGGAAAGTAATACCTTGGAAAGAAAGATAAATAAACATGTGTGGGAGGCAAGACATTGTTGAGCATGTGGGAAAGAAAAGGAATTTTATTGTTGGAAAGAATAAAAGAGTTGTTGTTGGAATAACAAAGTGAACAATGAGTTGTTGTGTGAGCATTGTGGTGTTAGGAAATTATTGAAGATATAATTTTACTAGAAAAGGAGTCTCATTCGCCCTTATAAATTCATGATCAGTCTTGGGGGTGACTAGATCAGGTTATTTGGCTGATCCATTCTATGGCTGGGTGGAACTTGGTTGCTCCTTCTATTTTCCCATTTTTCATTTTCAATTTAGTCACTATGTTATTATTGTTTTAATGAAATGTGTAGTATTGCACATGTTTAACAATTGTTGTAGATGTTGCAGTGTTTCTTCTAAGAAATTTAAAATGTAAATATTGTATAACAGTTCATTGAACATTTAGAAATAAACAAGATAGATCTTATATTCTTGAAAATTAATACTTTCAGCTATACATATATAGAACCCATAAAATGGATAGTACTATCTATAGAAAAATATTTAAACCATATTATTTTGTTGAGGTCATCTTTAGATATTTGGAAGAATATAAACAATATCATCACCACAGATACAATTATTAATTCTAATTTGGACCTGAATAGATAAAGAATATAAATCATTTATGTAAATATCGTTGATATCTTTGGTTACATATGTACATAAAAAATTAGTACTTAAAGACGGACTATTGTCAAATTTTAGTAAAGTGAACTTTATCAGTGTCCTCTTCCAATCTAATCTTAAGAATGGAACCCGAGTACCTTTCCATTATGATTTCTTGTAAATACTTTTGCAGTTATTTATAAACTAAGGAAGAATTTACATATAAAACATAATTGGTATTGTATTGACAAGGTTAAATAATTCAATAGATGAATATAAAAATAAAAAAAGCATATTCAAGAAAATTAGTAGTGCTTAGATGTGTGTATTGATATTGTTGAGAGTGTGAAATTCCTCAATTGAGGTTTACCATCTTGAGAAAGGGGATTGATTTATTGGATGCAATCTGATGGGTTCCTCACATGGAAAATGGAGGCCCATCATTAATCCAATGTATCTATAAGGATAGAGCTTATAAAATAAAATAAACTAAATAATAAGAAGATATATTTTTCTTCTTTTGTATTACGAAGAAGTCATTTAACAATAAGTAAATCATTGAGTATTTAAATAAATAACCACATTAATAGAATTTTTTTATGATTAGAATGGTAATAAGAATTATTTTTTTATCCAAAAATTGCATAAAAATGTATACAAAGTATAGACTAAGTGATCAAACTTTGTTGATATATTGCAAAAATGTAGATAGAATTGTTTTAATAAAACTCCCTGTCATTTATAAAATTCCTCCAGGTTCCACTGCTTGGAACCTCTTAGAAAAGGAGTTATAGAAAAAATGGAATACCTTGTTGAATTCTAGCTTATTCTAGGGAGAGAGATTGTAGAGCATCCCCCACATTGTATGGATCTGAAAATGATAAAAATAATACTACAGACTTTACTATAACCAATACATTTTTTCTTACTGAGTTTGGATCTATTATAAATAATTTATGATTTTTTTACCCGAAACACCTATTTTAGACTAGTTTCAGGACTAGCCACAAACCCTATTTTCCACGGAGTGTATCTCCAAAAATACAATGACCCACAAGATGAAATTGTATCACAGCTACTTGGATATGTTTCCTCAATGGTATCTATATTTCGCGATCTGGATTATTCTTAAAAAAAAGGTTATTGTGAAAATGGTGAGATAACCTATAAATAACATACCTGTTTAAGGATAAATTAGTTAGTGCAGACATAGACCAATCTCCCCAGATCCACCTGGATCTGGAACAAACCATGACAGAATACTACTCTTTCCCTAGATCTAAAGTATTGAATGGACAAGAGAAAAAGGATGATGTACTTACTTTATAAAATCTCTCCTTTGATCTCTGTTGTTCCTTGCTCTGCTACGATGCTCTTGCGTCATCCAATCACAACAACACAAACCAATCACAGCAAAGGCATTAATATATTCAAAACCCTAGACTATACATGTGATCAAGGAATCATGTAATAAGATGATATCATCATTATGGGAAAGGGACATATTCATGTATTATATTAACTGAAAGAGAAATATACAACCTGAGCCTTGATTTCGTAGATCTCCTTTCAATGGCTTCTAGCTTTGACACACACACATTTGCTCATCATGCATGAAGAACTTCCACTACTTGTGATAACCTTGTGGCTGTCTCTATCTGCTGCAACATCAATTCTCCATACAATAATGCACCAATTCTCCAATATCTTACTCTTGCTAATTTGCTACTAACCATTTCCATGAGCAATCTCCTCAATATATAGGAGAAGATTGTTTAGTTACTTGGATAAAGAGTAATCCCAAGATATCTGGAAACTCATTAATTTTCCAACCATTCGAACTCCAACTCATCCTTCTAGAAGATTCCTTCTAGAAGG
>ML777103.1:1615086-1676846 GCA_009831015.1 Picea engelmannii | reverse complement strand
TTAGTGCGGACACAGACCAATCTCCCCAGATCCACCTGGATCTGGAACAAACCGTGACAGAATACTACTCTTTCCCTAGATCTAAAGTATTGAATGGACAAGAGAAAAAGGATGATGTACTTACTTTATAAAATCTCTCCTTTTATCTCTGTTGTTCCTTGCTTTGCTACGATGCTCTTGCGTCGTCCAATCAAAACAACACAAACCAATCACAGCAAAGGCATTAATATATTCAAAACCCTAGACTATACATGTGACCAAGGAATCATGTAATAAGATGATATCATCATTATGGGAAAGGGACATATTCATGTATTATATTAACTGAAAGAGAAATATACAACCTAAGCCTTGATGTCATAGATCTCCTTTCAATGGCTTCTAGCTTTGACACACACACATTTTCTCATCATGCATGAAGAACTTCCACTACTTGTGATAACCTTGTGGTTGTCTCTATCTGCTGCAACATCAATTCTCCATACAATAATGCACCAATTCTCCAATATCTTACTCTTGCTAATTTGCTACTAACCATTTCCATGAGCAATCTCCTCAATACATAGGAGAAGATTGTTTAGTTACTTGGATAAAGAGTAATCCCAAGATATCTGGAAACTCATTAATTTTCCAACCATTCGAACTCCAACTCATCCTTCTAGAAGATTCCTTCTAGAAGGATCGAGAACTTATTCATTTTCTCCCTTTAGAAACATATCCGCACCCTAACCATTAACACAGTGCAGAAAGTCCGCAGTCAAGCTGAATTCAGCATGCGGAAATGAAGGATTCCTGCAAGAGAGACATAAGCAGCCTGCGTACTATTTTCAAAATGTGATTTTGAGAAAATGACAAGTGTAACTTTCTTCATGAAAATGATCTTAATGAAGAGTTTGATCTTCCATCACCATGTCATTATCATGTCATCATTTCGATAACCAAAAATGTGGATAACAATACCTTATAAAGCATCATCAAAAGAATTTATCCTCACTTGAATTTCATCCTTCTTTACTTCACCTTTCTTGATTAAGGTTGGTTTTCATTGATTTTAACCCTTGAAAAAAGCCCCATAGCACAAAGGTTTGGGTAATGGACCCAAGCTTGTTTGATGTAAGGATGACTCATTATTGTCTTGTCATGGTTGATAAGAAGTAAATATGGATGAACTCCAAAGTGGTCCCCTTATGGTAAATCCCTTGATGCAGACCCCCCATCCCTCTTAAGGGTTGCGCGACCTCCCAGTCAGAATCTTCTAGTTTCGGAGCTGAAATGGCTCTTCTGGTTCCAAACTGGAACCCTTCGAATGAACACACAGGTCCCCCACAAATGCTCAGTTGGATTTTCCAAGCGCCAAGCGTGAGCTCCCACAGCACACAACCAAGAGTCGTGACTACACCCTTATCCTTCCCTCCTTTTGTGAATCGTGACTTGGGATTTCTCGAGGGAGAGACCCTCGACTCTTCAATCATCGAATTCCAAAAAAGGGATTAACGGTGGGTATCCCCCGTTCAAGCCTCAATCCTTGTGACCCTCCGCTGGGACCTTGTGCTAAGCCAAAAAGGGCACTTATCATGGATCGGGACTTCACAAGTCAAGTGTCCCATCCCTTTGTCCTTTGAATCCCCGAATGTCGATTAGTGCTCTAGCTAGGAGCTATCCCTCTCCCGTATGCTCACGAAGTTACCTCCATCTAGGCTCAGTTCCTAGAGCCTATTCCTTCAGGTTTCGAATTTCGCAAAATTAGGGTACAAGGGATATCCCTACTCCATGGAACCCGCGGTTACTGAAATGTTGAAATGCTTTAGTGTTTAACCAATGGCTCACAATAATCCCTAAGATATACAGTCCACGTCTGACCTCGTTATTTCACTATTTTGTGATTTGGGGTTTTGGGAGACAAGGACCTCTGTCCTTCCAACTTGCGATACCCAAAATCGTGATGTGGACCAACGGTCAAGATTTTCATGTGATCAAGGGTTCAGGTCGAATCGTGATTTCATGATTCGAGATCTTGAAGAATAAATAACTATGCCTCCCATCTCACGATACCCAAATTTGCGAAATGGACTGACGGTCCAGATCTATTTGGGATCGATGGTCACTATTCCTCTTGAGCTTTGGACATCAAGAAGCCCTTGTCACTAACCTCCTTGCAACTCCACCTTATCAAACGTCTTGTGGGGTTTCGACATTTCTCCTCGAGGAATCTCCACCGTCCATTCAGATCTTCAATATCTCCCCTCCTAGATCTACGCAGTGTTAAAGCCTGTGCTCCTACCTCAAATTGAACGGTCTATGGGATTATCCACTGCGATCCAATGCTTGATGGCATTCTTCCTCCTAAGATTTTACTCACTTCAGACTTAGAATATTTTCTAAGTCCTCAAAGACTTGTTATTCGCTTCTTCCAGGGAATGAGTTTCTAGATCTCGATAACACTTTCTGAAGTGTTGTTCCTCCTGATCTTTGTCTAGTTCAGACTTCAATTTCCTGCACACTCCTTTCATCTGAGGGATTTTGATAACTCAGATCCACATTATTTCTCACAGAGAAATTCCTCCTGGTTTCCTTATGTTCCTCTCTGGCTCGATGCACACCTTGCAAAGCTTCCAATGAAGAGAAACAATTGAAACTAGAAAAACTCACAGTTCCATCCACTTGTTCATGAAAACAAAAATGACAGGAAAATGCACATAGTTCACACACCATACATTTGGATCAATTTTCCTTCTGTTATATTCACAAGTTCCCAATGGCTACATAATACATTCAAAATTATAGTAACTCAAAAAACTGAGATCTCCTGCTAACTCGCAATTCTCTCTTACAGCTAATTTATCTCTGTATTGCAACTAACCCCAATTGGGCATACAAACTTCTACTTAACTCAAAAATATTTCTAGGGTTTCCCCTGGCTACTTGCCTACTCTAAAATTCATCCTACATTATCTTAGTTCAGTCGCATTCCAGAGCTGTAGTGGAAACTCCTGCTCTGTTTACGATTTCAAAACTTGCCTCAAAGGGTAAAATTCAGCACTGGTTCAAGTGTGCCTCCAAAGGTAAATTCCGGCACCAAGTGAAGGTGGATTTTGAAATCGATTGTAATTTCCCACGTCGAAGTTCTGGAAGAAATCTCATGTGTTGAGTGGTATCACCTCTCCGCGCTTGCCAACGATGCTCCTACATCATACTCCCCTTGACAAAAATTCATGGACTCCTGTCCATAAGCTCCTCTACTAAATTTCCTTGCTTCTATATAGTAGATTCATTTTCCCAGCTGGCATCTTCTATTGGTCATCCCTTCCATTTGACTAGATACTCAAAATAAGTCTTCCTCCTGGTCTTCTTGTCAATCCTCTGATCCAAAATCTTCTCCATCTGTAGCTTCTCTGCCACAAGCATCTAATTCTCCCACTGAATCTTTCCTTGATCTTCTGATCCTTCTATGTCATCTTTCCTGTAAGGATACAGGTCTGAGACATTGAATATGGGTGAAATTCCCACACCATCTGGCAGCTCGATCTCATAAGCGTTTGCATCAAACTTCCTCAAGATCTTACAGGGTCTTATCTTCTTCATCTTCAATTTGTTATGTGTTCCCCTAGGGAAACTTTCCTTCCTGAGATGTGCTAAAACCTGATCTCAGACTTCAAATTGAAGTTCCCTGCAATGCTGATCAACTTTGTGCTTGTATTTCTAGTTAGAACTTTGTAATTGTTCTTTGATCCGACTATGGAGTTTTTGCATTTCAGCAGCAAAATCCTCTGCTCTAGCACTTCTGGTCTCTCTATGTTCCAAGTCCCTCAACTCAAACACTCTCCTGGGTTGCATTCCATAGAGTATTTGGAATGGTCTCCTTCCAGTGCTTCTATTTGGTGAGTCATTGTATGGAAATTCTAATTGTGGCAGAATCTGATCCCACTGGTTATGGTGTTCAGTAACCAAACTTCTCAATAAGTTTTCCAAACTTCTATTTACCACCTCAGTATACCCATATGTCTGAGGGTGATAAGTTGAGCTAAAGGACAAATCTATCCCCATATTCTTCCACAACACCCTCCAAAAGTGACCAACAAATTTTGTGTCTCTGTTTGAGACAATGCTCCTGGGTAGACCGTGAAGTCTCACAACTTCTCTGAAAAACAGATTTGCAGCATGTGTTGCATCACTAGTCTTCTAGTATGGGATGAAATGTTCAATATTTGAAAACCTGTCCACCACCACAAATATGGAATCGAGTCCCCTTTGTGTTCTTGGCAATCCCAACATGAAATCCATGCTTATTTCATCCCAAGGCCTCTCTGGTATTGGCTATGGTTGATACAATCCAGTTTTCTATCTTTTCCCCTTTGCATGTTGGCAAATCCTACATCTGTTCACAAACTTTATCACCTTTGTTCTCATACCTAGCCAATAGTATGAACTTCTCAACTGTGCAAACATTTTATCATGTCTGAAATGTCCAGCCAATCCTCCTCTATGCTTCTCCTTCAGAAGATTGTCCCTCATTGAGCATCTTTGTATGCATAATTGATTTCCTCTAAACAACAATCCTTCCTGAACCATATACTCTGTCCACCGACTTCTATCTTTCAGTACAAGGCTTGTACATGCTTTGTAGGCCTCCTTGAAATCTGTGTCATCACAATACATATCCTTAAGGTGTTCAAACCCCAAGGTCTCCACCTGGAATTCTAGTAGAATTAAGCATCTCCTACTTAATGCATCAACAACTTTGTTAGCATTCCCAGCAATATGTTTTATGACAAAAGTAAAAATTTTCATAAATTCAACCCATTTTTCATGCCTCTGATTCATTTTTTTTGTCGGGTTATGAATTGTAAAGCTTGGTTATCACTGTACAAGACAAACTCTTGCGGGACAAGATAATGCCTCCATTTCTTCAATGATTGAATTATGGCATAGAACTCCTTGTCATATGTGGAGTAGTTCCTCTTAGTCTCATTCAGCTTCTCACTGAAATAGGCAATAGGTCTGTTATCCTAACTCAAAACTTCTCCTATTGCAACTCCACTTGCGTCACATCTTACCTGAAATGTCTTCCCAAAATTCAGCAAGATCAAAATTGGTTGTTCTATTATCTTCTCCTTCAGTAAATTGAAGCTCCTTTCAGCCTCCTCTGTCCATTTAAAATACTTGTGTCACTTCTTCACTGTATCCATCATTAGTGCAAAAATTCCACTAAAGTCTCGATTGAAATTTCTGTAGAAACTTGCTAAACCATGAAAGCTCCTTACTTCGAACATGCTCCTTGGTGATGATCTTTCCCTGATTGCTTTCACCTTTTCTAGATCCATCTTCAGTTCATTCGAACAGATCACAAAACCCAAGTAAATGAGCTCTGTCTTCATAAAATAGGAATTCTTCAGATTGATTAGCAACTTCTCCTACTGTAGCTACCTCATTACTAGCGTTAGGTGCCTCAAATGTTCCTCTTTTGTCTTTCTAAAAATCAATATATCGTCCAGATATACAACCACGAACTTACCAATGAAATCTTTTAGAATTTTATTCATCAGCCTCATAAAATTGCTCGAGGCATTCGTTAAGCCAAATGGCATAACCAACCACTCATACAGACCTTCATTCGTCTTAAAGGTTGTTTTCCATTCATCACCTTGTCTCATCCTAATCTGGTGATATCCACTTTTTAGATCTATCTTAGAAAGGAAATTTTCTCCACTCAAGCAATCCATTAAGTCATCCATTCTCGGTAAAGGAAATATGTACCTGATGGTGATCTTGTTGATGGCTCTTGAGTCTGTTCACATTCTCCATCCTCCATCTTTCTTTGGGCTTAACACAGTTGGTACTGCACATGGGATCTGTTATCCCTCAAAATAGCACCATCATTTTGAGTGATAGAATGAGTCAAAAATTTCATTTCTGCGAGTCTTGGTTTTCAAAATCCATATTTCAGCTTTCGGTAGTTAACTAAGTCTGTGGAAGTTTACTTAACTGCCGAAACAAGTCAGTTTCGGCAGCTAAGATAGTTTGCCACAATGGCCTTAAACTGTCGAAAATGTTTTATGTTCAAAATTTAAATTTCACGCTCTTAAACGTGCCAAATGTCAAACTATATATCAATCATCAAATTCCATTCCACATGTCAACTCATAAATTGACATAACTAAAACCAGCGCTGAGTCAAACCCCAAGACCGACTGCAGGTGTCCTGGGCATGGTGAAAGTCTTTGCATTGTGGAAAATCTGACAGCTTGAAGGTATCTGGCCTCTAATCGAACCATGATTCAAGCTGTGGATTAAGTCACAAGCTAGGTTGACACATCATACCACACATATTGTCGAGTTTCAGATGCTAGATCAATAACCTAGAGACCAGATGTATGCATATGATGTTTGCATATGCTCTAATGATAAGATCACTGCTGCTGGGCATCAAATCTATTAAAATGCATGGTTGGTTCCATTGAATCTTCTCCAGACACAGCTAATATATTGGAAAGGTCACAACCCATTTGCAGACAGGTGCTATCAATCACTCAGATCTTATTTTTGTTTGAGTTTCTGCAAATCAAAGTCATATTGGGGTTTACTCCATGTATTAAAACAGATCAGATAGCAGTGATCAAGGCAGATGAAGTTGTGTATGGTGCATTGATAAACGCATTTGCACAAGATGGAAATGTGGAGGAAGTTGTTCATTACTTTCAAATAATGCAAGACCATGGCTTTGTAGCAAACTGCACAGTGTACAACTCTTTGATTAAGGTATATCGGAAGATTGGCCATTTGAGAGAAGATCAGGAAACATATGAAATGATGAAGAAATTGGGAGATGGTCCAGATGTCTTTGTAACAAATTGTGAAAGCGCTGCAGACACGTTTGAGTTACTCTTCAAGATGGTCGAGTCTGAAAATGCACGATTGTGTTTGACACTAAAGGGGTTCCTAAGAACGATATGCAGATTAATAACAGAAGAGGTAGTCCGAATAGAGGCACAAGAGCGAAGCTTCCACACTGACATATCTCAGGGCTTCATACTTCATAAATTGATCGAGCTGCTTAGCAAATTCCTAGAGGTTCCCAACATACGTTCGAGATTCATGCGTGATGAACTACTGTCTCGAGTGTTGGAGGCACTTCTAGTGATAAGAGGTCTGATTGTACAAAATATGAAGCTAATCAGTGACTGCAATCGCCTCTTAAGAGAGCTATTGGATTCCCTTCTACTTGAGAGTAATAAGAACAAGCGTCTTTTTATATGGGCATGCATACTGGGTTTGCAAGGTCATGGTCAGTGAGGCAGAGTCAATTTTTTAATGACTTAAAGCAAGTGGGAAAAGCTAATGAATTCTCTTATGCCATAATGGTGTGTCTATACAAAAAGATTGACAGACTTAGCCAAGCCATCGAAATTTCAAAAGAGATGCAGGAATTGGGGCTTCTCACAGATCAGTTGTCTTTTAATAATGTCCTTGGACTGTATGCAGCAGAGGGAAGATTGAGGGAAGCTACTGAAATTTTCTAGAAGATGTTAAAAGAAAAGGTTTTACCTGATGATGTCACATACAAAACATTGGGTACAATTTTGAAGAAAGGAGGTCTTCCATTGGAGGCAATAAATCAGCTTGAAACTGCACGAGAAAGTGGAATCCCCCACAATATGCCAGCGTTGATAGTCACATCTTTCATCCATGGAAACATTCTAAGAGGCTCCTCCTGGAGACACCAAAGCTGGAGAGAAGGACATATCAAAAATTTTGATCAAGGAATAGCCACAACTGTTATTAGAAGGGATCTTATTGCAAGTCAGGAGAGGGAATCTGCTTTGGAAACTTAATTGAAGAAGCGAAACAAAGAGAGACAGACCTGGAAAATGAGATTGCAAATATGTGAGTTCTTGTTTCATAACCGAAGAGGGATTCAGAAGTGGTGTGATTGAATCATATACTGAAGACTCTAATAGCAAGTATTGTAAAGTTGCTTTGTGGCACAAACTGCAGTTGTTCTCTTTCCTTGTCGGCATTTTGTTTTGTGCAGGGCGTGTTCCATAGCATGCACAGAATGCCCACTTTGCAGATGTCTTATTATAGACATAATCATGACATAAATCTTGATATGGAGTGCTATCATCTATTCTTGGGACAGAGCATACCCATCTTCATGGCAATAACCAAAATGATATTGACAAAGGCAGAGTATCACTACTTTCCAGAATTACAGGCAACAAGTGTGCATATGGCAGCAAATACTCCAGATTTTGTGCAGCTGTTAAGGATTCGATTCACCTTTCTAGTCAATTTTTCCATCAAGAAGATCAAATGTATAGGTGGCAGGGAATTAATCAATCAAAAAAATACCGTATCAACTAAATATCATCTCCAGATTTCTAGGGATCGATTATGTTATGTACCAAATCGAAGCCCATCGAGCCTTGGGAGGCTAACTCCACTTCACCAACTATCAAAGACGAGAAAGGAGACCAACACATTATCATTTCCTTGATTTGAGGGATTGACTGCCACATCATCCAGATCGAGTCTGCCATGCACCAAATCAAAGCCACCGAGCCTTGGAGGCTAACTACACTTCACCAACTATCAAGCATGAGAAAGGGGATCAACACATTGTCATTTCCTTGATTTGAGGGATCATTCCCTTTCTTTTTGCATTGTTGTTTTAGTTAACTCAACAGATCGAGGTTTAGAGGATTTGTAGACTATTTTGTAAAGGCTATAAGGCCTAAGAACTCATAGGAGGAGGGGGTTCGATTTTGAGTGCTATGATGCTGCCACTACCTATTCTTATTTTATAAAAAATTGCAAGCTTCTTTCAGTTCTGTGTCAGATTTTCTCTTCTGTTCTTTTATAGCTTATGAGTGGAAGTCCTTTGTTGAAGCTCATTCAATTTGCAGTGACTGTCATATCACTGATTAATTGTCTTAGTTGATTATCATAAGTTATTTCTTGGTTGTTAGACCCATTGTGTTTGTTGGCATGAAACATAATCTGGTTCAATAGTTGTTTTCTTTCCCCCATTTAATCAAACTTTATCTGACCATGGTGCTAGAAATCCTTGTGAGATTTTGTATCTCTAGACAGTCTTGAAAACACAGTCAAGTACTTAGATATTCATTTTGACCCAAAAACCATATCAAATATTGAGAAAACATTTCCCAAAAAAGAGTTAGTTACCAGGCATCTCCGACTTACAGCCTAGGAGAGTTTCCTGGAGTGATAACAGGATCAAACTTTCTCTGACTAAACCCTTATCCAACAACTCTTGGACTTGGTTCCTCACCTCCTCATTCTCTCAAGGTGTTAATCTGTATGTTTCTTTGTTTAGCAGACTTTCTCCTAGTATCAAGTCGATATGATGATTGATACTCCTGATGGGCAGAAATGAGTTTGGCAGCTCATCCACCACTATATCAACAAAATTATCCAGTAGCTCCTGAACTTCTTCTGGTAAATCATCCATTGATGTACTCGTAAGGATGAATTTGGGCTTCCGCACCACAATGAACTGCATCTCCTGTTCTTCCTTGACTTCTTTTAGGAGTTCCTTCCCACTCATGAGAAGTATGCTTGTGTTGGCTTCCTCTTTCACTCTCTTCTCCTCCATTGGAAACAACATATGCGTCCTACCATTCTTCTCCAATGTATATGTATTCTTCCTTCCATCATGAATGACATTTCTGTCAAACTGCCATGGTCTTCCCAACAAAATTTGGCATACGTCCATGGGAATTACATCACATGGGATTTCATCTTTATATCCTCCTATTTTAATTTCAACTAGGCATTGTTTAGTGATCATTACCTAGTGTCCTTTTTGCATCCATGAGACTTTGTATGGCCTTGGATGTGTAGTTGTATTCAGCTCCAATTTCTCCACCATATTTGTGGATACTAGGTTGTCAGTACTCCCACTATCAATGATCACCTTGCATACTTTATCCTTAGTCTTGCAAGTTGTCCTGAAGATATTGTTTCTCTGCACTGGATTTTCAATTTCTGCCTCTGGTTTTAAGAGAAATTTTCTCAACATCAGGGATGCCCCATCCTCTGCTCCTTCTGCTTCAATATCTTTTCATCATGCTTCTGAAATGTGAGCTTCTCCTCCTTATTTCTTCTTCTCGGGACATTCCCAATACATGTGCCCTATCTTTCCATAGTTATAGCACCTTACTCGTCCTCTACCTCTTCTTCTAGAAGAGTTTCTTCCACCATTTTGTCTTCCTCATGAAATTCCTCCTCATTCTGAGTGATTGTTTGGTTTCTCAGCCTCGTCTTTAGACTAATGTTCTCTGTCATGGTTAAATCCCTTTCTTTTTCTTGGGACCAAGCCTTTACCTCCTCCTTGCTAGTTCTGTTTTCTGGCCAGCTTCTCCTCTGCCTTCAATGCAAACTAATAAGCATCTTCCACAGTCCTCACTGACATCATGCTAAGCTCGACCTAGATTTCATATCTCAAGCCATTTATATATCTGGCGACTCTTTCTTTGTCTCTCTCCCTTTGTCCAGTTCTGATGTTTAGCCAGTAGAACTCATCAGTGTACTCCTTGTCTGTCATTCCTTTCTGTCTCAGGTTTTGTAGCTTCCTGAACAGATTGATTTGGTAGTCTTTGGGTATGAACTTAGCCTTCATTTTGGCTACCATCCTATTCCAACTCTTTATCCTCTGTTTGCCTTTGCTTCTCCTCTTAGCCTGCAGTTCATCCCACCACAGTGTTGCATGCCCTTTTAGCCCGGTGACTGCTTGCTTCACCTTCTTCTCCTCATTGAAATCTTCATAGTTGAAGTGTTTTTCCATGGACCTTATCTAGTCCAACAGTTATTCATCATCTAGATTTCCCTCATACATGGGGACCTCTATCTTAGTTGTGCCTCCCAATCTGGTAACTACTCTCAACAAATGTTCTTCTGCAGCATCCTCTCCTATAGCTTCTTCAACCTCAACCTATTCACGTTTTGCATCACTAACATCCCCAATGTCAGGTGCTCTTCTCTGTGTTGCTTCCATTGTTTCCAATCGGGTGTGAAGCTCTAGCATCTCCCTCTCTACAACACGGTTGACTAAAGGAGACTCTCATCTTCTTGGCGAGATTATGTCAACTATCTATCACACACGGAGTACAGCTCTGAGTTCTCTGTCTCCTTATTTTCCTCCTTCTCCTGAAGTCTACAAATGAAAAACTTATGCTCTGATACCTCCTAATGAAAACCCCCTATCCCTCTTAAGGGTTGCGCGACCTCCTCGTCGGGATCTTCTAGTTCCAAAGCCGAAATGGCTCTTCTGGTTCCAAACTAGAACCCTTTGAATGAACAGACAGGTCCCCCACAAATGCTTAGTTGGTTTTTCCAAGCACCAAGCATGAGCTCCCACAGCACACGACCAAGAGCTGTGACTGCACCCTTATCCTTCCTGCCTTTCATGAATCGTGATTCAGAATTTCTTGAGGGAGAGACCCTCGACTCTTCAATCACCAAATTTTGAAAAAGGGCTTAACGATGGTTATCCCTCATTCAAGCCTCAGTCCTCGTGACCCTCCACTGTGACCTTGTGCTAAGCCAAAAAGGGTGCTTATCATGGATCGAGAATTCACAAGTCAAGCGTCCCATCCCTTTGTCCTTCAAATCCCCGAATGTTGATTAGGGCTCCAGCTAGGAGCTAGCCCTCTCTTGTATGCTTGCGACATGACCTCTGGCTAGGCTCAACTCCCAGTGCCTATTCCTTCGGGTTTCGTGTTTCACAAAATCAGGGTACAAGGGATATCCCTGCTCCTTGGAATCCCCAGTTGCCGAAATGCAGAAATATCTTGGTGTTTGATCAATGGCTCACAATAATCCCTGATATCTACGGTCCATGTCCGACCTCGCTATTTTTCTATTTCACGATTCGGGGTTTTGGGAGACAAGGACCTCTACCCTTCTAACTTGCCATACCCAAAAATCGCGATGTGGACCAATGGTCTAGATCTGCCTATGATCGATGATTCAGGTTGAATCACAATTTTGCGATTCAGGGTTTTGAAGAACAAAGAATTTCACCTCCCATCTTAGGATACCCAAATTCGTGAAATGGACTGACGGTCCAGATCTATCTGAGATCAATGGTCACTATTCCTCCTGAGATTTGGACATCAAGAAGCCCTCGTCGCTAACCTACTCGTAGCTCCATCTTATCCAATGACTTGTGGGGTTTTGACATTTCTCCTCAAGGACTCTCCATTGTCCATTCAGATCTTTGAGATCTCCCCTCCTGGATCTATGCAGTTTTAAAGCCTGCACTCCTACCTCAAATCAAATGGTCCGCAGGATTCTCCACCATGATCCAACACTCGACGACATTCTTCCTCCTGAGATTTTACTCGCTTCAGACTTAGAAGATTTTCTAAGTCTTCGAAGACTCAGTCTTCACTTATTCTAGGGAATGAGTTCCTGGATCTTGATAACACTTTCTGAAGTGTTGTTCCTCCTGAGCTTTGTCTGGTTCAGACTTCGATTTCCCGTGCACTCCTTGCGTTTGACAGATTTTGATAACTTATATCCATGGTATTTCTCATAGAGAAATTCCTCCTGATTTCCTTACATTCCTCTCTGGCTCAATGCACACCTTGCAGAGCTTCTAATGAAGAGAAACAATTGAAACTAGAAAAACTGGCAGTTCCATCCACTTGTTCATGAAAACATAAATGACAGGAAAATGCACACAGTCCACACACCATACATTTAGATCAATTTTCCTTCTGTTACATTCACAAGTGCCCAATGACTACATAATACATTCAAAATTATAGTAACTCAAAAAACTGAGATCTCCTACTAATTCACAGTTCTCTCTTACAACTAATTTCTCTCTGTATTGCAGCTAACCCCAACTGGGCGTACAAACTTCTACTTAACTCAAAAATATTTCTACGGTTTTCCCTAGCTACTTGCCTACTCTAAAATTCATCCTATGCTATCTTAGTTCAGTCGCATTCCAGAGCCGTGGTGGAAACTACTGCTCTGTTTACGATTTCAAAACTTACCTCAAAGGGTAAAATTCGGCACTGGTTCAAGCGTGCCTCCAAAGGTAAATTTTGGCACCGAGTGAAGGTGGATTTTGAAATCGGTTGTAATTTCCCATGTTGAAGTTCTGGAAGAACTTTCACGTGTTGAGTGGTCCGGCCTCTGCACGCTTTCCAATGATGCTCCTGCATCAGCCCTCACGGGAAGATGCTTTGCAAAGTGAGAGAAGCCATGCTTAATTATGGAATAATGAGATGAAGGACAGTGAATTTTTCAGTGAAACTATCCTAGATGGATATTTCTTTCCATGCCATTTTTGGTGGTATGTGGAACGTCACATAACTCCTCATGGTTAGAGAGTTATGACCATATGAAGTTGGAGAACCCTTCATAAGTCTTATAGAAGCCCCCAAGGGTCAAAGTTCTTTGCAAAATAAATTATTTTAAATGAAGAATCCATAAAATAAGGAAAGTGTAAATCTACATGAAGATATAAATAAGAGGCAAATCTCACTCATAAAACACACATTTGTACATTTTGTATATCTATTTTTTTGTGTAAATCTTCTTGTAAATACTTGTGGATACATATGAAGTGGCGAACATCTAAGGTATCCAGAAGGGTTGATGACGAAATTATCGGATTTATAGAAATCCCTATTTTCTTAGGCATGCACGGGCTGTCTGTGTATAGGGTGCGTACAATACGTGGGGTGCCTGTGTATAGGGAGAGTACGTCCGCGGGCTGGTTGTGCACATGGTGAGTACATTTTGGAAAAGCCATGGAAACTTGAGAAAATGAATATGCAGAGGTTCTATATTCTGAGATCAAGCTCCCAGGAAGGTCTCAAGTGAACAAATACATCATATCCATCCATTGGTTCAAAAGGTATGTCTTATTTCTATGAGTAGTTGGATTTTGATGTATGCATGATGAATGGAAATGGAGATTTGAGGATTCTCCCTAGAGAGACTAGTGAATACATGGGATATTTTGCATAAGTCAGATCTATAGAAATACATGTTGGCATATTTAGCATTGATACTTCTTGTGAGGCACATCTTGTATTTCTTGGCATATGGCTAAGGGGTTTTATGGTACATGGTTGAGAGCTTGTATTTGTGTAGTAGTTGATGTATTCAGAGACTGATTATTAGAAAGGGGTTGACGACTAAGATCATGTGAGGGATATTATACTTGTTCATGATTACACATACCTATATAAAACATGACTAGAGAGAAACATACTTTCCTTGAGTAAAGGTTATATATGAGGATGCATACACAAGGTACAGTTACAGTCTAGATACAGTGACAGGTTACAGATCTATGTGAAATAAGTTACAGAGGGTTAGAAGTTTTCAAGTGAAAGGACACCCTAGTTCTAGAAGGCATACACAGGCTTCATAATAGTTAGGGCATGTACATACATGGGTTTCATAACATATAGGGCGCATACATACATGGGCAGCAGCACTACAGGTCGCATATCTGTTGTATTTTTGTAGATACATGTTCAGTTCAGGTACAGATTGATTACATGGAAGTTGCATAGATTGGATACAGGGTAGTGGTATAGGTTGATATAGTTGTACAACAGTGTATCTCACATTTACAGGTTGATAGTGGTTGCATCATTCTACTTCTACTTCAGGGTGGTTGGACGGGTCAAGGACAGGTTGTTGTAGCCACCTTTCGATTGTAGCCAGAGAACATAGGGGGTTGTAGCCTCATTCTGGTTGTAGCTAGAGAATTGGGGAGTTGGAGCTTCCCTCAGGTTGTAGCCTGAGAAACTAGGGGGTTGGAGCCTCCTTCCAGTTGCAGCTAGAAAACAAAGGAAGTTGGTGCTTACAATGAATGTAATTCTTCAAGACATATAAGAAAAAGCATTTTGTGGTTTTCTCCCGATTTGAGTTTCCACGTAAAATGTTGGTGTACTATGTATGTGTGTGATTGCTTATCTCTTATTGCTCATTATTGGATAATAATTCTGCATTGATATAACATTTGGTGAAAAGGTATTATAATTACACTATTATTGATTCACCCCCCCTCTGAGTAATCCAACAATTAGTTTCAGAGTAGGTTCCTTCAGAAATAAGTTTAACCACTGAAAGGTATATCATGGAGAGTACCAACTCATATAAAAATGGAATACCATAGTTTGATGGACATAAGTATGCTTTTTGTAGCATAAGGATGAAGACATATATACAGGCACATGGATTTGAAATTTGGCAATCAATTGTAGATGGATACACCATTCGAGCAGTTCCACCAACAAATGACAAAGTAGTGAAACTTGGTTAGAATAATTCCAAAGCCACAAATGCACTTTTGAATGGTCTCAGTGAAAAAGTATTCACCAAAGTTTCACATTGTAAATCAGCTAAAGAGATTTGGGACAAGCTTCAAAACTTTTATGAAGGAGATACAAAAGTTAAAGCAACAAAACTTCAAACTTACAGAGGTCAGTTCGAACAACTAAAAATGAAGGAAGATGAGAATATTCTATCCTACTTCTTAAGAGTTAATGAAACATGAATTCAATCATAGGATTGGGAGAAGAAATTGAAGAATCCACAATTGTTAAAAAGTTATTTAGATCTCTTCCTATGAGATTTAACCCTAAGATATCAGCACTAGAAGAAAGATCGGATCTAAAATCAATAGGCATGGATGAACTGCATGGAATATTCACAGCATATGAAATGAGAACTTAACAGGAAAATTTAGATGTAAAAGAAGCAGCCTTCAAAGCATCCAAAAGGTCAAAGAAAAATAAAATGCAACAAGAATAATATAGCATCAACAATGACATCTCGGAATATGATGAAGAAGTGGCCAACTTCGTCAAAAGACTGAACAAGGGAACCAATGGTAGGCATAGAGGTAAGATTCATTTAATTTGTTTTAATTATGATGAACTTTGTCATTTTGCTAACAAATGTCCCCATAAGAAAAAGAGAATGAAGGTTACTCAAAAGGAAAACAAACATATAAAGGTAAAATAACTACAAAGAAAGTTTTCAAGAAAAGTTTTTGCACCAAAGAAGACATCTCATCATCAGATGAAGACGAAGTCAATGACAGTGAGACATGAAGATTTCTATTCATGGCAGTAGAAGACTCTGATAAAGAAGACTTAGAAGAAGAATATGAAGAAGCCAAAGAAGAATATGAAGAAGAAATTGAAGAGGCAGAAGTTAACTTCCGAGAAGAATTAACGTGTGCCATAGAAGTTATCAGAAGAGAAAATAAGAAAAACAAGAAACTACAAGCAAAACTAGATAAGAAAGAAGACACTCAAGAACTAGAACAAATGATCACAAAATTTAAGGTTCAATTAGAAGAAAATAAAATAATTGAAGAAACACTCAAAGAACATCTAGAGGAAAAGGACAGGATCATTGGAAACTTGGAAGCAACAATTATCACACTAAGAAAGGATATTCAAAAGAAAAATATGCAGAATAGATCAAAAGTTCTGGATGACATTATCAATAGTCAAAAATCTCATCTTGACAAGTCTGGACTTGGATACAATCAAACAGAAAAGGGATCAAGCTGTGAAACATCAGAGAAAGAAACAAATCCAAAAAGCTATGCAGAAACAATCAAAGGGGATATGAAGATATACAAGGAAGATTACAAGGACACTCTTCCACTGAGAATATTCAGATTTCAAAATCAACAACAGACAGACATGCCTCAAGAAGAAGAAGGATTCATAAGAGCGCCTCCATTCAGAACATCTTCAACTCCTAGGTATCAAACTATATTTTTTGGTTTATGTTATGCATGTAATCATTTTGGACATAAATCTGTGAATTGCAGAGCTAACAACAGTAACAACAACAACTTTGAGAGCCATACAAAAAGGGGTTATTCAAGAAGACCTAATGAAACACAGAGAAGAAGTTACAACAGGTTTGAATCATTGAGCACTGAAGTGGAATGTTACAAATGTAACAATTTTGGGCACATGGCCAAAGATTGCAGAATGACAGTCCCTCCTAAATAACCTCAATAGAATCACAATAGTATCAGACAGGAACCTCAGAAAATGACATGGATAAGAAAGTAAGATCAATATAGTAATGAAGCATTCATAGACGCTCTACAAGATATGCAGAAGAAACACGGTTGGTATGTTGACAGTGGGTGTTCAAAACACATGACAGGTGATAAAGACAAATTTCTTATATTACGAAAGGAAAGAAATGGATCAGTCTCCTTCGGAAATGATAATTCAACCAATATCATTGGAGAAGGAACAATTTGAATTGGGAATAAAAATGAAAAGGAAGAAAATGTTCTACTGGTAGAAGATATGAAACATAATCTTCTAAGTGTGAGTCAAATGTGTGACCAAGGTCATAAAGTTACTTTCAATTCACAAAAGTGTGAGATAAGAATATAAGGCTCAGGGAAATTGGTCGGTACAGCTGCAAGAACTTCAAACAACATATATGTGTTAAGTGAAATTGGAAATGAAAAGTGTTGTCTAGGAAGGGAAGATGAAATTTGGCTATGGCATAGAAGAATGGGTCACATGCATTTTGACAACCTTGTCAAAGTTAGTTGATGTAGACCCCCACACCCTCGGGCTGAGATCCACGCAGGATCATTCTCAATGTGCCCCCGGAGTCTAATTGACTCTGTGATTCCCTGCAGGGAATACCTCACACACCCAACGACGTATCCATAGGTCCTTCATGAAAATCCACCCTACGCAACTTAATTCCAAGCACAAGCCTTATACTTCCCCAAGAGACCACGACTTGGTTCTTACACAAGAACCTTTCGCAACTTCATGAGCTCGCTAGTTGAAGGGTTGAACCTTCATGCCTCTCCTTCATGAAATTCTGAGATGTGAAAGTCGAAGATGGTTGACTTCATTTTCACATTACTCACAACTCGCAATCTCGTGAGTTGGAGTGTTGAGCCCTCGTGCTCCTCCTTTGTGATACCATGAGAGGTGAGAGGTCAAATATGGGTTGACTCCTTCAATGTAGTGAGTACATGCCACCTATCACCGCTTATGCCTTTCTCCAAGGGTTTGTTGTCCACACCACCTGTCAACCTTGTGGTCCCCACTTGATGGATGTACCCCGCATTCAAATGATCCCTCAGCTCTTGGCACTTTGTGACATCACACATTAAAAAGAAACTCTTTCAACCCCCAAGCCTCTGATATGTGATAGCTCCATAGGGTTCTGATACAACGTTTCTCCCGTGTCTGGATCCAACGATTATTCCTACTCCTCGCTACTCGAAAGTTCATGAAACCAAAGGATTTGGTATGCCCTCCGAACTCACAAACCCTGAGTTCGAAAAATGGTCCAATGCTCAAACTGACCATGATCAATGGTCCTCGTTGATTCTTGACACCAACATGATGTGTTCGCCCAACCCCGAAACACCTTGCAACTTGACTAGATCCTACGGCGCTCGCAACTTCGCGAGTTCTCCACGGAGAATTTCAGACCATTCGATTTCCTTCTCGATGACTTCTGCGAAATGAGCTAGTGTTCTTCAACTGGAACTTAACTTTTTTACGATGATTTCACTCCATCTCCCCTTTGAACACTTCAAAGGTACTAACCATTCTGAACTTTCTCTTACAAACTCAAGTCTCCAAAGGGACTCCTACATGCACTCCTTGCAGCACTCTTTCAAATACTCCTAGGTATTTGATCTCTTGACTCTGTGCACTCTATACAACAGCAGTCCTTCAACCTTCAACTTAGTCAATAGCTTATAAAGCTTCGACTAGCATGCGCACATCTTGTACGGCTTCTGTGCTTCACCTACACTCTGTTGGAATGAGAACAATTATATTCCTCCTGAGCTTTCTGAGATAAAACTCAGAACCCTTATCAATGCACACCTTCCAGATGTTTCACTACACTTCCTTGCAGGAACTCTCTCTCAGGAAGAGAAACAATTGAAAGTCATTCTCTTTCTCTCTCAGACTTCATACATTCAACATGAAATCATACATTCAACACAACATAGCATCATAACAAATGCATAACAGAGAGAATAAAACAACTGTAAGCATACCATTCCGCAAATGTAAATAGTAAGCATCATAACACCATGAAATCTGAGTCAAAGATTCATATATTAACTCAAATACACCTGTACATGGGTTCTTCTATACAACTCTCTGCTACATCTCTCTTCTTCTATTCTATGCTAATGTGTTAATTATCTAATAATACAATACAAAGGTGAGGGTGTCTATATCCGTTTTCCCTCCTACACTTCTAAAACTGTCTAATATATTAATTCAAACCTACCTACTTTCATTAACTGGGCTTAAATGCCTATTACAATGACAGATGAGAACAAATCATTCACGATCTGTTTATAACGTTTATAGATAAATGTAAGTACGCTTCCTTTAACTGTTACATTAATATCCGCTCATTAAACTTTCAAAACATTTCAACATGTGCAAAATGTGTATTGCGCTTTCCAGTTGTCTTCCACCTTCATGTTCTCTTGGCTACCTACGATGCTCCTACATCATCAGCAAAAGAGAAGAAGTCAGAGAAATTCCCTAGATCACGAAACCAACCAACACTTTATGCAAGCATTGCCAATAACAAAAGCAAAAGAAGACCAGGATCAAATCAAAGGAATATTCAACAACAAGACCACTGGAAATTGTGCATACTGATCTAGTTGGACCAACTACAACAAAAGGCTTAAAAGGTGAGAGATACTTTTTATTATTAGTTGATGATTAAACAAGAATGACTACAGTTTGCTTTCTCAATAACAAGTCAGGAGCTTTTGAAAACTTCAATATCTACAAGGAAATGGTTGAAAATGAGATGGATTCAATAATCAAATGCTTAATATTGGATAATGGAGGAGAATTCACCTCAAATGAATTTATGGACTACTATAGCGACCATAGAATAAAAAGGCAATTCTTCATTGCTAGGACACCTCAACAGAATGGAGTTGTTGAAAGAAAGAATAGGACAGTACAAGAAATGGATGGAACAATGCTAATGGATTCAAAATTGATAGATATTTTTTGGACACAGGTAGTGCATACAATAGTTCACATTCAAAACAGGGTAATTCTCAGAAACAACACCGACAAAACTCCTTACGAGCTATGGAAAGGAAGACCAACAAATGTGAAGCACTTCAGAGTTTTTGGAAGAAAATGCTATATCAAAAGAGAATATGGAAGAATGGGAAAGTTTGACTTTCGTGTGGAAAAATGAGTAGTTCTTGGTCACTCAAGTACAAGGAAAGATTACAAGTGTTATAATCTAAGATTGAACAAATTTGTGGAAAGCATTAACATAACAATTGATTAAATAGGCAGACCATAATCAAAGGAAGAAAATGAATCAATGAAAAAGCCCTTAGAATAAGAAGAAGAAGATGAAAAAGAAGTAGAAGAGGAATATGAAGAGGATCCGACAAAAGAAGAAGAGAAAGTTCAGCAAGTGTCTCCAAAGACACCCAGTAAACGAGCACAGAAGAATCATCCTTCAGATCAGATTATTAGGAACAAAGATGCAGGATGTAATATACCAGATATAAAAAGTATGCAGAACATAAATAAAATGCTAGAAATGGCAGAATAACAGTAATATAACCAACATAATCTCCACAATAACACAGAAATGATATAAGAACAACAACAAAAATAACACTTTGATTCAAAAATCAATGTTCACAGGCCTCTTTGAGGGGAAACCTCTAGTTGAGAAGCGCTCTGTTACAATAATCTCCCAGTTAGGGTTCTCATACCCTCAACTCCTATTTATACTAAAAAGAAGCATCTAGAGGAAGATCCTTCTAGAAGCGGAAGATTCTATTAGGTCTTCTTACATCCGCCTTATTCTATTTTATTGAAAGGCCTTATTAATATTTACCTTTATTACATCCGAATATATTTCTCTACCTATGTGTGGGTTAGGACCCTAACATGTCTTCCCCCTTAAAAACAACCTTGTCCTCAAGGCTTGAAATGTGGAAACTGATGCAGAATGGTAGCTGGTTCCCAAGTGGCATCAGCTGGAATTGTATCTTTACACTGGACGAGCAATTCCTTGATGGTTCTCTAACACAGGCGATGCTCACACTGGTCCAAAACTGCTTCTAGTTGTATCCAAATGGATCATTTTTCAGCTAACTCAGGAAGGTTGGTTTGAATTTGGCACTGAGTTCCAATTACCTTCTTTAAGCATGAAACATGAAAAACAGGATGTAGCTTCGAATGACTGGGTAGAGCTAACTGATAGGCGACTTGTCCCACATGCTTGAGAATGGTATAAGGACCATAAAATTTGGGCGCTAGCTTCTGACAATGCTCGGCCTTGAGGGAAGTTTGTTTGTATGGTTGTAGTCACAGAAACACCTGATCCCCTTCTACAAATTAACATTCAAAGCGACCTTGATCTACTTGTTTCTTCATGCAATTCTATGCCATGACCAAGTTCTCTTTGAGGGTACAAAGAATATCCTCTCGAACTGTAAGTGTTTGGTCAACCGCCTAGACCTTCGAGGTACCTGGTAAGTATGAGAGAACTGAAGGTTTCTTCTGTCCATATACCACTTCAAAAGGAGTCATACATGTAGCTATATGGTAGGAAGTGTTGTACCACCATTCAGCTAGGGGTAACCATTGAACCCACTGATTTTTCATTTTAGAGGCAAAACACCTAAGATATGTTTCTAAACATTTATTGACAACTTCCATTTGACCATCAGTCCAGGGATGATAAGCTATTCTGAGATGCAATTGGGTGCCTTGAAGCTTGAATAGGTCTTGCCAACAATTGTTTGTGAAAGTTGGGTCACGATCAGAAACAATAGAGTGCGACATGCCATGAAGCTTGAAGAATTGGCCCATGAAAATGTGAGCCATTGTGGATGCAGTAAATGGGTGTTGAAGAGTGCAGAAATGAGCATACTTGGAAAGGCAATCCACAACCACCATTATGACTGATTTATTTCCTGATTTGGGTAATCCTGTAATAAAATCCATAGAGATATCCTTCCAAATAATAGATGGGATCCCAAGCAGTTGTAGTGTGCCCGGAGATTTGATTGTTTCTCCCTTGTTGCATTGACACACATCACATTCAGTGACAAAATTATGTATGTCTTGTTTCATACCATCCCAAAAAAAAGAACATTTGACCCTGTCATAGGTTTTGGTGAACTCGGAGTGCCCCGCTATGGGTGTAGCATGAAGCTCATAAAGTACCATGGATTTAATCTTTGATTGTTTACTTAAATATAAACGACCTTTGTACCGAAGCTCATCCTAGAGCCAAGAGTACCCTAGGGGAGATGGAGCATTGGTCTGCAATTGTTGGATTAGATGCAAAATTTTGGGATCTTGTAGCCATTCCTGGTGAATAGCTTGGAGCCAATCTGGTACAATGAAGGAAAGAGAAAAAAGGGATCCTTCGTCTTCATATTTTCTGGACAGTGCATTCGCCACCACATTGTCTTTTCCTTTTTTGTAAATGATCTCATAATCATATCCAAAGAGTTTAGTTACCCATTTTTGTTGCTCCGGGGAGGAAATGCATTGTTCCAGAAAGTACTTGAGGCTTTGATGGTCTGCCTTAATTTGGAAATGTTTCCCTAAGAGATAAGGGCACCACAGATCAACGACATGCAGAATAGCCAACATTTCCTTTTCATAGAAGTGTTTTCCCAGATTTCTTTCAGATAGTTGCTTGTTGGTGAATACCAAATATCTACCCTCTTTCATAAGGAGAACACTGATTCCTTTCCCTGAGGCATCACATTCCAACACAAAGGTCTGTGTGAAATTAGGAAGGGCCAGAACCGGAGTTGTGCACATGGCCATCTTCAAGGTTTGGAAATCTTGAGGAGTGGTTGGAGTCCAAGTGAAAGAGTTATTTTTGAGGAGAGCAGTGAGAGGTGTTGCAATCTTGCCATAATTCTTAACAAACTTGTTATAATACCCTATTAAGCCAAAACATCCACGCAATATTTTGAGAGTCTTTGGGTGCTGCCAGTCTTGCATAGCTTCAATCTTTGTTAGATCCACCCTGATGCCATCCTTGCCAACCAGATGACCCAAGTATTCTACTTCTGAGGCACCAAAGGCACATTTAGAATGTTTCAGGAAAAGTTGGTGCTGGGAGAGTAGATGGAGAACTCTATCCACATGGGTAAGATGGTATGTCCAATTTTTCCTATAGATGAGGATATCATCAAAGAAAACTATGAGAAAATGATGGAGAAAAGGACAAAAGACATGGTTCACAAGGCTTTGGAAGGTGAAGGGGGTGTTAGACAAGCCAAAGGGCATGAAAAAAAAATCATAGTGGCCCTCATGAGGGCGAAAGGTCGTCTTCGAAATGTCTACCTATTTCATACATATCTGGTGATAGCTCGAGCAAAGATCAAGTTTATTAAAGAATTGGGCGCCACTCAATTCATCCAGGAGGTCATCAATGACAGGGATGGGAAATTTGTCTTTAATGGTCAGTTTTTTGAGAGCACAGAAGTCAAGACACATTCTCCAAGAACCTTCTTTCTTCAGGACCATGATGATCAGAGAAGAGTAAGGGCTTGTACTAGGATGGATAACGCCTGCAGTAGGGAGTTCCTGGACCATTTTCTGAATTTCATTTTTTTGTGCAAAGGGGTGGCGATATGGACGGATATTGGGAGGAAGGCTTCTAAGTACAAGGGGAATGGAGTGATCATGAACACCGCAGGAAGGAGGGAGTCCTTGGGGAGTGGAAAATACCATTTGATGTTTATAAAGGAGGGCTTGGAGGTCTTGTCGCACAGGAGGTGTCTTTGTTGCTTGTATGGCATGGAGTTGGGAAATGACACAAGAATGACCTTTTTTGAGCATCTTTTCCATGCGATGGGAACTAATGACCTTAGGTGAACCAATAGTGATGCCTTGGAATTTATATTGGTGGCATTCCTGGTTGAATTTCATGGTTAAGTCCTTAAAATCCATGAGAATGGGGCCCAAAGTCCTTAGCCAGTCTACACCCAACACAATGTTGCAACTGCCCATGTCGATAGAAAACATATGGGATTTTAGGTGGTAGTCACCGATTTGGAGACACATTTTCATAGCGCCGGCCACATTTCATAGAACCACCATTAGAAATCATGATTTGGAAATTGTTGACGGCATGGATGTAGCAATGGGTTTCTTGGGAAATGCAGCGATGAATAAAATTATGGGTGCTTCCACTATCAACCAGAATGATGAACTTTCGATTCTTGATGTAACCAATTAACTTGAGGGTTTTGGGGGTAGAGAAACTAGTGAGAGCATTGAGGGAAATGATCGGTTCCACTTCGGGAGGGTCGGAGGTAGGGGTTATGTCAGTGATTTCTGGTGACTCAGGCACAAGGGGAGTTTCAACATCCTCTTCCGAAATATCCTCAGAGATGGCCATAAAAATCTTTTGTTCCTTACATTTGTGGCCCAGGAAATATCTGTCATCACAATTATAACAAAGGCCTTTGAGTTGCCTTTCAGCCATTTCAGGCCTGGTCAATTTTTGGATCTTTAATGGGACATAGGGAGTAGTGGGGTTTATGGGTTTAGGGCGAGGGATAAAGGAAGGTTTACGGTTTTGAGAGGAAACAACTTATTGTTCTTCTTTAGCTTTTTTGGCAGCCTCCACCCAACTCGCAGGTCAAGCCATGAGGACATGGGCCTGAATCTCCTCCATGAGGCCACTGATAAAACACTCTCAAAAGAAAGCATCAGTAATGCCCTCTGTTCGAAAAGCCAGGCACTCAAATGCAGCTATGAAGTCTTCTACTATTCCATATTGTTTCAATTTCATCAAACGGCCCAAATGGTTGGTGTCAGTGTCAAAGCATTCATAAAGCTCAATCATAAATTAGGTTCAAGCAATATACCCTTGCCAGGAAGTTTTTCTCCATTGCCACCATTACCATCGTTCTTGATCTAGATGGAGAACACCATACCGGATTTTGGCTAAGTCATCTATAATGTTATATAAAGAGAAATATTGTTCCATTTGGGTGACCCAACCAGTGGGGTCCAAACCATCAAATTTTGTCACATCCACCCGCAGAAGGCGTAGGTCGTGTTGAAAGTGATTGTACTGAAAGGTATGGGAATGGGAGGAATGTTCACCTTCAGTCATTGGAGGTGTTTCATGGAAAGGGTCATCGGTAGGGATCTTCAGTTTGGTGCAGAGTGATGCAAAGAAAAATTCAAGTTGGGTGGTCAGTTCTTGTTTGACTTCCTCCATTAAGGACTGCATGGATGTATTTATGGTTGTATTGATGGATGTATCCATGGAGGCAACATTAGAACTGAGTTGTTTCACTTCTTTTTGGGTCTCGAGGAAACTAGATTGCAAGGTGTTGAAGCGAGACTCCAGGTCTTGGCTACAGGTATGGGCCATGAGGATGGGTGAACTGAAAAGGGATGGGCGGGGTCAAATTTTTTTTGCTGAAAAATGATATGGATGAATGTGATAAGGGAGAAGAGAGGAATCTAATGGAATACGTCTCAAATAATGGTGAAAAAAATTCCACTTTTATTTTATTTAATTTTTTTTTTTACACCTGCGCAATTAGACTCCAGTCTAAAGAATACTGTAGTGATGAAATCCCCAGATGCTTAACCATAAAGAAATCTGTATTTACTTGGCAACCCGAACACATTTGCACGACAGGAGATCATGTCTGTGTTAATATGTTTATGTTACTGTCCCCCAAGGGTTAGGTATTCAAGGGTTCTATAGACAAGGGTTTTCCCTGTGATATAGCTCTCTGATATACGTGCGGGGTCCAACAGTAGTACTCGGCCAAATATCTCAGGGAACTAAATAAGGAGGATAGACCATACCCTTAGCCATGCTACCCGACTACCTAGGTACTAGAGAGTATCTTCCCGAGTGTTGTTCTCGGTGGCACTATAGCAGTCAGGCGACTGATCGGTTTATCTAAAGAGGGCTTCAGAAAATCTAGGCCAATCCGTACACAGGTGTTGTCTGATGTGCTACCACTCGAAGGGGTACCAACAGGGGTTACAAGGGTGGCCAACAGATGTGCACTTAAGAACCACTTGTATTTCTTACATGTATGAATCCCTCAACCGTGGGTTTATGTGTGTAACGACATATCTCTGTGGCTTAAAGATGTCGGACTACGTCTCTACCCTGAAAAAAAAATTCCCACAATTTTTTCCAAGGAAAGTTCTCTGATACCACTTATAATATACTAGATATAAAAAGTATGCAGAACAAAAATAAAATGCTAGAAATGGCAGAATAATAGTAATATAACCAGCATAATCTCCACAATAAAACAAAAATGATATAAGAACAACAACATAAATAACACTTTGATTCAGAAAGTAATGTTCACAGGCCTCTTTGAGGGGAAACCTCGAGATGAGTAGCGCTCTGTTACAATAATCTCCCAGCTAGGGTTCTCATACCCTCGACTCCTATTTATACTAAAAGAAGCATCTAGAGGAAGATTCTTCTAGAAGCAGAAGCTTCTATTAAGTCTTCTTACATCCTCCTTATTCTATTTTATTGAAAGGACTTATTAATATTGACATTTATTACATCATAATATATTGATCTACCTATGTGTGGGTTAGAACCCTAACACAGGAGTTGAGACTAGAAGAAGAATCCATTCACCAGAACAAACACACCTAGCACTGTTATCTAGAATTGAACCAAATTGTTTTGAAGAAGCCAACCAAGATGAATTTTGGAATAAGGCCATGGATGAAGAATTGGATCAAATAGAGAAAAATGACACTTGGGAATTGGTTCCAAGACCAAAGAATAAGAATGTGATCGGCACAAAGTGGGTTTTCAGAAATAAATTGAATGAATATGGACAAGTTACAAGGAACAAATATAGATTGGTATGTAAAGAATATGCTCATATTGAAGGAATCGACTTTGAAGAGACATTTTCCCCAGTTGCCAGAATGGAAACAATCCATTTTATTTTAGCTTATGCATGCTCCAAAATTGTTAAATTATTTCAGATGGACGTAAAAATAGGTTTTCTAAATGGGGAACTTGAAGAAAAATTCTACATTGAACAACCAACAGGATTTCAGTTGTCAGAGAAAACAGATTATGTGTGTAAATTAAATAAGGACTTGCATGGTCTAAAACAGACTCCTAGAGAATGGTACTCCGGACTATATAAGTATCTATAACAGGCAGGATTTAGAAAAGGAAGTGCAGACAACAACCTCTACATCAAGGTAAGTTAAGGTAATATTTTATTAATTGAAGTTTATGTTGATGATATTATTTTTGGTAGTGATGATGATAGGTTAAGACAGAAATTTGCAAAAGATATGCAGAATGAATTTGAAATGTTGTTACTTGGAGAACTATCCTTCTTTTTGGGACTTCAGATATGTCAAAGCAACTAACAAATTTTTATTTCTCAAACCAAGTATATCAGAGAAATGCTAAAGAGGTTTAGAATGGAAGATTTCAAACTAGTTATCACTCCCATGCAAACCAATTGCAAGTTGAGCAAAGATGATGATTCGAAGTCTATAGATCAGAGGCAATGTACGTCAATGATTGGCAGCCTACTATACATGACAACATCTAGACCAGATGTAATGCAGGTAGTTGGACATGTGGCACGATTTTGAGAAAAACCAAAGGAATCACATGAATTAGTAGTGAAGAGGATTTTCATATATCTCAAAGGAACATAACAGTTTGGATTATGGTATCTAAAGGGAAAGAATCTATCACTTATTGCCTACACAGATGCATATTGGGCAGGCTGTATTGATGACCGACGAAGCACCAGTGGAGCAACGTTCTACTTGGGTGAGTGCTTAGTATCATGGCTAAGCAAGAAACAATCATCAATATCTTTATCTACAGCTGAGGCAGAGTATATTGCAGCAACATCATGTTGTACACAAGCTCTTTTGATGAAACAAACTCTGACAGATATACAGGTTGAGCATGATGAGCCCATTCCAATCTATTGTGATAATACAAGCGCCATCAATATCTCAAAGAATCTGATGATGCACTCCAAGATGAAGAACATTCTAATCAAGTATTATTTTCTATGGGAGGAGGTTGCAGAAAATAACATCAGATTTGAGTATGTGGGCACAAAAGAACAAGTGGTAGACATATTTACAAAACCACTTCCATGGGAAGCCTTTGAATATCTTCGCCAAAGTCTTGGAGTTATTTCTATTCCAAAATGAATTCTTTTTTAATTCTTTTTGAATGCTTATCTTATATGTCTTATATTTACATGAGCAAGCACCATAAGAGGACACTTCAGTCAGGGGGAGTAGCCGCAGATGGAAAGATACCTTTTCCATTGATGAAAAAGGGGGAGATTTTTATCAGATGCAGAGGACAGAGGCATGGTTCTAGGGGGAGCATATTTATCAGATACAGAGGATAGAGGCATGGTTCTAGGGGGAGCATGAATGATATGATTTCAGTATTGCATCGAAGTGTTTCCATCAATGCCAAAGGGGGATATTGTTGATTAAGGTTGGTTGTCATTGATTTCAACCCTTGAAGAAAGCACCGTAGCACAAAGGTTTGGGTAATGGACCCACGTTTCTTTGATTTAAAGATGACTCATTATTGTCTTGTCATGGTTGATAAGAAGTAAAGATGGATGAACTCCAAAGTGGTCCCATTATGGTGAAATACCTCATGGGAAGATGCTTTGCGAAGTGAGAGAAGCCATGCTTAATTATGGAATAATGAGATGAAGGACAACGAATTTGTCAGTGAAACTATCGTAGATGGATAGTGCTTATCATGCCATTTTTGGTGGTATGTGGAATGTCATATAAATCCTCATGGTTAGATAGTTATGACCATATGAAGTTGGAGAACCCCTCATAAGTCTTATAGAATCCCCCAAGGGTCAAAGTGCTTTGCAAAAGAAATTATTTTAAATGAAGAAGCCCTAAAATAAGGATAGTGTAAAGCTACATGAAGATATAAATAAGAGGCAAAGATCACTCATAAAACACACACTTGTACATTTTATATATATATTTTCTTGTGTAAATATTCTTGTAAATACCCGTGGATACATCTGAAGTGGCGAATGTCTGAGGTAGCACAAAGGGTTGATGGTGAAATTCTCGGATTTATAGAAATCCCTATTTTCTGAAGCGTACGCGGGTTGTCTGTGTATAGGGTGTGTATAGTACACGGGTTGTCTATGTATAGAGAGTGTACGTACACAGTATGGCTGTGTATAGGGTGAGTACATGTTGTAAAATCTATGGAAACTTGAGTAAATGAATATGCAGAGGTTCTATATTCTGAGATCAAGCTCCCAGGAAGGTCTAAAGTGCTCAAATACATCACATCCATCCATTGGTTCAAAAGGTATGTCTTATTTCTATGAATAGTTGGATTTTGATGTATGCATGAGGAATGGCAATGGAGATTTGAGGATTCTCCCTAGAGAGACTAGTGTCTACATGGGATCTTTTGCATAAATCAGATCTACAAAAATACAGTGTTGGCATATTTATCATTGATACTTCTTTTGAGGCACATCTTGTATTTCTTTGCATATGGCTAAAGGGTTTTATGGTACATGGTTGAGAGCTTGTATTTGTATAGGAGTTTATGTATTGAGAGTCTGATTATCAGAAATGGATTGATGACTAAGATCATGTGAGGGATACTTGAGTCTGATACTTGTTCATGATTACACATACCTATATGACACATGACTAGAGAGAAACATACTTTCCTTGATTAAGGGTTATATATGAGGATGCATGCATAGGGTACAGTTACAGTCTAGATACAATGACAGGTTACATATCTATTTGAAAGAAGTTACAGAGGATCAGAAGTTTTCAAGTAAAAGGGAACCCTATTTATAGAAGGCATACGCAAGCTACATAATAGTTAGGGCACGTACATATGCAAGCTACATAACATATAGGGTGCATACATACGCGGGAAACATCACTATAGGTCGCGTATCTGATGTATTTTTGTAGATAGATGTTCAGTTCATGTACAGATTGATTACAAGGAAATTGTATAGATTGGATACAGGGCAGTGGTACAAGTTGGTACAGTTGTACAATAGTATATCTCATAGTGACAGGTTGACAGTGGTTCCATCATTCTACTTCTACTTCAGGGCAGTTGGACAAGGCAAGGACAAGTTCTTGTAGCCACCTTCTGGTTGTAGACGAAGAACATAGGGGGTTGTAGCCTCCTTTTGGTTGTAGCCAGAGAATTGGGGAGTTGGAGCTTCCCTCAGGTTGTAGCTTGAGAAAATAGGGTGTTGGAGCCTCCTTCCAATTGCAACTGGAAAACAAAGGAACTTGGTGCTTCCAATGAATTTAATTATTCAAGACATATAAGAAAACACATTTCGTGGTTTTCTCCTGATTTGCGTTTCCACGTAAAACATTGGTGTACTATGTATGTGTGTGATTGTTTATCTCATATTTCTCATTATTGGATAATAATTCTACATTGATATAACATTTGGTGAAAAATGATTATAATTACGCTATTACTGATTCACCCCCCCTCTCAGTAATCCAACAACCTTCCCTCTGAAATTCACTTTAGATATCCTTTGGTTACCTCAGTGACTTATAGATATTCAATATGCTCAAGTGTAATTAAAATGAGAGAGCCTTGCCTCTTATTTATACTTTTATGTAGCTTCCTCAAGGGGTTACCTTCTAACAATATTAAACCACTTTCCTTATTTTAGGGATAACCCACTTCTAACCACTTGTCCACTTAGTAATTTCTCCATTAACTTTATTATTTAAATAATTTTTTTTGTATCCACTTTGACTTATAGTACACTCATCACTTCATTTATTATTTAAATAATTTCTTCATTGCAACCACTTTGACTACTTTGACCTTTTGGGGCTTCTAGATGACTCATGAGGGTTCTCCAACTTCACATGACCATAAATATCTAACCATGAGGAATTATGTGACATTCCACATACCACTGGAAATGACATGACATGTATTATCCATATATAATAGTATTATTTAAATATTTTTCTCTTTGCAACCACTTTGACTACATTGACCTTTTGGGGCTTCTAGATGACTCATGAGGGTTCTCCAACTTCACATGGACATAACTATCTAACCGTGAGCAATTATGTGACGTTCCACATACCACCGAAAATGGAATGACATGTATTATCCATATAGAATAGTATTATCTTCAAATATATTAAAACTGATACCATTATACATCAAACAAACTTGGGTCCATTACCCAAACCTTTGTGCTATCAGAATTTCTTGAAGGGTTGGCATCAATGAAAAGCAACCAAAATAATCAACAATATCCCCCTTTGGAATTAATGGAAACACTTTGATGAAATACTGAATTCATATCACTCATGATCCCCCTGTGACCATCTCTGCCCCTAGAACCATGCCCCTGTTCTCTTTCTCCAAGCATTTACCTTTGGATCTGATAAATATTTCCCCCTTTGTCATAAATGGGAAAGGTATATTTCCATCTACGGTTTCTCCCCCTAACTGAACTCTTCCTTAAACTAATCTACCAACCTGAACTGTCATCTTTATGGTGCTTCCTCATGTAAATATAAGACATATAAGATAATCATTCAAAGCATTCATATTGGAGTAGAAATTACTCTGAGTCTCTGGTGAAGAAACTCAAAGGCTTCCCTTGGAAGTGGTTTTGTAAAGATGTATGTCACTTGTTCTTTTTTGCCCACATATTCAACTCCGATGTTATTCTCTGCAACATGTTCCTGTAGAAAGTGATGCTTTATTGGAATGTGCTTCGTCTTGGAGTGCATCACCGGGTTCTTTGAGATATCGATGACACTTGTATTATCACAATAGATTGGAATGGCCTCATCATACTTAGTTTCTGTATCTGTCAAATATTTTTTCATCCATAGAACCTAAGTACAACATCTTGTTGTTGCAATATACTTTTCTTTGGTTGTAGATAAAGATATTAATGATTGTTTATTTCTTAGCCAAGATACTAAACACTCACCCAAGTAGAACGTTTCTATATTGGTTCTTCATCGATCATCAATGCAACCTACCCAATCTGCATCTGTGTAGGCAATAAGTGATAGATCCTTTCCTTTTGGATACCATAATCCAAACTCTTTTGTTCCTTTGAGATATATTAAAATCCTCTTCACTGCTAATACATGTGATTCCTTTGGTGCTTCTTGAAATCATGTTATCTGTCCAATTGCCTACATTACATCTGGTCTGGATTTTGTCAAGCTACCAATCATTGAAATGTATTTACTCTGGTATGTAGACTTTGAATCATCATCTTTGCTCAAATTGAAAATGGTTTTCATAGGAGTGGTAATTGGTTTGCAATCTTCCATTCTGAACCTCTTCAGCATTTCTATGATATATGTAGTTTGAGAAATAAACATTCCTTGGTTTCTTTGACATATTTGAAGACCCAGAAAGAAGGATAGTTCTCCAAGTAATGATATTTCAAACTCATTATGCATATCCTTTATAAATTTTTGGCTTAACCTGTCATCATTACTTTGAAAAATAATATCATCAACATAAACTTCAATTAACAAAATACTATCTTGATTTACCTTGATGTAGAGGTTTATGTTTGCACTTCCTTTTCTGAACCCTCTATACTGTAGATATTTATCTAATCTAGAGTACCATGCTCTAGGATATTGTTTTAGACCATACAATTCCTTCTTCAATTTGCACACGTAATATGCATTCTCAGACAACTAAAATCCTTCTGGTTGTTCGATGTAGAATTTTTCTTCAAGTTCCCCATTCAGAAAACTTGATTTCACGTCCATCTGATAGACTTCAATATTCTCTGAGAATGCATAAGATAAAATCAATCAGATTGCTTCCATTCTGGGAACTAGGGAAAATGTATCTTCAAATTTGCTTCCTTCAATCTGTGTGTATCTTTTACATACCAATACATCTTGGTTCCTTGTAACATGTCCATCTTCATTAAATTTATTTCTAAAAATCCATTTTGTGCCAATCACATTCTTATTATTTGGTCTTGGAACCAATTCCCAAGTGTCATTCTCGTCTATTTGATCAATTCTTCATCCATGACCTTATTCCAGAATTCATCCTTGTTGGCCTCTTCATAACTGTTTGGTTCAATCATATATACGAGTGCTAGGTGCATTTGTTTTGGTGAACTCATTCTTCTTCTAGTCTCAACGCTTGCATCCTTGTTTCTAATAATGTGATCTGAAGGATGATTATTTTGTACTCATTTTCTAGGTGTCCTTGGAGGCACTTGTTGAAATTGTTATTCTATTTATGTCTGATCTTCTTCATCTTCCTCTTCTACTTCTTCTTCATCTTTTTCTTCTTCTTCTTAAAGTTGTTCCACTGATTCATTTTCTTCTTCCTTTGATTCTCGTCCACCTGTTTCATCAATTGTTACATTGATGCTTTCCACAACTTTGATCAATCTCATATTGTAACACTTGTATTATTTCCTTGTACTTGAGTAACCAACAAGCACTATTTTTTCCACACGAGAGTCAAACTTTCCCATTCTACCATCTTCTCTTTTGATGCAGCATTTGCTTCCAAATATTTTGAAGTGCTTCACATTTGTTGGTTTTCCTTTCCGTAACTCGTAGGGATTTGTTTCACTGTTGTTTCTGATGATTACTCTATTTTGAATGTGAATTAATGCAAGCACTGCATGTGTCCAAAAAATATCTATCAATTTGGAATCCATTAGCATTGTTCGAACCATTTCCTATGTAATTAACATCCATAATGTTCCTTTGTCTCTGAACCACTCTCTAAACCAATCTATGAATCGATGCTCTTGTCCACTATCATATATATATCCAAACCTGCTAAGTGTTCTTACAAATCCATATGTAAATATTGTCCAAGACTCTACCGCACAACTCTCCATAATGCTTACACATTTATTAATATACTATCATGAAGTCTTCACTACTACAACTATCAAATTGTTCTTCTACTAACTGACTGCTTTGGATCTGTCTACTCAAACTATGCAATCTACTCGAAGGATGGTTCTTTGATCTGTCACAACTATTGCATAGACTCCCCCTATATAATATTCATGTTACCTAGGAGTCTCTAAGTCGGATGGCTCAGAACAATTCCTTCTCTGATGTGTATTCATCATCATCTGCATTGGTAGATTCATCATCTCTCTGATCTCTGACTTCTTTCTTTCTATCTTTGGATTCATATTTCACTACAATTCCTGAAAGTACAATCTCTTGAAATTGTTCCTTATTTACTTGTCCTTATTTTCTTTCAGTTATTTGCTACACCTTTATGTATCTGACATCTTTTGTTTTATCTGTAGAATTTTATTCATCTTGTTTTATTGCCAATATTTCAATTTCTAGGACCTGGTCTTTGTTCACCTATTCTTCATGTTTTCTTATACATACTTTATTATATCTTATAACAGTGTTCTCTTTCATGGAAGTATCGATCATGCTTCTACAATCACTAGCTATGTTTCCATTGTTATGAAATTTGTAACATCCATTTTTAAGTGGGGCCACATAAGAATTTCTTTCTTGAAAAAATTTATAATCCCTACAATATGAAACCTTATGTCCAAAATTAGTACAATAAAAACAATGACCATAAAAGAAATTTGCATACCTAGGAGTGAATTATCTTGTTTTTGGTGTAGTCCTTCTGAATTTCTACCTTCACTGATCATGACCATGATTGAAGCTTCTTTGTGGCTTGAACATGGACGGTCTTCTTGATGATGAATATTTAATAGTTTTCTTAGATTTTGGTTGACCATGATTCCTTCCTTTGAGTACATATGCATAACTTTTTCTATTTTCTTCATTCTTCTTTTCTAGCAACCTAGAATGCTTCTCTTCATTACCTATAACTGATGTGGATGGTTTTGTCTCTTCAACATTCGTGTTGAGCTTGATGATTTTACTTCTCAATGTGACAACTTCTTCTTCAAGCTTCTCAACCTCTTATTCTTTATTCATTATCTGATCCTTCATGACTTCTTTTGTTCTTTTCGCTTCTTCAAGATGTATTTTTAATGTGATTATTTCTTCTTCAAGTCCTTTCTCTTCTTGACCAAACTTAGCCTCAAGTTGGTTTAGATCATTAGTTATTTCCTTAAGATGATCTGCCAATATATTTTCTCTCATTTATGCTTCCTCCTTTTGTGATGCTATGTTGGCTTCCAAATACTACTTTTGATCTTTAAGATTTTCTTCGATCATTCTGGCTTCTTCTAGTTGAGTTCTTAAGTTCTTGATGACCTGTTGGGATTCTTCACAACTATCAACACTTTCCTTTTGTTTCATCAATTCTTTCTTGAGTGAATTGTTTTATTCTCTTTCTTTTCTTAGTTCATCAAAAGAAATGATCAATTCTTCTTCATAATTGTCTTATTTTTCAATTAGTTTTTCCGTCTCATTTCCTTCATGGCATTCTATTTCAAGATGCCTTTGTTTTTCACAATTAAAGAAAACAACATACCTCTGTTGATTATGTACTCTTCATCTTCTGAACTCGTTTAACATGGCGAACATATTTTTTCTTGATCTATACCTACATATTATTTGGAATTTTCTGAATCTGCGATGGGTGAAGAATATATATCATGTAAATTATCCCAAATTTATTTGGTTAATGAACATTTACCAACCTTTTCTCTTACCGAATTAGGTAATCTTTCCAGACGAAATCCATTGCTATTTTGTTATTCTTCTTCAACTCCTTCTTGGCTGCAGTCTTTTCCCTTTTTGAGCTAACATATCATGTAACAACTAATAGCCAAATATAATACCCCTATGCCTGTAAAAATACTTTTGTCCTTCCACTCCATAGCTCATACGTTAAAGCATTCTGACCATTAAACAATGGTAGTCCATTCTCAGAATAATCCATGATATCCTTCCAATGGTTAAACTATTTCTTGAAGGAACCTACTATAAAACCAATTGTTGGAATACTGAGAGGGGGGTGAATCAGTAATAGAGAAATTTAATCATTTTTAACCATAAAATGAAAGTGTTATATCAATGTAGCATTATCATCCAATATTTTCAAAGTAAATAAATAATGAACAAATGAGTAATCATACACATACACAGTACACCAATGTTTTATGTGGAAACCCAAAGCAGGATAAAACCATAGAATGCTTTTTCTTATATGTATTTAAGAATTATATTCACTGGAAGCACCAACTTCCTTTGTTTTCTAGCTAAAAATGGAAAGAGGTTCCAAGCCCCTAGTTTCTCAGGCTACAACCTAAGGGAAGATCCAACTCCCCAATTCTCCAGCTACAACCAGAAGGAGGCTACAACCCCCTATTTTCTCCATCTACAATAGGAAGGTGGATACAAACCACGTGTCCTTTCCCCGTCCAAACGCCCTGACATAGAAGTAGAATGATGGAACCATTGTCACACTATCACTGTGAGATATAATGTTGTAAAACTGTACCAATCAACCTACACCAAACAACCTATAATCAACATGTACCATAAACAACCTGTAATCAACATGAACCATAAACAAGTGCATCAACCATGCACCAATTTGTACCTCAACCTATACCATCAATGAGTGCATAAACCATGCACCAAATATGTACGAATCATGCATCAAATATACATAAACTATAACTCATCAATATATACCAACATCATCAACAATACACCTCATGTATGTGCCAACTCATCAACTACTTGTCTCAACCATGTACCAAACATGTACCTCAATGAAAAGACCTCATCAATTTAATCACCCAATTCTGATTTGTAACTTTGTAATAGACCTAGTGTATATGATCACATAATTGCAAACCTTCCTTAACTTTAACAACAAGAGACTATCATTTTCATCAAACTTTACTTTAGTCTCGCATGACTAATTTTGGATTAGTTAACAACCCTAACTCGAAATAATCATAACTATGTACCTGTAATGAATAAAGATATGAAAATAGTACATAATGTTCTTCAGTGTCTTTTATGGAATTCCTTTAGGTTTCACTGCTTGGAACCTCTCAAAAAAGTAGTTATAAAAAAAATGGCACACCTTGTTAAATTCTAGCTTATTCTAGAGAGCGAGCTTGTAGAGCGTGCCCTGCATAGAATATTTGTTGTATGGATATGAAAATGGTCAAAAGAATACTACAAACTATTTATAACCAATACATTTGGTAATACTAAATTTGGATATGTTATGAAGAAGTTATGACTTTTTTACCCGAAACACTTATTTTAGACTAGTTACAGGACTAGCCACAAACCCTATTTTCCACAGAGTGTAACTCCAAAAATGAAACGACCCACAAGGTGAAATTTTTATCACAACTACTTGGGTATGTTTCCTCAACGTTATCCATATTTAACGGTCTGAATTATTCTATAAAAAACATTATTGCAAAAATGGTGATATGACCTATAAATAACATACCTTAGAAAGCATCATCAAACAAATTTATCCTCCCTTGAATTCCGACCTTCTTTACTTCACCTTCCATATGAAATTTACCTTAGATATCCTTTGGTTACCTCATTCACTTATAGATTATAAATATTCTCAAGTGTAATTAAAATTAGATACCATTGCCTCTTATTTATACTTTTATGTAGCTTCCTCAAGGGGTTACCTTCTAACCATCTTAAACCACTTTCCTTATTTTAGGGCTAACCCACTTCTAACCACTTGTCCACTTAGTAATTTCAACATTAACTTTATTATTTAAATAATTTATTTTGTATCCACTTTGACTTATATTACACTCATCAATTCACTTTATTATTTAAATAATTTCGTCTTTGCAACCACTTTGACTACTTTGACCTTTTGGGGCTTCTATATGACTCATGAGGGTTCTCCAACTTCACATGGCCATAAATCTCTAACCGTGAGGAGTTATGTAATGTTACACATACCACTGGAAATGAGTCGACATGTACTATCCATATAGAATAGTCTTATTTAAATAATTTCTTCTTTGCAACCACTTTTACTACTTTGACCTTTTGGGGCTTCTAGATGACTCATGAGGATTCTCCAACTTCACATGGACATAACTCTCTAACTGTGAGGAGTTATGTGACGTTACACATACCACTAGAAATAGAATTACATGTAATATCCATATATAATAATATTATATTCAAATATATTAAAACGCATACCATTATACATCAAACAAACTTGGTTCCATTACCCAAACCTTTGTGCTACCGGAATTCGCTACTGGAGTTTCTTCAATGGTTGACATCAATAACAACCAACCCAAATAATAAACAATAAGTTAACATTCAGAAGTTGATTTATCCAATCCAGAACTAAATTTATGGATAGGAAGTATAGGGAGAAAACAAAATTCATTTATCTGAAGTATGGGTAAATGATTTCTGGAATAATAGAAGCAATGGGTCATTAACAACTCAAATGAAACAAATAAATTTAATTGGGCTAAGGGAAATAATCGGAGAAAAAAATAAACAATAACTGAACTTGATAAATGGCTTAGGGTTATCACTTTCAAATAGTAACATGGCTCACTTTCGTATGGGAATAAACTCACATTCATGTGTAGACAGATACACATTCAATTCTGGACAGGCTTCGAGCCCTGAGCCCTAAACCACTACTCTAACTCTTGGTGCAATGGTACATGAAGCCATGTGATAATGAAAACAGGGCATTTAGTAGTTGGTGCAAGGTCCTAGACTGTACGAACGAGATGCACCCCAATCACAAAACAACCTTTTCTTCCACACCTAGAATTCAGAAAAATAATCTCTGCTAACACCATTTTTTATGTCCGAGCTTCATTACCACAATATTCGTATAAATTTAAGGTTATGAATACATAGAAAGAGTGCACGATGTCTGTGTTGACTATTTCCTTGGAATTGGGTTATGATAGTGTTGGAATATATACATTACCAAGTCATCTACCACAACATATGATAACCAAGTTTTGTGTTAATAGGAAGAAATCCAAGTATACATGATTTGGAAGAAATGATGAGTCAACAATTAGGGTAAAAGACAATATGGAATTTGAAATGTGGGAATCTTTGTAAAACTTGAAATTACATTTTGTGGTCGTGCTTTGAATAGTATAATAAGTTTCACTAACATTGAGTTGATAGATATATTGTTTGATGTCCTAAATTCATATGATGTTATAGGGTGGAAACTTTCATATTAAAATATTATGGATATGAAAATTATCTTAAGGATAAAACAAAAAAGAAAAAAAATTGTATTAGTGGAAGTGTTTTACATCTCCTTCTTGGGTTGATTGTTTCTTTCCTTGGCTCTTTTTTTCAATTTCTTGTAATCTAGTCTCCATTTTTATACAACTAAGTCTTCCACCCTAATATTCTATTATTTATCTATTTTTGAATATTGTATTCTAAGGATATAAATTTATTATCAAACATTATTTATAAATACATTTGAAGTTTTGATTATCTATCTTATCTATGTTTTTATAATGATTATATATATTTATTAAAATTATCTATGTTACTTTGTTAAGCCTGTCCTTTTAGATGTTTTGGTAAATGCGATGAATAATTAATATTTGAATATAGAGGAAATAAATAATATATAAGAGTGACACAAAGAACTTCTACACCTAATTATGCCAATGGAATTTTTTTTCTTGCATTAAAACAAAAACCCAAGTGGTTAAGCTAGGGAAAAAATAACTAGATTTGAGAAAGGCATAGGGCCCTCACTCAATGAACCTATAACATAGTCCTAAGTTCACGGGATATTAAATAATACCCCTAATTTCAATAGATATTGATAAATAACTCCCTAAATCCTTTTATTGAACCCCCCTCCCAATACATCTTTCTAATAAAATAAACCCCTATTTTAAGTAGATGCCCCTTTTTATATCCCCCAAATACCTATAAACCCCTTGGTCCCCTTGAGACCACACATCCCCCTCAAATACCTAAAATATATTGAACTTATTTTTCATAATTAAAAAACCCCCTTTATGAATGAACGTGATAAGTTATTGGCCAACAGGGTGAAGCCCCCGTGGAGAAATGTGACTTCAATAAATTTTCCTAGTTTCAACTATATAGTCCTAGAATTTAGTGAAGAAATGATCCTATGAAGTAATATGAATCAAAAGGTGATATTTAAACTTCCTTTCATCGACCACTAAGTTCAATCTTCTATATCAAGGGGCCACAAGTGGCTTGATAAAAACATCTAAGCACATTTCCCCAAATCCCACTTCAATCAATGCTTCAAATCGATATTGACATCACTAAGGGTTACTGGAAATGCTACAAGAAGTGTCATGTCCAATTTAGTATTTGTGTACAACTAATGGATATATATTCTGAATAATACTGGGACCAATGATCATGCATAAATCTTTCACTCTAGAATGCTTCAACTCACTAACTCACCGAGTTTACAATGATTTTATGGAACCCAAATTCTTTCCATAATTGTTAAGCCACCACAAATACATGTTTGGTATATCTTGATGCATATACTAGACTTATTGTAACTAATAAATTCACAACAAATATGCACATAATAAATTCACCAGGATTGTTCATGTCTAGAATAGATCTAATTCACCATGAATTGTTGGACAATTGGTTTAGATTGATGGACAGTTGGTTTGGATAGTTGGTTTTCATTGATATCAACCCTTGGAGTATGATACTGTAGATTGATTTCAACCCTTAGATATTGATTTCAACCCTTGAGTATGTCTAGTAGAACATTCTGGTATCCCCAAAGGTCTAGTTAAGGAACCAGAGTGTGTTTGAGGAATTAAAACATTAATATTAGTTACTATGTAGGTAAGATTATCATGGATGGATAATACATGTCGTATCATTTCTGATGATATGTTGTATGACATGTAGTTCTTCACAGTTGAGGAGATATGGCTTAGCTAAGTTGGAGAACCCTCATGTTTATATAGAATCCCTTAGAAGGTCAAAGAAGTCAATTATTATAGAAGCTCCTAGAAAAATTTTACTAGTCAAAGGGGTTGTAACTAGGCATTAATCATGGGTTAAGTTGTTGCAATAAGAAAATAATTAAAAATAAATTAGTTGCAACAAGAAGTGGCGAGTTTACTATTTATAGATAAAGTAGTTACAAATGGGTAAACTAGTTGAAAATGGGTTAGCCCTAAAAGAGGGAAGTTGGGTAAAACACTTAGAAGATAACTCCTAAAAGAAGCCACTTGGAGAGTATAAATAAGAGAGAAAGGGACTCCTATTAGCACCTATTAAACTTAGTTGAATATTTATTTTGTGAAAGGTTATTTGCATGAATAATAGACAAATTTGAGGTTGCGCGAAGTTGAGGAAGTGAAGAAAGCTTGATGGAAAAGTTTTGGAGCCACAGAGGGCAAGGGTTTTTGAAAAACCCTAATTATTGAGGTCCTCGTAGTTCATCCTATAGGTGTCTAGAGAGGCATCCTCGCAGTTCAACTAGTGTGAAACAAGCGAGGCACTAGTAAATTTGGGAAAAAGGGCTAGAGCAAACTGCAGAAGCTGAGTAAGCCATAGTTATGTAAGATCTAATGTTACAGGTCAGTCACAGAGCTACATGTATGATTGTATGTGTGTTTTGAAGGGTGTTTGATGATGCTATATGGTTTAGTTTTGGAGAATATTCTTGAGGTATAGCTTGGATGCATGGTACAAACCCTAGTGTATGGATTGAGGTATTTTTGTTAGGGTATATTGTTGGTTATGCTAAGTACTTTATCAGTGAGGTTATGACACTTTTTTTATGAGGTATATCATGATGATATGATGCTAGCTAGACATATATCCTTGATCTATATATGCACATCCTTGGTACATGATTAGAGGCACTATTGGTTATATAGTACCTGTTGTAGTGAATGGTTTTGAAGAAGATCTGTTGAAGTATATTGTTGGTGCATGTCTAAGTTTTATTCGTATATCTTATGGTACATTGTGAGATACTTTTGTTAGCGGTGTTGGTATATGATTGGTACACACTTGAGGCTACACAATAATGAGGTTTGGCACATGATTTGATGTGAGGGTTTATGGTATTTGGATCATGGATAGTATGATGTATCAATAGAGGACTTTTGATGGTTATACTAGTATATGTCTTTGGTATATGGTTGAGTTACATGTTGGAACATATAGTTGATGAGTTGGCACATGCATGAGGTGTATGGTATGGTGATGTTGGTGTATATTGATTATGAATAGTTTTAGTTGTTGTTGATACATGATTGGTACATACTTGGTACATTGTTAGAGGCACTTGTTGGTAATCTTGTTGGAGACATTTGTGAAGTATTGTTGGCACATGGTCTATGAATGATGTGGCATATATTACTTGGTATAATTTTAGAAGCACATATTGATTGTGGTACATATTGTTGATGTTTGTGAGTATTCTTGGTTGATTCAAATCTTGGTGATATTATGCATATGGTTGAGAGTTGTCTTGGTGATTGATCTTGGTTATTGGATATGATTTGGTTGAAGATATTGACGAGATAGGTTGTTGTGACGAGTTGTGTGGACAGGTTGTTGTGATAGGCTATTTGTACAGGTTTGGTTCATGGTTGATGCACTTGTTGTTGGTACAGGTTTAGGTAATGTTGATGCATGGTACATGTTGTTGGTACAGGTTGACACTGACATGATGACAATGGTAGAGGTTGAATCAATGACAGTGACAGGTTGTCTACATTTGGCATTTATAGTTCATTGCAGTTGGACGGGGAAAGGAAAGGGGGTTATAACATCCATCTGGTTAGTTCCAAAGAATTAGGGAGTTGGAGCCTCCTTCAGGTTGGAGCCTAAGAACTAGGTGGTTGTATCCACCTTCCGGTTGGAGCTGGAGAAACTGGGGGGTTGTAGTCTCCTTCTAGTTGGATCCAAATAATCTAGGGAGTTGTACCTTCCTTCAGGTTGGAGCCTGAGAAACTAGGGGGTTGGAGACTCCTTCCAGTTGGAGCTAGAGAATTGGAAGTTGGTTCTTCCTTGAATTTAATTCTTTGACATATAAGAAAATCATTCCACGGTTTTCTCCCGCATTGGGTCTCCATGTAAATATTGGTGTATTGTGTATTGTGTGGATGTGTTTATTATTGTTTATTATGCACTGATGGATGTTAGTGTTTATGATACCATAATATATTGATTATGAAATGATTAACATGGTTGAATAAGTTAAAGGAATATAAAATGTGGTTAAAAGTGGTATAAATTGTTCATTACTGATTCACCCCCCACTCTCAATAATCCGACAATTGGTATTAGAGTTGGTCCTTCATGGTAAAATTTAACCATTGGAAGGTATATCATGGAGTACAATAGGAATGGAGTACCAATTTTCAATGTAATGGAGTAGAAATGTTTAGGTTGAATGCAATACCAATGTTCAATGGTCAGAAGGGTCTAAAGTATGAATTGTGGAGTATCAATATGAAAATTGTTTTAAAGGAACAGGGATATGATATTTGAAAATCAGTTGTGACATGATACAATGATACAAAGAAACCTAAGAGTGAATCCAAGAAGGAATAGAAAAGGAACAACAAAATAGCATTGGATCTAACTTGGAAGGGTTACCTGATTTAGTAAAGAACAAAGTGGGGTAGTGTTCACCAACTTAAGAAATTCAGGATAAGCTACATAATATATACTTTTAGGATTATCCCATCAGAGAGATAGATAATGATAAAGAAGATGCAAGTACAAAAAAATAATATAGATTCTCATCATGTCAAATATAGTTAGAAGAAGAAGAATGTGTAATCAATAGAAGTGATGAGATAGAAAATCCCAATGAAATAGAAGACAATCCTAAGATTGAAAATGAAATGAATCATGAAGAAGATTCAATCAATTAGAAAGAGAACTTAAAGATGAAATAATCACATTGAAGATCCAACTTGAAGAATCAAAGCGAACAAAAGAAGTCATGAAGATTCAGATGATGAAGAAACAAGAAGAGGTTGAGAAGCTTGAAGAAGAAGTTGACACATTGAGAATTAAAATCATCAAACTCAACAAGAACATTGAAGACACATAAGCATCCACATTATTAGTAGAGAATGAAGAGAAGCATTCCAAGTTTCCAGAAAAGAAGAATGAATAAAAGAGTAAGAGTTATGCAAAAGTAATCAAAGGAAGAAATCATGAATCAAAGAAGAATGAGTATAATAGAGATACATATTCAACAAGACCTACCATATTTAGGAGACAAATAAAATTCAACCATAATGAAGGGATCCATAGAAGAGAAGATCATGATCATACAAGACATGAATTCAAAAGGATTACACAACAAAGAAGATTATCCACCACTAGGTATGTAAAAAAAAATTATGGTCATTGTTTTTATTGTACTAACTTTAGACATAAGGTAACATATTACAGGGCTTATGGAAGAAAGGTGCAAGAAAGAAATTCTTATGTGGCCCCACATAACATTGAATGTTACAAATGACATAACTATGGACACATATCTTGTGATTGTAGAAGCATGATGGATAATTATTTGAGAAAGAACACTAATATCATATATAAGAAAGTATGGAAAAGAAAACAAGAAGAACATGTGAACAAAGACTAGGTCCTATAGATCACAGGATTGGAAATAATATGAAATGAAGACAAATCTACAAAGAAAAGGAAGATGTCAGATACAGAAAGGTTTGGAGAAGAAATGAAATAAAATAAGAGAAAGTAAATAAGGAACATGTTAAAGATATTGTACTCTCAAGAATTATAGAGAGAGATCAATCCACAGGAAGAAAGGAAAAAGTCAAAGTTCATAGGGATGATGAATATAGAAATGAAGAGGATGATGAATCTGTGTCAAAGAAGGTATTCTTTTGAGCCATCCAACTTGGAGAGTCTCAGGTAATATGAATATTAGATAGGGGGAGTCTATGTTGTAGCTGATATATATCAGAGAAACATCTTTAGAGCAGCTTACAAAGTTTGAGTAGACAGACTCAAACCAATTAGTTAGGATAAGTATAGTATGACATATTGAACAGTTGGAAAATTACAGAAGCGGAAGTCTATGATTGTATTCAGATAGAGATATCTTCATCATAGATTTTTCCATAAATGCAGAGTTTGGTTTACTGATGGAGAAGACTAGTGGACACAATTGACATTTTATGATCAGTTGCACAACAATGAATACTTCATGATGGTACATTGACAGATGGGTTAGAATTGTGGAAATTTGAGTAGCATATTCTTGGATAGTATGGACAAAGATGGATTCATAGATTGGTTCCGAGAGTGGTTCAGAGATTGATTCATAGACTGGTTCAGAGAATGTTGGATGATTATTTGAATGGTTAATATTGAATGTGTTATATATATGTCAGATGAATTACACGAGGAAGAATCAATGGAAAATAAATCCTAAAGTAAGAAGGTATAGGAAGACCTATATTGATATACACAACAACATGAAGATAAGTCATCAGATGATCCAGGGGATCAAATTTTGTTCAAAAATCAAAGTTCTCGGAATTGCTTCAAACCAAACACATCCATACCCCTCATCCTCACAATCCCAACACAACTTGAATGGGTTCAAACGGATGTCATATGAGTGATATATCACGTTCTATCCATTTTGCCAAACATGCAAAATTTTGCTCATTGTACAATCTATACAGTGCTGACGTGGCATGTTCGTACAATGATGATATGGCATGTCCGTACTGCTGACATGGAAGGGAGACATGGAATATTGAATGTGTAGATATGTTGATGTGGCATGTTCATATGGGACACATGGCAGGTGGTTGTATCGACATGTGGCAGTGATGAGTTGTTAGGTGGCTGACATGGCAGTGCTGAGTTGGCAAGCTCTATGAAAAACAAGTGGATGAATCAGGTGTTGAAATATGCCATTTAATGGGCAAGTGATATGGTGACACATGGCCCAGTCATGGGATGCCACATGGCACCCCTCCAGTGAACAAAATATGGTGAATTCTACAGCGGTGGATCCGTCGACTTCCGAGTGGACATGTCAGTGGTTTGGCAGGGGTCGGGCTACCAGCCCGCCCGTAGGTGTTTCTTACCCATATAATCGGTTTTAATTATTTGAATTAACAATAATGTTGGGTTGGCGGAGGAAAGGGTTAGGGCCTAGCCCCAGCCCCTAGTTTACACACCGTGCAACCATATCATGTAACCAGTGTCGCGGGGTTAGTTACATTGTTTAGCCCTGGTTCAAACTACACCATACGACTCTCCACCTAACCTTTGGAGTAGATATGGTTTCCCATGACCATTATGCCCAGAAGGCGTGGGTGTTTTACCACATGACCATCCCATGTAACCATTGGCGTGGGATCCAAAAGGTGCTCGGACTAGCCATATGTCTTACCATGCAACCACTCCATATGACCGTTGGTGCAAAATTGATCCACTATGCGACGGGGGCCAAGAAAGGTGCTGGGGACGTGGCCATATTCCTGCCATGCGACCAACACCTCCATCGGGAAAAGGTGTCAGTGCACTAATGACGCGACAATTTATCATATTTCTCGAAACAGTGTGGTGTGCTGGGTTTTTGGCCCAGTAACGCTGCAGGAGCCAAGTTAGTCACACATGTGCGAATTGGCGAATCAGAGATAACAAGCTTGAAGGGGAAACTTTCCAGGAGGATATCTTCTTCATTTTTTGGCCAAACCAGGTGCCAAAAAAGTCCATCCAGGGGTTTTTGGATGTTCTGGAGCCATCAGAGCCATCTAATTGGCAGTTTGAGCACTGCAAATCACTATTTTTTAGAACTTTGAGAAAATAATATAAGGGATCCATTGGAATATGGATGAAGAGATGTAGCCCAAGAGAGGGGTGAAATCCTTTATCATTTGTTGTGTTATGTGTTTTCTGATGGTTGTTATTTGTTGTTTATTATTTGCATATTAAGTGTGAAAAATCTTTAATTTAGTGTTTGAAAATTGATCGTTTTTCCCAAGAACACATAATCAACACTTACAAATAATTTAAATGATACAAGTCTTCTTCATTTTCAGATCATCATAGAGAGATATTAAAAAGGAATATTAGTAGCATACAAATAGGGAGACACACCCACAAAGGGAGCTATTATTTTAACAAGGATTGGTTAGAGTAGGTATAGTTTCAGATCGACAGGGGTATTTAATCCTTTGTTAAAGGGAGAGAGAGATTAATTATAGGCATGAATATAGGGGGATCATTCCCAAGGACAACTTAGATGGGGGGATCATCCCAAAGGACAGTGCAGACAGGGGGAGAAACCCCAAGGAGAGTTCAGTAAGGGGGAGCATCCCCAAGGAGAGATACCCTTTGGCATTGATTTCAAAGGGGGAGAGATATAAAAATTGATGAGGATCGATGATAACAGGGAGCATGAGCATGATTATTGTCATGACTAAGTGTTTCCATCAATGTTGGTGTTTCCATCAATGCCAATGTGAGAGATTGTTGTAGAATTGGTTTTGATTGATGGAAATTTGGTTTGGATAGTTGGTTGTCATTGATGTCAACCCTTGGAGTATCATATTGTAGATTGATGTCAACCCTTAAATATTGATATCAACCCTTGAGTATGTCAAGTAGCACATTCTGTAGGCCCAGTTGTCTGGTTAAGGAGCCCAAGTTTGTTTGAGGAATTAAGACATGAAGATCAGTTAATATGCAGGTAAGATTATCATGTTTGGATAGTACATGTTGTTCCATTTCTAGTGATATGTGGTACATCACATGGTTCTTCATGGTTGAGGAGATATGTCTTAGTGAAGTTGGAGAACCCTCATGAGCTATATAGAAGCCCCTAGAAGGTCAAAGAAGTCAATTATTATAGAAGCTCCTAGAAGAATTTTACTAGTCAAAATTGTTGTAACTAGGATTTAATCATGGGTTAAGTTTTTGCAATAAGAAAATAATTAAAAAGAAATTAGTTGCAATAAGAAGTGGTGAGTTTACTATTTATGGATAAAGTATTTGCAAGTGGGTAAAGTAGTTGAAAGTGCGTTATCTGTAAAAGATGGAAGTTGGGTAAAATAGTTAGAATATAACCCCTAAAGGAAACCACTTGGAGAGTATACATAAGAGAGAAAGGGACTCATATTATTACCTACTGAACTTAGATGAATATCTGTTTTGTGAAAGGTTATTTGCAGGCATAATTGAAAAATATGAGATTGCTCGAAGCTGAGGAAGTGAAGAAAGTTTGAAGGAAAAGTTTATGAGCTTAAAAGGGAAAGGGTTTCTAAAAAACCCTAATTACATAGGTCCTCATGGCAGTTCCGCCTATAGGTGTCTAACGAGGCATCCTCGCAGGTCAACTAATGTGCAACAAGTGAGGAACTGGTAAATTTGGGAAAAAGGGTTGGGACAGGCTGTAGAAGATGAGTAAGCCATATTTATCTAAGATATAATGTTACATGTCAGTTACAGAGCTACACTTATGATTGTATGTGTGTTTTGAAGGGTGTTTGATGATGGCATATGGTTTAGTTTTGGAGCATATGCTTGAGGAATATATTGGATGCATGGTACAAACCCTAGTGTATGGGTTGAGGTATTTTTGTTAGGGTATATTGTTGGTTATAATAAGTAATTTATCAGTGAGATTATGGAACTTTGTTTATGAGGTATATCATGATGATGTGATGCTAGCTAGAGATATATCCTTGATATATAGATGCACATCCTTGGTACATGATTAGAGGAACTATTGGTTGTATAGTACTTATTGTAGTGAATAGTTTTGAAGCAGATCTGTTGAATTATATGGTTGGTGTATGCATGATTTTTATTGGTATATCTTATGGTACATTGTGAGAGACGTTTTTTAGTGGTCTTGGTATATGATTGGTACACACTTGAGGATACACAACAGTGAGGTTTGGCATATGGTTTTATGTGGGGTTTTATGGTATTTGGATCATGGATAATATGATGTATTGATAGAGGACTTGGGTTGGTTATATTGATATATGTCTTTGGTATATGGTTGATTTACATGTTGTAACATATATTTGATGAGATGTCACAGGCATGAGGTGTATTGTATGGTTATGTTGGTGTATCCTGATTAGGCATAGTTTGAGTTGTTGTTGATACATGATTGGTACATGCTTGGTACATTGTTAGAGGCACTTGTTGGTAATATTGTTGGAGACATGTTGGCATCAGTAATATAATTTCCATTTGTTTATAAGATGCCTACACAAGGTCTCTAAATTTTCATTACTCGTCATGACCATTATCACTAAACAACACTTGTCACTTGTCACCTTTTAGATATCTTCGTTTTGATTTTTGTTTTCATGACTATAAGCATGAAAACTCGCAACTGGAATTGACACTTTGTTTTGATTTTTTATTAAAGGAAAACTGTTCATATGGTCTATTATCAAATTGTCACATTTTTGCTATGAACGTGATTTTTTTCCTTGTTTATAACCCCTTGGTCCTAAACGTGCCTTGGTTACATAAGTAAAATACCTCCACTCATTAATATTCGATTGATATTAATGGAGTTTTGATTCATAAAACTTTTATTTATTCAATTGATACACTTACCTTTGTAATCAAGCCATGAATGTGCGTACTATGATTTTTCAATTGTTCTAATCCTTATATGTACCCATATGCCAAGGTGTCATATGATGTAAAACATGCTATTACTGCTCTGTATGGTCTCGTGCTTCATGATTTTGTTCCCACGCATGGTGATTAATGCCTCTGCCTACTGTTTTGAACTTTCATAGCATTGTTTTGTTCGGGAATATGGCTTTGTGGTTTTTTATCAAACCCTACCTCCGAGTTCTGTGTTGATTCCCTTCTATTATCCATGGCTCCAATGGTAAGGATTGATCCCAATGGCATCCAAACCTTGTTATCGTATGATAATGCCAAAGATGATTTAGAAAGGAATGATTGGCATTTATTCATTGAAAAATTTAAGGGTTTCAATCTGAGAGTTGCCCAAGAGTTCACATTGACCTTTGATGGTTGCAGAGCAAAGATAGGTGACGTGCAGCTAGAGGTGACTGAAGAATTTTTAAGCCAAGCTACGGGTTTACTAGATGTCGGGAAAAAATGGTTCAAGAATGCAAAAGTTGAAGAGATCCCCTGGGCTTTGATGTTCACCTCACGAAAAATTACTAGTTGTGACCAAGGTATGCCTATCTCATCTTTAAAACCTAGGTGGCATGATCTTCATGCTATTGTGAAATAGTTCATTACATGTGAAGGAAGATTTGCATTAGTTTTCCTGTATCACCTACGATTTCTTATGAGTTTCATCGACTTCCCGTTGAACATGCCCTACTTCCTGCTTAGAAGTATGTACAAGATGGGAAATCGGCTTAGGAGGAAGAAGTCTGGTTCTAGTTTATTCCATCATGGTTTAATTAAAATTATCCTGGTGCATCAGTTGCAATTACACAACGATTGTTGGGATGATTTTGTTTTACGAAATGGCTTTGGCAATAATGAGTTGGGATAGGTTGATAAGCCTGTTATCATAGAAACCCTTGTGAAACCTACCACTTATCCTCCACCTCTCCTGCCCAATGATCCTGCCCCTAATATTGAACCCTCGACCTACCTGGATGCTACTCAACTAGACAATCAACCAGATTCACACCCAAAGAGTTGCACTAAAATTGTTAAAAAACCCACAGGGAAGAAACTAAAGGGCAGTGTCAATGTTAATTATAAGAACAAAAGGGCCGGTCATTTGATTTCACGATGTGCTCGAAACAAATCCAAATCCTGTGCAGACACAAAAAACATAATTGAGGTAAGTGAAGACTCAGATTCGGAAATTGAAAGGTTCTTGGCTAAAGAGGATCCAATGTCATATGGACTTTGCCTTGATAGACCCTACGATTGTGTTAGCAACCTGCCTCCATGTCTAAAGGATAATCCTCATTTTCCTGGCATCCAACTCTGTGACAAACCTACCTTTCGTGTGGAAGATTCTCCAACCGTTAATGCTATCAGTGTCAATGCACAGTCCCTACAGCCACAGTGTAATGAGTGTCGATCCTGGATCGACAGGTATTATACGGATGTGCCTTTGCTACAGTCCCCTCTTAAATCTTTAAAATACCAAGTGGATTTGTTGACAAGCAAGAACAATAGACTCCAATCCATAACTCAAGCAAAGGAGAAACACCAAAAAACCACAGGATCTGTCATTTTTAAGAATGTAGAGGCAGCGACAACAATAGTAAACTCCAAGATTGCTTGATATGTTTAATCCCATAATTCCAGGTATGAACTTTTTTGGATTTTAGTATGATTTCATCACTCTCAAATTAGGATATATGATTTTATTGGATAGATTGCCTTGCTTATAAATATTAATTTGTTTTGTTTTTTGAATAAAATATGATTGTAGTTGTAATTATAACTAGCTACATAATCGTAAGATTTTGTAGCCAGTTAGAAAAATTTGAATTACTTCATTTGACACTTGAAAACATATCTAAAATTCCCCCATTTTCATTTGTTAACAGGAACCCATGATTCCAGGGAGATATGAAGCACCGTTGACAACTTCTAGCCATATCAACTTTGTGTTTTTTAGTAAATAGATTAGGTTGTTAGTATTTTGATATCAAGTAAAATCAGGGAGGTTGCATCCCCCATATTTTTGGAACAGATTTGATGTTATCAACAAGAAACATTTTGTTCCTGGAACCTATATAAGCATGTTATTTTGTAAATAGGAGACCATCTCTATCTGGGGCAAGACTATGGATTTTTCATTTACAGACTTGAATGAAATATAATACTTGTTACAGCTTTAGCTTTTCCGTATTGTGGTTTTATTCAAGTCATGATTATTTCAATTTGTAATTAGATTATGATTTCTTTCACTGTCGTGGTTTACTACAAATTGGTATGATATAAATTTATATATGATCCATGTTTTATGTTCTAGATTTAACACACGACAATCATTTTTGTTCAAACTTGAATTAAGAGATTTATCTTTATCTTTTATTGAATGTTTATACACAAGTTCTCACAGCAGGATTTATCTTAATGTAGTTGCTTGTGAAATTATGAGATTGTTGTGATTATATCTCTTATATGTGCTATCATTCGAATTCCATCATTACTGCTTCACATTTATGAGAAGCAATTGTAGGATCTGATGCGGGTTTACGTCATCAGACAGGGAGATTGGATGTTACACGCTAAACAAATATTGGATGCGATAACAGGTTAGTTTGTTAGTTTGATTTCATTAGTTTAATGAATACAGAAATTTCCTGCAGTTAAAACAACTTCTACTATCTGTTATTTCTGTTTCCAATTAGGCAGTTTGATATTTCATTTCTAGAATATAAATAGATTAAATAATAGTCTTACCGTTGTTTAAAAAATCACTTTATATTCGATTTTCGTGGATTTAGATTAAAATTCGTATTGTGTACATATTATATATATATATATATTAGAAATATAATCATTTGTATATATTGTACATATAATAAGTAGAGTTATTTTATAAATATTAGTCAGTTAAACTGTAAATATATATTAGATCTATATATAGTTTTCAGCGATTGTTATTCATCAAGTTATTGCATTTTCTTTAGTTTTGTTTTTTTACTTTCTTTAGGACTTAGATCGGTCAACAGAGCCACTAAACCCGTTGGAGTGAATTAATCCAAACGGCTTGGCTTAATTAGACAACCCCGGACCGGATTCACTCCTCCACTTGACGAGCGGTCAATTTTGCCCATCAACAAGACATTTGTGATGTATTGTTGGCACATGGTTTATGGATGATGTGGCATTTATGACTTGGTATACTTTTAGAAGCACATCTTGATTGTGGCACATCTTGTTGATGTTTGTGAGTAGTCTTGGTTTACTCACATCTTGGTGATATTATGCATATGGTTGATATTTTTCTTGGTTATTGATCTTGGTGAGTACATATGATTTCGTTGAACAAAATGATGGGAAAATTTGTTGTGATAGGTTGTTTGGACAGGTTATTTGTACAATTTTGGTTGATGCACTTGTTGTTGGTACAGGTTGATGCATGGTTGATGCATGGTACAGGTTGTTACAGGTTGTTGGTACATGTTGACAGTGACAGGTTGACAGTGGAAGGGGTTGATTCAATGACACTGAAAGTTTGTTGAATATTGAAATCTATAAATTGATCAATATAATTATGATTAATTACTTATCATTTATGGGTATTATTGTTGTATTTTTTTTTTAATTAAAATATATATATATATATATATATATATATATATATATATTACAAGAAGGGGGTCCTATTGAAGATAGTAGATATGTACATTCATCTATACTAGTATATTGCCTCGAGGCTATACACCATTTAGAGAAATCAACCAAATATTTTAGAGTCATGACAATACACAAGTTTCAAGTTGGATTACAAGTGGCCAACCTTACATAGAAAAAAAAGAAACAATAGACCCTATAATACATATTACATTTTTTCATTCAAAAGTAGACTCATTCTTCATCCTTTTTTCCCCTTATAAATAAGAGGAAGATTAGGACCTTCAATTTATGGAGAAAGAGAATGCTCATTATATTTTAATTATGGGATAAAACCACATCTTCCATTTCTACAATATTTGAGGTTATCACCAACAATGCCCTTATTTATGAGGGGGAAAAGAAATGTATATTGTAAATATGATGTTCCATAGAGTATATTAAAAAGGAAGAAAAAGGAAAAAAACAACAATAATAATGAAGAAACAAATGATGCTCCATCATATGGTGAGGTATTAGTCATCGTTTCTTGTGACAATGCGTGACTTTATAATTCTAGTCATGATAGTGATTGGATTTTAGATTCTAGATCTTTCTACCATCCTACCTGAAACATAAAAATATGTATTTATTATAAATATGGTAATATGGGTAAGGTTCACTTGGGTAATAAAGGCTTTGTAATATTTAAGTAGTAGCATATTCTCTAATAAATATAGAAGATGATATTCTATTTATTAGATAGTTCAGACATGTACCAAAGCTTGGAATGAATTTTCTTTCACTTGAGAAGCTAAATAATGAAGGTTTCCATGTAATGTTTGGTAAGGGAGGCTTAAAAATTGTATAGGGTTCGTTGGTTCTTGCAAAGGAGAAGAAAATAAGCACTCTCTTGATCCACAATTCAACCTGTGAACTAAAATGAAGAAATGAAAAATGATTGGAAAATAGAAAAATAGGATCGCTATATAGTAGAAAGGAAGCATAGATGCATAGAGAAGACGATGGAAGGAACAAAAAAATACCATCAATTGTATTCAAAAAAATAAGGCCCCCTTTAATAGGATGGGCGACTTTGTTTTCAGCAACAACAAGGGACTTGGTGCTTTATTTTTGCAGTGCTCTACATAGTGGGACTAAAGAGTGCTATTTACAATGTTTCTAACTAACATAACTGACATTCTAACAAAAATTATGGAGTTCCTTGTTTCACTGGATTGAAAAGGGTTGTCTACAAATTGACTGACTGTCGTAACTTATATGCTAATTATTTAATTAGAAAATGCCCTGCTCAACTAGACTAGTGAGGTAATTTTATAAGAGAAGCTGTTAATGAATTGATACATGTCCTTGTGCCAACTAGAGAAGTAAGGTGTGATCCCTCCCTGGTGTCCCAATTCCTCCATGTTTATATCAAGAAGTGTCCCTACTTCCGCCAATAAGTGGGGGAAAGAGAATTGGGATGTTGTTGAAGACATCAACTTGTCCTACATAGGTGTCTGTCCCTTGCAGCCCACAAGATAGGAAACATAGTGTTGCTAGTGTGTGTTCTGAATCCTGGAGTTCAAAATGGTGTTCTCGAGGAGAGGAGGTTGAAAATATGGTATATTTTCCACGGGATGATGTACAATAATTTTTTCCTCAAGGAGCGATGTCTCTAACAACTTAATATTGTTGATGTTGAGCACATCGTGGATGCCGATTTGTGGTGGAAAGTCCACATGGTAAGAATTCTCACCAATTATTTCAAGAAATATTTATGGACTATAACATACATGGTGGATATTATGGTGTTTCCCTCAAAAGCGTAGATTTTCCATTAGTAGCCACACTCAATCGCTATGTTGAAAAACCAAGGGTGTGTTTCATTTATCATGCCTCGACTTCGCACGTTCATGTGTTGATTACAATCCATCTGTTACTTGTGAATGTCGTTGTACTATGTTATGGATGAAATTATGCATTGATTGTTTGTATTATTGTTTATGTGCATACTCTAGGGGTGCCAGAGTGAGTGGTAACTCGTAGGGAACACTTGGAGAAAATACCAAACAAACCTTGAAGGGTGAGGAACCCATGGAGGAGTGGGAGACCATGTTATAGATGTGTTGTATGACATGAAAATAATAATCCCAATACTTATTTTTTGAAAAATAGCTACAAAGAGAGTGGACTAGAGTAGTTTGATGACCTCTGTTTGGGCATCAGTATCGGGGTGAAATCTAGTGGAAAAATGGATTTGGTATCCCAGCAAAGACCATAGAGTATGCCAGAAGGTATTGAAGAATCAAGAGTCATGATGAGAAATGCTACTACTAGGTAATCCAAACTAGGGCCACACATGATGGAAAAAGAGTTCGACGGTCTATGCAATAGTGATAGTTTTATGACAAGGAATGAATAGATACATATTACAATAATGACACACTATGACCAAAATGGCATCATTCTTGTAAACATTTGTAGCGAGACCACTCAAAAGTTCCATGGAAATGGATTCCCATGGACAAGAAGGAATGGGTAGAGGTTGGTACAAACCATGCAAATAGTTAGATGGCTTACTTTGTTAAGAGAGAGATCATGTGTAGATGAAATTTTCCACATGCTTGGATAGTGGAGGCTAATAAAAATGACACAAGAGATTGAGAATGGTCTTGGATGTGTTGAATTTTTCCCTGCAAGAAGAGGATTGTTCTTCACGGATAATAATGAGGTGATCTTCTGTATGTGGCACACATAACTTATTGATTTTGTAGATCCAACCTTCAAAAATTGTGTAGTATAGAAAGGGAGTATGGTTGATGACAATCAGTTGCAGTGTTAAGAACCAAATATCAATATAGCATAGAAAAACCTCAGAAAAAGTACTGAACGCCTTGAAAAAGAGATAATTTCAGATAATAAGCCTCTTCAAGGGGGCAACCTCCTTTTACCCCACTTAAATGTTCAAGTACCAGATGATTCAAAATGAAAATGTCTCCTTGGTATATATAGGAGACTAGGAGGTATAATTACAGCTAATGGACTAAAGCCAACATAAATAAAATAACATTACTAATATAAAATGCCCCAATTAAGGGGTAATGATCCAATATTAGGGCTTAACATGCCCCTCTCCTTGAGACAAGTGTTGTCTGCAATGCTTAAGTAAATCTAAATGTTTATGTATAAAAGGCTCATCTTCCCAAGTGGAATCTTCAACCGGTAGTTTCCTCCATTTCATGAGATACTCTGAAATGGATCTATTCCTCAGTTGGCAAATTCTTGTGTCAGTGATGGCTTCAGGCTCCAATATGATTTTTCCTTCCTCGTCAAGTTCTGGAAATATAGTTTGAACTAGGATCTTGTTGCCTATAACCTTCTTTAAGCATGAAACATGGAAAAATGGGTGTACTCGTGAAGATGCAGGCAACTCCAATTTGTATGCCATAGTACCAATCTTTTGCAGCACCTTATAAGGGTGATAGTAATTTGGTGATAATTTATTATCCTTCTTGGCTTGCTTGAGGGACATCTGTTTGTATGGTTGTAGTCTTAAAAACACCCAATCCGCTACTTCAAAACTTCTTTCACTACGATGTTGATCTAGTTGTTATTTCATGCAATTATGTGCCATGGTTAGGTTGTCTGTTGCACCCTTTTCGTCACCTTGGTGAGAAAATAAGAGGTGCTTGCATGCCCAGTTGGGTCTTGCTGAGCATGACAGCTGTAGAGGAAAAAGTTAGAGAAAGGAAAACAAAACTATAAGCAAGAATTAAACAAATAAAAACTAAAATTATGAGCATATGGATATAGAGATAACAAACACAAAAATACCAATATCACCAATGTTTTTAGGCTGATCTATTGATGAAATCAAATCACAATGAAGAAAGGAGACTATGAGTCCCTTCTTCCTCCAAAGGAAGGCTCTTGGACCCTCACAAACTTGTTCTCCTTACAACAAGAAAAATGAAAATGGTGATGAAAGAACTCCTTTGAAAATCCACTCAATGGAGAGGTGGATTGCTCAATGAAATGGTGCCAAAGTGATCTTATCAAGGATGGAGTCGTTAAAACAATATAGGCAGCATAACATTACATGAAATTCCTTGAGAAAATGAGGTTTCTTCATGGCTTTTTATAGCATTGCATTGGGTTATTGTGTAACTCCTTTGTAGTGTGAAAAGAGGCCATTTAGGGCATTATTAGGTCTTTGACCAACCCACCATTCAGATTTAGCTTAGATTTGAGGGTCAAATCGGCTTGGGAGCTAATCCATAAGTGGTTGGGAGGTCGACTAATTCAATAAATGTGTCGTTTAGCAGGTGCGTGGGTTTTTGTGCCAATAGTTATGCATCGTGTGCGTATGCGCGCATGGTACGTTCCTGTTCCGCGCATGTGCGCGCACACCTAACTTTTGTAAAGCGCTCTTCAATTTTTTCACTACTTTGTATAGTTTTTGACCTTTTTGGAATGCTGTGAGATTAATTCAGGGCCATGAATGACTTCATTACTATTTGACGATGCTGAGTTCTTGTTGCCATGTGCGGCTGAAATTCCAGTGATAACAAATGCCCCCTGATGGATGAGGTTAGGATCATACGTATAGCCGAAATCCAACAATGTTTCTTCTACTAAGAATGTTGTTGTTAGATAGAGAAAGAGTGGGATCGTTCAGAGTGATCCGTTGGAGAAAAAAGGAACCGGTAGGACCCGACCTTTTGTAAGTTGTGAAAAATAGAAAACTGTGTACAAACGAGGTAGGCATGCCCCATGCTCGTGTTATGTAACTCTGAAAAAAGATGACTGAAGTGTTGGTGTAGACAACTGCAGCGCCCTCGGGGGCAGTGATGATAAAGGCAGAAGCCAATTCTGCAAAGGAACATACTCTGAATAATAGGCAATGATCACGAAAAATAAGTACTGGCGATGACGCAGGCATTGATGGCCCTACCACGTTCAGAGGTCTTCGGCAAATGATGAAAATAACTGCAATAGTCGCAAAGTAAGACCCACCATAACACGAGAAAGTTTTGGCGTCAAATGTTATGGGGGCCAATGATAACAGGGAGCAATGTTGTTTCACCCTGTGCCATCTAAGATCTCTCATTGAATGGGGAATGAGAATCAAGATACTGTCGCCCTTCCAGAAAATTATGCTGATGTCGAAAAAAGGGGAACGCGACTCCCAAAAGCAAGGGGCTTTGTGGACTCTACTGAGGTGAGGAAGTGGCAGAGGTACATGGACGAATTCAAGAAGTGGGAAGACTCAAGAATGCCCTTGGTTGGAGGAGGTATGAGATAAAAAGTGGCCGCAACTGTCTAACAAGGTCGAGTGTCAGGGAGATGACAAGACCGGTGATAAGTTATGCCAGAGGCGGGACAAGGTGAACAAATTCAGAGGGTAGAGGTAAGTGACCTGTGGAGTACTCTGAATATATGGATGATGCCGGCAAGCGTAGATGATAAGTAATGCTCCAACCAAGGGTGACATGGGTTGTGTTGAAACAGACCCTGAATTTTTGATCTTGAGGATAAAAAATTTTTGTAATCTTTGAGTATTTGCATTATATAAATTTTCTAAAGCAAAAAATTTCATCTCCAACGAATTCACGATGCCTTTATGGTTCATTTTTGAATAAAGAATGATAAAACTCTAAATGAATATAAGTCTTCCAATATTATGCGAAATAATCTTTTAAAATGGACTTTGATTTCAAACTTAAGGAATTTAAATTTACATCGAGATATCGGGATTCAGAGTTTCGAATGAACAAATGTTCAACACAAATTAAATAGCCAAATCCCGATCCCCGATTTCCTAATACATTAATCCTTAATTAAAAACATCATTTACTTAAATCAGATTTAAAAAGGGTTTAAACTTTAAGTTAATCTTATCGCAAAATCAGGATTCACGATTTTGTGAGAACAATGAAACCTGTCATCGTATTTTCCGATTTCCCGATCCCTGATTTCAGTTAATCCTTAAGTGAGGTTTGGAATTAATCTAATTATTGTTAAGCATGATTAAGATTAAATAATCATATCGGGATATCGGGGTTCGCGGTTTTGTGAGCATCAGTTTTCATGACATTGAATTTCCTGATCTCCCGATCCCCGATTTCCCGACGAATGAAATCCCGAAATTTTATTAATCTGGATTAATTAAGATAATAAAAAGATTTAAACTTAAATAATACATCACGATTTCGGCTATCGGGATTCTTCGATGACTTGTTTCCTTGACATCAAAAGTTCCGAAACTCCAATAAGAATGTTTTCAAATTTAAATCAAGATTAATGCTAATTAATCATTCTTAGAAACAAGGTTTAAGGTTTAAATTTTTGATAAACGATCTTTAATATGACAATTATCCAATTTGTTAAGTTTCTATTATATTTGAAAATATCGGGAAAGCTCAAGTACAAATATTAAATGAATATCTTCGGGGATATCTTTTGCATTAATTTCATAACAGAGTTACAAATCTCAATGATTTTATGATATATTCGAAATAAATTTTGAAACGTTTACATTATCATTTCGAAGCTAAATTCCGCTCTGTTATAGGTATTCAAGTGAACACAGAGCTATGGCACCCAAAAAGGCTTCGAAGAAAAATGAGGAACAACCAGAAGGTGATATTATTTCAGACACTACCGTATCTGGGGTACACTCTATCAAGTCATGGAATGGAATTTCCAAAATACTAGAAGATGAACTGAAGTATGCGGCCACCGATTCAGATAATCATCTCCGAGATATCGTCGAGACTGAGCTGCATAAGGTTGATGCACATCCGAGACTGGTTTCATATACCTATATGGTCGCCTGGGCACTGGATAAAGTAGATGTTCTGACCAGAAGTATTATGAACGAGCAAGGAGCTGTTATTGGCTCATTCAGGCCTGAACATATCCAAGTAATGTATAATCTCTCGCCCAATTATAGACACACTTATAATTCTGAGTTTGTAGCTGCATTTCAAAAAAAAGAGTGCATTGAAGGTGGCCAAACATACCCTGACATGATAAAAGGATGGGCTAGAGATGAAAACAGGTTTAGGTCTGATATACATGGAATTTATGCCACGGCTTCTTTATACGAATATATGGTGTATGTAGCAATGATGTTATGTAGACTCTTTGGAAGAAAGGATCCTTTTCACTTTAATGCAGACTGGACACCTTTCTTAGAAGAAGTTTCAGAGGGGCGTAGTTTCAATTGGCACAAAATTTCAATGATAAAGCTCAGCAGAAAAAGGCATGGCCATCATTTCCTGTTTATCTAGGAAAATTTGTTTTATTAAACATAGGTCATTCTAAGGCAGAAGTCGAATCGTTGGGTGAAGTGAAATTAGTAGATATAGAACACAGGAAACACGAGCCATATCAAATAATCAGTCGGCATGTCACACAATGTGGGTTGAAAGCATATGAACATGAAGTTTCATTTTATGATGATGTTTTTAGAAATGCTAAATCTTATGAGGAAGTTCAGAGTAGAGTGCAAACCTTGTCACCTGATGCACAAGTGGGGTTTGCATCTTTTCAAAGAAATAGACGACAATGTTTGCCAAAGATTTTACAAGGCAAAATGCCAACATCAACGCAAGAGCAAGAAACAATTCCTCCAGGATTTGAAACCATCATTCAATATAATTCAAGTGACAAAGATAAATTGAAAGATTTTGAAATACCTCCTCAGAATACAGAGGGTTCCCAGACCAAAGAAACACAGACAAAAAAGGGAAAGGGAATAGAAACAAGCCCAATAGACCTTGATGATATTTGAGAAAATGTTGGGGGAACAACTTCACAGGAACTTGGTAGTCCTATTACAGCATTGACTCCACTTCAGTCTACTTTTGGAACCCCTCATGAAGGAGTTCTATATGTAAGTGATTTAGAGCCTATTACTAGAGATGAAATTCCTTCATCTGATTATTTTTTCAGTAGAAAATGAAGAGCTGTCTTGAAACAGGAATTACATCCTGTAGGAGAAAAAATGATCAAAAAACATAAAATTATCATTGATGGAAAGAAGCTAAATCAAGGAGAATTTTCTACAGAGTTAGCAGGAACCATGGGTGCAATAGCATTAGCCAATATGTATTCTGTAGGAAATCTAACCACCATGCTAGAGCAGAAGGATCGAGAAATAATGCAACTGCAGGACAAGTTAAAGGAAAATGAAAAAAATATTAGCTGGGGAATACAAAAAGGTCTAGAGCAAGCTAGACTCAAAGACATCCAAGAAATCCAAAAGTTAAATGAAAATTTGGATGAGGCAAAAAACATGATACAGGTTACTCAAGAACAGGTGCAAAAGCTGGGCAATGAAAATAAATCTCTGCAAGATAAAATCATTTCAATTACTAATCAAGTGATTGA
>ML777103.1:1560257-1576703 GCA_009831015.1 Picea engelmannii | reverse complement strand
AAAAACTGGATATTCGTCTTAAGTCAAATAGAGCTTCCCGTTTTAAATTGATGAATTTTATTTCGATTGATGCAAGCTGAAATGTTTGATAATCCATTGAGCTTCTAAAGATTGTTCTAATCATCTCAATACTAACTCAATTTTGGAATGAGAAGGAAAATTTTGAAGAAGACTGTAGCTGAATTTCAAATAAGTGAGAAGTTCCGTAAAGGTTTTCAAAGACTTTATCTTTTCTTTTTTCTTACTCCTTGATCAGTTTATCAAAAATAAACTCTTGACCCCATTACCCAATGAAGGCACTAATTCTGCATGTTCTCCTCGTCCCGCAGGGAGACGAGGTCCCCAGTTGCAGCCTATGTTGAAACAGACCTTGAATTTTTCATCTTGAGGATAAAAAAAAATTGTAATCTTTGAGTATTTGCATTATATAAATTTTCTAAAGAAAAAAATTTCATCTCCAATGAATTCACGATGCCTTTATGGTTCATTTTTGAATAAAGAATGATAAAACTCTAAATGAATATAAGTCTTCCAATATTATGCGAAATAATCTTTTAAAACGGACTTTGATTTGAAACTTAAGGAATTTAAATTTACATCGAGATATCGGCATTCAGAGTTTCGAACGAACAAATGTTCAACACAAATTAAATAGCGAAATCTCGATCCCCGATTTCCCGATACATTAATCCTTAATTAAAAACATCATTTACTTAAATCAGATTTAAAAAGGTTTTAAACTTTAAGTTAATCTCATCGCAAAATTGAGATTCGCGATTTTGTGAGAACAAAGAAACTTGTCATCGTATTTTCCGATTTCCCGATCCCCGATTTCAGTTAATCCTTAAGTGAGGTTTGGAATTAATCTAATTACTGTTAAGAATGATTAAGAGTAAATAATCATATCGGGATATCAGGGTTCGCGGTTTTGTGAGCAGCAGTTTTCATGACATTGAATTTCCCAATCTCCCGATCCCCGATTTCCCGATGAATGAAATCCTGAAATTTTATTAATCTGGATTAATTAAGATAATAAAAAGATTTAAACTTAAATAATACATCGCGATTTCGGCTATCGAGATTCTTCGATGACTTGTTTCCTTGACATCAAAAGTTCCGAAACTCCGATAAGAATGTTTTCAAATTTAAATCAAGATTAATGCTAATTAATCATTCTTAGAAACAAGGTTTAAGGTTTAAATTTTTGATAAACGATCTTTAATACGACAATTATCCAATTTGTTAAGTTTCTATTATATTTGAAAATATCGGGAAAGCTCAAGTACAAATATTAAATGAATATCTTCGGGGATATCTTTTGCATTAATTTCATAACAGAGTTACAAATCTCGATGATTTTATGATATATTCGAAGTAAATTTTGAAACGTTTACATTATCATTTCAAAGCTAAATTCTTCTTTGTTACAGGTATTCAAGTGAACACAAAGCTATGGCATCCAAAAAGGCTTCGAAGAAAAATGAGGAACAACTAGAAGGTGATATTATTTCAGACACTACCATATCTGGGGTACACTCTATCAAGTCATGGAATGGAATTACCGAAATACTAGAAGATGAACTGAATTATGCGGCCACCGATTCGGATAATCATCTCCGAGATATCGCCGAGACTGAGCTGCATAAGGTTGTTGCACATCTGAGACTGGTTTCATATACCGATATGGTCGCCTGGGCACTGGATAAAGTATATGTTCCGACCAGAAGTATTATGAACGAGCAAGGAGCTGTTATCGGCTCATTCAAGACTGAACATATCCAAGTAATGTATAATCTCTCGCCCAATTATAGACACACTTATAATTCTGAGTTTGTAGCTGCATTCCAAAAAAAAAGAGTGCGTTGAAGGTGGCCAAACATACCCTGACATGATAAAAGGATGGGCTAGAGATGAAAACAGGTTTAGGGCTGATATACATGGAATTTATGCCACGGCTTCTTTAAACGAATATATGGTGTATGTAGCAATGATTTTATGTAGACTCTTTGGAAGAAAGGATCCTTTTCACTTTAATGCAGACTGGACACCTTTCTTAGAAGAAGTTTCAGAGGGGCGTAGTTTCAATTGGCACAAAATTTTATCAGACAACATCACTTCAGAGGTTATGAATTACAAAACAGTGGCCTTTTATATGTCAGCTTATATCATGGATGCCATTTTTTTTATGACTCCTTTCCCATTAATGAAGTGGAGTTGGAATGCCTCTTGCCCAGAACTTGTCCATAAGTACCACTCAGCTCTGTGGGAAGAAAATGAAAAAAATGCTTTGTATGAGGTTTGTCATTATGTAATTATTCCTCTACATAGAATTTTCTTTGGATGTGAACCCCCTCGCATTTCCAATACCATCATAGAAAATCTGAAATCAATTGCTGACTGGTTCACCAAGGAAAATTTTTCCTATGTGAGAGTTTATGGCTGTTCTATTCCGCCTCATGCACTTCCAAAAATTTTACCAGATAGGTTAATATGTAGAGAAGTGGCTTATCAGTTGGTAAATAGTGGTATTGGGCTAGAATTAAAAGCTTAGTAGAAAAAGGCATGGCCATCTTTTCCTGTTTATCTAGGAAAAATTGTTTTATTAAACATAGGTCATTCTAAGGCAGAAGCTGAATTGTTGGGTGAAGTGAAATTAGTAGATATAGAACACGGGAAACATGAGCCATATCAAATAATCAGTCGGCATGTCACACAATGTGGGTTGAAAGCATATGAACATGAAGTTTCATTTTATGATGATGTTTTTAGAAATGCTAAATCTTATGAGGAAGTTTAGAGTAGAGTGCAAACCTTGTCACCTGATGCACAGATGGGGTTTGCATCTTTTCAAAGAAATAGACGACAATATCTGCCAAAGATTTTACAAGGCGAAATGCCAACATCAACGCAAGAGCAAGAAACAATTCCTCCAGGATTTGAAACCATCATTCAATATAATTCAAGTGACAAAGATAAATTGAAAGATTCTGAAATACCTCCTCAGAATACAGAGGGTTCCCAGACCAAATAAACATAGACAGAAAAGGGAAAGGGAATAGAAACAATCCCAATAGACCTTGATGATATTAGAGAAAATGTTGGGGGAACAGCTTCACAGGAACTTGGTAGTCCTATTACAGCATTGACTCCACTTCAGTCTACTTTTGGAACCCCTCATGAAGGAGTTCTATATGTAAGTGATTTAGAACCAATTACCAGAGATGAAACTCCTTCATCTGATTATTTTTTCAGTAGAAAACGAAGAGTTGTCTTGAAATAGGAATTACATCCTGTAGGATAAAAAATGATCAAAAAACATAAAATTATCATTGATGGAAAGAATCTAAATGAAGGAGAATTTGCTACAGAGTTAGCAGCAACCATGGGTGCAATAGCATCATCCAATATGTATTCTGTAGGAAATCTAACCACCATGCTAGAGCAGAAGGATCAGGAAATAATGCAGCTGCAGGATAGGTTAAAGGAAAATGAAAAAATTATTGGCTAGGGAATACAAAAAGGTCTAGAGCAAGCTAGACTCAAAGACATCCAAGAAATCCAAAAGTTAAATGAAAATTTGGATGAGGAAAAAAACATGATACAGGTTACTCAAGAACAGGTGCAAAAGATGGGCAATGAAAATAAATCTCTACAAGATAAAATCATTTCAATTACTAATCAAGTGATTGAAATGGAACATTTCAAGACTAAAGCATCAGAGATATATGCAAATATTGAGGAAGAACAACAGAATATATTCTACAATCTGGAAATCATCCAGAATTATTTTCAAGAATCTAAATGGTCTATGGAAAAAGTAGTGCAAAAAGAAAGAGAAGCTAAAGCAGCAAGAAATTCTTTCCAAAAGATAATAACTTCTTTACAAAAAGAAGAAGCTAGAAAATCATAGAAGTTATCTATTTCAGAGCAGTTGAAAGGAGATATAATGATAAAGGTTTGGGAAACAAAATTGGAAGGATATAAAAGAATTACAAAATGGGTCAATGAAGATTGTCAAAATATCTTCGATTTTATTGAAAAATATTCAGTACATATCGGGACAGATAGCTTTTCCAAGTTGTTAGGAGAAATCAACATTAACAGGTGTCAGTTGAAAATAAAAGAACTCAAAGAAAAGAAAGCGGAAATCTCAAATATTAAAGTGGTCAACATTGCAGAAATTGATAAGTGGATGATAGCTTCAAGTTCGAAATTGGAGAAAGTTAAATTCACAAAGAAAACATTAGGAAGCCAATTGCTAGGCCTACAAAGAAGTTTCTTCTCTTTTGAAGCAAATGAAGTACCTGAGGCTCCTAAGGTATTGGTAAACTTTTTAGAGAAATATGTTCAATACATTGAAGCAAATAAAGAAAGTTCTTCAACTCAAATTTAAAACTTTGTAAATATTTCTATGTTTAGAATTTTGAAATAAATTGTAAATGGTTGACATTAGTTTATGCAACCGAAATATTAGGAAGTTGGTTAGTTACCAATGAAAAACTTTGATAGAAAGGTATAAATATAGTTTCAAGAGGCTGAAATAGGGCTTCAGAAATTTTGGAGAAAGCCAATTTTTGTACTATCAGCTTTGAAGTTTATCGGAATATAAACCGCAACAAGATTCTAGATCCTGCAATTTTGTGACTATGTTTCTCCCTTTGTTTATCATCCTTTGTTAAATCTTCTTATTAATGTGTGTTTCTAACAAGTGAATCAATTTGAAGTTATATGCATTGTTGTTTATTGTTTCAGATTGGTTTGGATGTTGAATGTGTTACAGTCTTTCCTCTGAAATTACTTTAGTGATTTTAAGACCTGTAAACATTATGTTCCTTAATATCTAATTCTATTAGAAATACTGTTTTTTTCTTTCATCATTGTCCATTGAAGTATAAGATTATTTCTAGATAAAAGCCTTATATTTCTTTATATTGTGTTCCATTGTTTACAATTTCAAAATTGTTGCAAAACCAAGAAACGACCTTGATTGTGTTTTTACATTACTGTTTTAGATTTCAAAGTTGTTTCATTAATATCATCTCTGAAAATCTGAAGTAATCAATCTATAAAAACCCTTTTACAAAACCTTTTAAAACTTTATCACCCATGACAACCCCTAGTGGTAGACAACCAAACGTAGAACCTAGTCTTCAGGATCAAACCAACGTTGCCCTAAACCTATTTAACACCATTCTGCAAACAACAACCAATAGGGCTGAGTTAGAAAGATCATGGGCTGCAATTGAACGTGATATAAGCATCCAAGAGCAACAGGAAGCAAGACAGAGACAGTTGGGAAACTAAATCTAATCTAGTCTTTCTTTGTTTCTTATTTTAAAGTATTATCATAAAAACCTTTTTTCGGATGCCTTGACGGTATGTTTTAGATCCTTAAAACATAAACTCAGGAACAACAAGTTGCACATGGCCAAAAGGAAGCAAGTCGTCAATGGTGACGACAAAAGAAAATGTAATGACTAGAAATAAAGGCGTTTGTACAATAAATAACGAATAATTTGGGGGAGAAATGTACAAATACAGAAACGGGTGCCCTAGTGTGAAATGAGTGCCCCAGGGAGGGCATAATTTTCTTGGAAAATGGATGAGGGGTGGGGGCCCCATTGGTGAGTTTCTGTATGAGGTAGGTGAAATGAGGATAGGTTCACAGATGGGCAAACTGATTGTGGATGAAATGGAGGGTTCATGATACTGCAGAGGTGCAGGTAAAAAAAATAGAACTGTCAAGAGATAATCTGGGAGTCCATGTGGGAAAGCTAGCAAAATGAGGAGAAGGAGTATGTGGCTGATTCATGACATGTTTGAAAGACTATCAGGACTCCCATCCCTAAAGGGTAATGAAGAATAGCATGAGTGTCAAAAAGTGCCAAAAGGTGCTATGAATGGGACAACTCATGTGGGTGAGAATGCTACCGGGTGACAGTACCGAAGGTGCAAATGGAGGCGTGGGTACTGCAGAGCCAAGAAGTGGGATCCTAGAGGCCAATATCAGAGGGTGTGACTGGAAATGTAAATGTGATACTGTGGGAAAGACTACATGCCAGTGCTAATTATATACCTGAAGGCGTGGTGTTGATGAATGATGATCAAGTACATGCACACATGACAACCAAATACCCAAAGTGAACAATATCTGAAGAGAATCTAAGATATGAGCATGTATTTGATAAATGTGACGATGCGCATGCATACCTGACCATGATATGAAAAAAAGGTGCCCCAGGGGCTCATAATGAAAAGTGACCCAGGGATTGTTGTGATGTAGGTGATGGGATGTTGATCCCATGGCTGAAGATGGTTTGAGAAACGGACGCCTTGGGCTCCCGGAATGGTGAGTGGAAGTTTGGCAAAAGGCCTATATATAGCTGTAGGGCCCACATTGCCACCTCATTTGTACCTGCTGCAATAGTGACTAGACGAGCAATTTTCAGAGGAGATTTGGAGATTCAGGAAGGACGAGACATTTGTTTGATGTTCTGCGAATATCAGGTTAGTGGTCTGATCATCCTGCATAGAAATAGGTTTTCAATTTTTGGGTAGGGGCTGTACGGAGGGTCGTACAGAGGGTTTGAGGGTGTGTTTTATGGGGTGTGGGCCCACATGCACAGGAGATTCGGTGAAAGGTGTGCATACGTGCATGTCTGTACACCGAATACATGTGCATGGGTGTGCGGTAGTGGGAATTTAAGGTGTGCTCGAAGGGCGCGCCTATGTGTTGAACAAGCGCGCATAAGTGCGCGTCTGTAGGTTTGACAGGCGTGCACCGATGTGCGTCTGTATGGTGAACAGGCACGCTTAAAAGCACGCCTTTGAAGTGAACAGGTGCATGCTGAGGCACACCTGTTCGGTGTACAGGCGCGCATATATGTGCGCCTATGTAATGAACAAGCACGCATGTGTGTGCGCCTGTGTGAACAAAAACCGCGCCTAGGAGGCAAGGTTTGAAGGGTAAAAAATGAGTCTTTTTTATGTTGTTGATGGTTGCATGAGTTGATATAGGACTCTGTGTTGTTTGCAGGTGGCCAGCAATGACGATGCTAGTGCGGTGGCGAGAGCGAGACTGGGCCCAGTTGCAAGATGTTGTGGCCATTGAGGGGCCTGGCGTGCGTGGGACTTTGGCAACCTGTGGGTTGCTAAAGTTTTTTGAGTGCCCGTTGATATGGGCACAGGAGTACTTATTGCAGTTCCTGATCCAGATGTGGAGTCCGGAGCTGCACTGCTTCCTCGTGCGAGGAGAGCAGATCCCCTTCACTATGGTGGAGGATATTTATTTTCTGACTGGGCTCCCCTTTTGGGGAACGCCCCTACCGGCCGAGCCGGTGCTGCCTAGGGATACATCCCTGGCCACGATTGGCCAGCGATACTGCTCAGGTCGGGACTTTATGTCTAGGACTGTGGTGAGCATCAGTGCTATAGACTCCCTAGCTCATCGTTGTATAGTGGCGATGATTGTACGAGTATACGGGTCACTGGCGACCCAGCGGATTAGTGGTGGCCAGCTGTTGGTGCTGGAGAGAGTGTTGGATGGAGAGCAGTTCACTTGGGGACTGACGCTTTATGCTAGGATGGTGGCACAGTTGGACCACTGTCGGTCTACTGATGGAGGAGAGTTTACTTTCGGGTCCATCCTAGTGGCCTAGTTTTTGGAGAGAGTGTCGATGTTGTGCCCGAGGGTTCTGCTGGAGATGCCGGGGGTGCGAGAGCCATGATTGAGGCGGTGGTCGACCATTTTTATTTGTCACAGTGGTGGCGAAGGTGGCCACTTCTTTTCGGTCGAGGCGACACGGATATGGCGGCAGATGCTGCAGGTGGTACTTCGATACCCCTATGCTGGGGTGGACTTCCGGGGCAACCCGGACATGGTGCTACCTCTAGGGGAGGCTTTTGACCATCGAGGTACGTTTAGTATGTTGGTATGTTTGTGATTTATGTTTTCTTTTGAGATATCAGTCCATATGTACATGATATAGATGCTGATACTATCTTTTGGTTGTTGTTTTGTGCATGTGTAGATGTGGCACCTCGCGGGCGCGAGGTGGAGATGCAGAAAGCATCGGCTCGTCGAGAGCCAGAGAGACGACCGCAGGGAGAGAGACGTTGGTGAGAGGATGTCGTAGGGCGACCTGTTGAGCCCGAGAGGGCAGCGAGGAGGCACCGGTTCGATGACCCTGGTGCGGGGCTATCACACGCTCCTCCGGCAGCGGCCGAAGTGGATTATGATGACATACACCGTCAGCTGGAGACGGTGTTGCAGGATCCGCTTGAGGGCATGTGGACTCGTATCCAGGATGAGAGCTTCCTGGAGCAGTGTGTGGGGGTGCCGCCACCATGGTGGGCCATAGTGCGGCGAGTAGCAGTGCTTGTGGCGATGATGAGTGGACGCCTACCGCTGGGGCAAGAGGGTCCTGTGGGTGGTCCTCCACCTCCTGGGGTAGGTGGTGGTGGGACACCACCTCCTCCTGAGGGAGGAGCAGGTGGTGGTGCGATAGAGGCACCATGATGTATATGTTTTTGTTGTATATAGGTTGGTGAGCCAATTTTTTGTACCGAGGTGTTGTGCTGGCCTGCGGATACGTGTATTTTTGTATGTAAACATTCGGATGGCCTGATGGGCCTTTATATATATATGAGTATACATATTTTGAGATCCTGATGTTGTCTACATGTGTTTTTTGTTGATGATTTTGATGATGTCTATTATATCTATATGTTGTGACAGGATTTGTGAGTTGTTTATATATGCGTAGCTTGATGTGATATATGCCAATCTAACACCATGTTAGCTATTTCATCTGTTGTTTGATTCAATTGTCTTGGAATATGTGTAAATGTAATGGAATCAAAATGTCAAGATAAAAGCCTAACCTGCAGGTATTTGCGAAAGAGGCACAAATCGCGTACATGGTAAACATTGTTGAGTTGGAGAACGACTAGTTGAGAGTCGAGGAAGATGCTAAGGTGACGAATATGATGACGTTGGGTGTCGGCCAGGAGGCCAATGACCGCAGTGTATTTGGCTTGGTTGTTGGTTGCTAGCCCCAAACATATGCCGCTTGAATGTAGTATTTCATGTGAGGGGGTGTATAGAGCCCAAGCAGCCGAAGCGAGATTTTGCGTCCAATGGTTGGCGCTGTCGGCATAACCAATGTGGTAGGTTGGTGGAGGAAGCATCTGTCAATAGCACCAAGGATAGTTTAGACGAGAGGGGAGGAGAAAAAGAAAAAACGCTAGAAAAAAGAAATAACCTAAAGTAGAATGACTACATTTAAGCATAAAATTTCTTGAGATACAACCCATTGACGGGTTCCTTGAGGGAGAGGCCTTCGGGGGAGGCCAAAATGTATGCACCTTTGGTGAGGCAATGTTGGATGATGTAAGGGCCATGCCAAAGTGATTCAAATTTTCCATGGCCAAAGGTATCATGAGCGATATCATAAGCCAAGACGAGGTCGCCTTCGCGGAATGATCGAAGGTTGACGTGGCGATCAAAGGTAGCCTTGGATCATTTTTTAGCTGCCTCGTTGTTCTGTAAGGAAGATCAATGATCTTCATCCAAAGACTCCAAGTTCAGCAAGCGCTGCTCCATTGGAGAAGTGTCAAGTAATAGCTCAATTGCGGTGTGTAAGGTGGGAATTTCGCACTCGATGGGAAGAGTTGCCTCGACCCCATGGACTAAATGGAATGGTGTGAAACCAGTAGCAATTTTCACCATCGTTTGAAAATCCCATAGCGCGGAAAATAACATATGATGCCAATTGGTTTTATGTTTATTAAATGTGCGTTGTAACATGGTCTTGAGGACTTTGTTCACTGCCTCAACCTATCCGTTTGACTGAGGATAATATGGGGAGGCAAACTCGTGAGAGAAGCCTAACCGAGATGAGAGTTTGACAAAGATCTCATTCTCGAAGTGTTTCCCATGGTCGGAAACGAGTTGGAGTGGTACTCCAAAATGGGATATGACGTGGTTAAAGAAAAAATGTGTGGCTGTGTCAGCAGTATTGTTGAACGTGGGCATAGCTTCGGCCCATTTGGTGAAGTAGTCAATGGCGAAAACGATGTATTTGTGACCATTGCTAGAGGGTGGATTGCAAGTCATAAAGTCGATGCCCCATTTGCAAAAAGGGTCGGCTGTAATGACAGGGTGGAGAAGAGCGGGGGGAGCCCGGGCTTTGTTGGCGTAGAGTTGACATTGCTCACATCGTTTCACGGCATGAATGCAATCATGAAACAAGGTAGGCCAAAATTAACCGGCTCGGATAATATTTTGATCCGTGGATATACCTGAAAGATGGCCCCCACATGCGCCGTTGTGGCGGTCGTTTAAGACTCTGTCGACCTCGTCAATAGTTAGGCATCGACGAAGAATGGTGTCTACACCCCGCCGGTATAGGATGTCTCCGATGAGGAGATAGCGGGGGGCCTGATGGCGGATACGTCGACGATCATCTCATGAAAGGTGGTTACCGAAATTTTGAGTTCATAGGTAAACGAGAAGGTCACCATACCAAGGATCACCTGAAGTGATGTAAAAAAGATGTTCATCAGGAAATTCGGTGTTGACGGGGGCACTGGTGGTGTCAGAGGGGAGGGTTGTGACAAGTTCAGCGAGAACAAGGGCCTTCTTACTCTTAGGTGTTGAGAACTCGAGGTCGTACTCCTAAAGGATAACGATCCATCGAATGAATTTGTCGTTAACTTGTCGATGGCTGAGAAAGTACTGCATAGGGTTGGAATCTGTGATGACCTTGGTGGTGCGAAGCAAAATGTAATGGCGCAGTTTCTAGACTGCAAGAACAACTGCAAGAGCAAGTTTCTCTTCATGTTTATATTTCAAGGGTGGTCTTGAGAGGTTCTTACTAACGTAGTAAATGACGTGTTCACGATTGTCATCTCCGAGATGGACGAGGACGTCGGCTACTGATACAGCTAACGCTGATATGTAGAGGATGTAGTCGCGATTATAGTCAGGTGCACTAATTAACGGTGCATTGGAAAGCGCTGCTTTAAGATCATCAAATGACTGTTGGCCATGGTCGTCCCAGTGAAAAGGGATGTCGTGACGTAGTAAGCGGAGGAAACCATGTGCGCGTATGGAGTAATCAGGAACAAAGCATTTGAGAAAGTTAGCTTTTCCCTGTAGACTCTGAAGTTGTCATAAATTTTGAGGAGGTAGAATTTCAGTGATAGCTTTGACTTTGAGGGGGTCCACGGTAATACCACTTTGGGAAAGAATAAAACTGAGGAGGTGCCCTGCAGTGACACAGAACACACACTTGAGAGGATTCAAGCAGATGTTGTACTGACGACACCATTGAAAGATGATTCGTAAATCATCGAGATGCTGGGTGCGTTTCTTGGATCGTGCTGTGAGGTCGTCCAAGTAGGTAAGGATGATTTTAGCTAGATCGTGGAAGATGTATGTCATTGCCCGCTGGAAAGTTGCGCCGGCATTCTTTAAGCCGAAAGGAATGACATGATATGCAAAGGTACCCCATGGGGTAGTGAATGCAGTTTTATACTAATTGGCTGGGTGGATTTGGATTTGGTTATAGCCAGAGAATCCGTCCATAAAGGAGAGAGCCTCATGGCCAGTGCAGTCGTCGATAATTTGATCAATGAAAGGTGTTGGAAAGTTGTCTTTTGGACATGTGTTATTGAGATCATGGAAGTCGGTGCAAACGCGGATAGTGCCCTGTTTTTTGTCGACGGGTACAGGGTTGGAAACCCACAAAGTGTAAGAGATGGGATAAATAAACTCGGCCGCACGTAATTTGTCAATTTCAGCTTTGATAGCCGTAGCTTTGGATGGGTGTAGCGGTCGTTGTTTTTGGCGAACTGGTGTTATGTCAGGCCAGGTGTTGATGGGATGTTCGACAATAGTGGGATCGAGGCCAGGCATTTCCGTGTATGACTAGGCGAAAATATCCCTATATTTCTGGAAGAGGGCTTTATATGTGGCGATTTCCTGAGGAGTGCAAGCAGCTCCAATGGTGATTTCTTCGACGATGTCATTTTTAATGGAAATGTCGATTTTGATGGTGGGGGAAATGTTGGCCATGTTACCTTCATCGAATGCATCAGGGGCAAGAATAGGATTTTTGAACCAATCGATAGGCCCGGATGGGATAAAATCTTTGGTTTCGATTGTGTAAATGGGGTTTTGGTTCGAAGGCATGAGGGCTTCCTTTCGAGAGAAGAGTGTGCGGTGATGTAGCACATCCCAGGGAGAGTCTGGGCGGTTTAGCTCTTCGAGTATTTCCTCATTGCATTGGAAATGTCAGGAATACAAAGGGTCGTGAGGAGTGATCTCGGTGATAGTGTGGTTGCCCCCTGATGGAGAAGCAGAGGGGGCAATGCTAGGATATGGTGAGGGTTTACTCGACATAAACCATATATTGAAGTACTGAGGGGAACCCGTGGTGGTTGGGTGGAAAGTGTCTATAGGGGAATGAGCAAGAGAGTTGGGGGGGTTGCAGGGTAAATCCTCAGAGACGTCATTTAAGAACCATGGCGGTGTTGGGAGTGCCTCGGCTTCAAGAGAAATGACATGAAGATCCACGAGTGATGAAGTAATGTCAATTATCACCTCTGCAGGTCGGTGAAGCAGGGTCAATTAACGTTGCCTGTATGCAAGGATCATAGGACACTGGTATGTAAAATGAGCTAATGAATCATAAAGAGAGCAAGGGCATCTCATACGTTCATTGACTGAAGTGATGACATAGCGAATGTCAGTGATTTTTTACGAGGACTTAGCAGGGTGTGGGTTGTTCTGGAAGTTCTGGCGTACCGCTACTAATGTCTGCCGAAAGCGCGGCAGTGCTAGGAAATGATGGGTGTAATGGCCATACTCTGAACATATAGCACAAGCATATTTGGTCCTCAACCCTTTACTACTGGAAGGGTTGGTGGTAGTAGTGGTACTAGCAGTAGTGACAGGTGTTGTGGGAGTTTGATTGGGGGGGATCAAATTCTGTAATTCGGGTAGTGATGGATAGTTGTTGGTTTGGTGGCCCTCTTTTTCACATAGTGCACAAGGTGGTGGTATGCATGGAGGAAGTGGAGTGGTGGGCTCTTTCTTCATTCTCCTACCCCCAGCTGTAGCCGAGAGGTTAGTGAGTGGGAGGGTAATGGGGGTGATGATGGGAATCGTCATGGGAAGTCCGTCTTATGGGGGAAGGGATGGTCGAGGGACCATCTCTGGTGGGTGTAAATACCAAACTAGGATTGCTAACACCATATTAGGTAGTGTGAGCGTAGCAGCTACTTGAAAAGCTTCAATACCCGGGGGAGGGTAAAAGAAGGGAATTTGGGTGAGGGGTTGGGGGAGTGTCTCCCAGACGGGATTATTCCCTTGAGGGGATGTGGATTCATGGACTATTGAGGTCAACAAGTGTGTAGGAGGCTTCGGTGGGAGTGGTTCTGTGACTATTGAGACGTCAGGAATGACTGAAGCCTCATGAGGAGGAAGAGCATCCTCCATGTGAGTTCCGTTAGATGAGATGACGCATACTTGATTAGCAGGATGAAGGAGTGGTGGTGCTCCATGGTATGTCCCTAATAAGGATGGATATTTGAAAATCCCAGGACCCATCTCTACAAGAGGATATGCGTCTTGGTTGGTGTGGATGAGAGGAAGAATGTTATTGAGGTTGGCAGATGGGTTAGGCTCATATTGTGAGACTTGGTCGATGGTCACGATCTTCCCATTGTGGGGAAACATCATTGTCCAAAAGATGGAATATGCCACTGCCTTCATAGCGTACATGTAGCTATGACTGAACTTGATATTATAATCGAGCAGGGCGTCGATAACTTCGATATCAATGAGGATAGTCTTTCCCCCGAGTTCAATGGGGACATTTTGGAAGAGCCCTTCAGGAGAGGATGGACGTCCGTCATAAGCTTGTAATGTGATGGTAGAGGGTATGAGTTCCGGGGAACCAAGTTTCTGCCATACTATTTTGGACATGATGCACGTAGAGGCACCTTCATTGATGATACATCGATGAACTGTGATGTTTCGTATTTTCACTGGTATTTGAAAAGTGATCAAGGTGGGAAGACGAGGTTCTCCGCTATCAAGATCAAAGGTGATGAGTCGAGTATCTGAAGGGTCAACTACCCCCAAGGAAGAAAGTAAATATTTCTGTTGTGAAGGACAATTCTGGAGGACTTCCAAGACTGACATGGCAGCCGGGGATTGTGCTAAGTTGTCTACCAAGCTATAGTTATGAGCTGCCCTAGCCTGTGGGTTGTGGACATTCTGACGCAAGGGGATGCGAGGGATGCATAGTGGTGGTTCGATGGAAGGGAGAGGGATCACCAATGGGGGTCCCGTCGGTGTAGGGTTTGTTTCTGGAGAGATGGGAGTGGACTCAGCGGGTGTAGGATACTGACGATTACGCGTTTGCAGAAAAATTTCTTCCTCACTGGTGAGAAGAATTGTATGCTCTGCTAGATTGTTGGGGTTGTGGTATTGTCCCACCTGAGGTGGGGGATGCTGTGTGTCATGTTGGGTGTTTATCACACCTTGATGTGGGATAGGATTTTGCAGCATGGTGGGAGGGGGTTGTTGCACATATTGTTGTGGTGCTTGTTGAGGGGCAGTTTGTGCAGGAGAATGGGGAATACTACCCGAGTCTTTCAACCATTTGAAATCAGTTATCTAGGGGAAATGGTGAGTGTAATGACCGAACTCACCACAAAGAGCACAAGGGAATATGGTTTTAATATTATTTCGCCCTTGGCGTTTGTTGTTATTTCCCCCTTGGGGGTTTTGGTTCCCTTGGATCTGGTTGCCCCCAGTTGGTTGGTGTTGTGGGGGTTGATTCCCTCCTTGACCTAGGTTGTCGTTATTCCTATTCCATTCTTTCTTCTTGGCATTGTTCGATGGATGGGTTGGATTGGCTGTGTTCAACTGTTCAAAATTTTGGTATTGTTGAGCAGCAAAGGGTTGAACAAAATTTACCCCGCGTGAGGATGTGGGGGAGCCATGGGTGGTGGGGGACCAGGAAACGGGAAGTATGGATTCTGTGGTGGTACCAATCCATAAGGTACATAGGAAGGTGTAGTTCGTTCGCTAGTACTATAAGATGATGTTGAGGGAGTACCACTGTTTGTGGGAATAGGTGGATGTATGGGAGGTGTCGGTGGTGGTCCACTGATGGGTGGAGGTATAGCAACAGGGTATGGTTGTTGATAAGGGGGTGGGGGGTAATAAGAAGTGCCCCCGTAGGCCGGTGGGTATTGAGGTGTTCCATACATTGGTGGTGGTTGGGGTTGTGGACCATGGCGTGTGGTGGCACCGATTAGTCTGTCTGCTGAGTGAGACATCCTAGGTTTGTCTTGCCCAAATGGCATAGGTTTTGGAAGATCAGGAAGTACTGTGTATAAGTACCCTGACTGTGCATAGATGAGGTCATACTATTGGGCCTTACTGATGGATTCCTCTTCAGATTGAGGGAAGGTAGAAGCTACATCCTTACCAAGGAGAGAGACAAGTGATCTAAGAAACCAGTCGAGACATTGTTGCTTGGTGGTTTCTGCTTTACACAAACTACGTTGCCTACGCCATTCATGAATGTGGTCAACGATGTGTGTGGCTGAGGTTTGTTTGAAGTTAGACAGTAGTTCTAGACCATTGTCATGGCGGATGGGTAATTGGAAGAAGGTCAAGAATGCTTTGGCCAATGACTCAAAGGTCGTGTGGGACCCTGATTTTTCTTTGACATACCATTTGGCTGACGGGCCAGTGAGTGTGCGTTGAAATAATCGTAGTCATATGGAATCATCCATAATACTATTGGAAGAACACCATCTATGAAAGGTCATGACATGGTTGGCAGGGTCATCCCCTGCCTTCTCTTCAAATTTTGGTATGTCTAAAGGAAGTTTTGTTGGCATTGCAGGCCATGTGGCGTCATGCAATATAGGATCATTGGTGAGTTTGGTGAGATCCGGTATGTTGAGAGAGGCCAAATATGGCATCTGTAGTGGGGGGAAAGGGTTAGCTTCGGCCATGGTGTGTTGTGAACCTGACCCTTGATGGGGACTAGGTGGGTTGGTGCTCCCTCCTTGAGAAGAAGTGGGTCCCCTGCTTCCGTGCAAAGGAGAGCGAGTGAACGGATGACCTTGGGAAGTTGACCCAAGTAATGTAGAACCAAGAAACGTTGATCCTAATATAGTAGCACTCATAGGAGTGTGTGAAGGAGGTGTCGATGAGCAGGCACGACCAGATACTCCCCCTAAGATAGGAGGGAGGTTGAGCAAGCATCGTGAACAATGTTGGTCACTATAATTGCTTAATTAATTTCAAACAACCAAGTGAAACATAAATTATCAACCCAGGGAAGTCTTTTGTTTCAAAGATAGCTGCGCACTATATATGCTCAATTCCAAAAGCACTTAGTGTTGTAGTAAGGA
>ML777103.1:1506436-1540026 GCA_009831015.1 Picea engelmannii | reverse complement strand
TCAGGTGTCTTCTCTGTTACGAAAATTTTCAATACTTCCATGATCTCCCCTTTTAAACCGTCCATCATCTCTTGTAGTTAATCTTTTATCACTATCTTCTGTTGTAAATCATTTATGTCCCTACGCATTTCTTCACCTTCATCAAGAGTCCAAGTAGGATTTTTTGGAGGGTTATTTGGTGTAGAAATTCCCTTTTTGGGTGGCATGTTGGCCAAGTATCACTTTTGAACCTTGATTTTGAGGTGGTTCTGCTAGACAATATGTCTTCTGTTGTATCTCCCAAGTTTTGGCCCTTCTAGGTATGAAACTTACTTTTATGTAGTTCTCTGATATTTGTTCTCTGCAATTCCATAGGTCTGATCAAAATTGGATGTGCCAAGTGGATTTACAGTAACTTCCCCACAACTTGCCGATTTTTGGCCTTTCTAAGAGATCTCACTTGTATAGCGTGCCCCACACAAAATTATTGATATAAAATTCTGAACCTTGCACCCGAAATACTGCAGATAGTCCATGATCCAATGAAACCAGTCCCACTCCATTTGGATACTCTAGCAAGAAGTTATGATTTTTTTATTTGGAACACCTTCTTGAGACTAGTCAATAGGACTAGTCAGATACCCTATCTTACACAATGTGTATCTACAAATTTACGATGACCCAGAAGCTAAAATGTTTACCACAGATACCTTACTAATTTCTATAAATGGCCTCCAAAGTTCAGGGTCTGAAACATTAAATAAAATAACATTACTAATATAATATGCCCCAATTAAGGGGTAATGAGCCAATATTAGGGCTTAACATGCAACAAGACTCACCAGACTTTGTCAAAACATGGATTTGTAGCATACATATCCTTCCATGCGTCATAAGTTGCATAATGCCCTTCTAAAATGTGTATAAAATGTATTGGGATTTGAATTAACAAGTCCTCCATATTATTGGAGGTACCCTTATTATATTTAATCACCAAATTGAACTATTGAAGATAGGATGCCCAATTTAAATGGTGTTGTTCCTACATCTTACCCTGTGAATTAACAAATATCAATGAGTGATGGTCGGTATGAAGGATGGTTTGTTTACACATAATGTAGTGTCTCCATTGTTTGAGTGCCTACACCAAGCTATATAATTAGTTTTCATATGTGTTTTAGTTGACTTTGGCTTCGACAAGAGTCTGGGAGTGATACTCTACTTGATGGCCTCCCTATTTATTTACAACCCTAATGGTTATTTGAGAGGCATCCATATCGATCTGAAAGGGATGATTCATGTATGGTAGCCATAGAAAAGGGGCCAAACACAATTTTGTCTTCGATTTCATAAAATGGTGCTCAACCTTTGTATTCCACACAAATTTTACTTGATATGAAAGTTGATGCAGAGGGTGAGCCTATTGTGAGAAGTGGGAGAAAATTTTCCTTTATAAATTTATGCCCCCCATAAAACTTTTAATATCATGTGCATTTGATGGAGCTATCCATTGTGAAAAATCATGCACCAGAGAAAGATCTAGGTGCAAACCTTGTGTATCCACTATGAATCCCAAGTACTAGATGAAAGTATGTCCAAAGAAGGACTTATTTTCATTCACTTGCAACTTATGTTCAAACAACAAATCAAGCACTTTGCACACATGCTACATATGGTCTTCCCAATATTTACTGAAGATCAGAATATAATCCAAATAAATGACAATAAACTTACCCAGATGTGGTATGAAGATGTCATTAGTGAGCAACATAAAAGTGGCTAGCGCATTCATCAACCCAAATGGCATTACCATCCACTCGAAGAGCCTAAATTTGGTTTTTAATGTTTTCTTCCATGTGTCTTCTTATTTCATGTGCACTTGATGATACCTTATTTTCAATTCCATCTTAGTGAAGAAGCAAGCCCCATGTAGTTGGTACAACAAATCCTCGATCTGGGGTAGGGGATATCAGTTTTTAATAGTGGATTTATTGAGGGAATGATAGTCATTTACAAGGCACCACTCATGATTTTATTTCTTTGGAATAATAAAGGTAGGGGATGTACAAGGCGATAATGAAGGTTTTATGTGGCATGATTTCATAAGTTGTCCATTTTGGCGTTAAATTTAAAAATCTTCTTGAGGAAGAAGGAGGTAGGAAGGGGCATTGGGAAATGATGCACCTACTATGAGGTCAATGGAATGATCAATAGAGAGAGATGGGACCTAGTCTCGTGGGTTATGTGAATACATTGAAAAACTCTGGGAGTAAGGGGACCATGTCCATAGGTGTAAGAGTGGAAATATTATTTGGTTTAACAAGGTGAACTAGGCACAATAATACACATTTATTGATATTGATTTTCTTAACTACTACATTGTCAATAAGTGATGGAGTGTATTTAGGAGTAGAGGATGTGAAAACATAGGTGCACCGATCAGGTTGCATATGGTATTAGTGATATTTGTCATGGTACACAAAATTTTTTGCTTATTGGTAAGGAAGGGCAAGCAATAAGTCGACACAATCCAAAGGGGAGACATCACATGTGAATGTATTGAGAAACAGGCCAATGGAAAAGGTGGTTGCACAACACCAAGAAACTGTGAGACGAGGGCCTCCCTTGTGTACCCAACCAAGTTTTTATGGGGATAGATGTGGAGTAGTGGGGAGTTGGAGGTGTTGTACAAAGTCTTGGGAGACAAGGTTCTTTTGGTTTCCATTGTTCATAATGAGGGTGGCCAATTCGTGTTTAATATGGAAATTATGGGTGAAAATTGGAATAACAAATGTGCCTAGTTCATTGGAGGTCATTAGAATGAGGGATGGGTATGATTTAGTAGGAAATGTAACATCCCCGACCCTCCAAAGGTCGAGAAATGCTACCAACACTTATGAATTTATCCCTTTAAAGCTCTGATACCATACTGTAACATCCTTTGGGCTGTCAACCCACGTCAGGAGTAATGATACTGCGGAATAACACTTATATAACATGCATTTAAATAAATTCAATACATTAACACAGAGTAAGAACATAATTACTACTACCATACATAATCCATGGAATTAACAATAATTCATATGCACAACAGTAAACATCATCGCAACAGAATACATGATAATATTGCAAGCATCACAAACATGCATTTAAAAGATGAATTTAAACACATGCATATGCCTATCTTTGAAACTAGATGTAATTCACCAACTGCGTGCAGACCTTCCAGGAACCACCCAACCTTAGACTATGCTTCTCATCACTCTCAACAGTAGGTCACCCCCGAGTTGGGAATAAGCTCCACGAGGCAGGGAATCCTAGGCTAGGCAAGGTCAATGGGAAGACACCCAGTTACAGAGGAAGGATTTTCTCCAAGGAGTCACTTATGCCCACTGCTCACATACTCTCATTCCCCACATGCATGTCCCACCCTAGGAGTATACACCTTTAGTGTCACAAAGACAGTCCTTTGACTACTAACCTCCCTTGCCTTGGGCTTCAGCAACAGACCGGACCGGAAGTCTCAGATTTCTGTAGCAGCTATAAGACCCCTTCGAGGAGTTCTTACTTCCTCAACACAATCTCTCACCTGGAGAGAGTTTCTCACAGGTTTGGCAACCTGTTCTTGTGACCAATTCCAGCAGAGTGAGGACACAACAACAAGGATCAAAAACACACAGTCAATGGAAACAACCTCACATGGTTAGGAAATACGCTGCCACAACAGCCCACTGGGATAACACAACATGACCCAGAATAATTTGGGCTTCTCAATCATGCAAGACGAAACAAAATCAGGGTTATGGTTTCGGGATTGCATAAGGGTGAATAGAGATCTCATGCACAAGCTTGAACTGTCCAGGTAAGGGATCTAAAAACAACACTAGACAGAGGTCAATCATGGATAGTCATCAGTTTAGAGAAACGATGGAGAATTGGAAGGTCCAACCCCCAGACTCAGGTGATGGATGGAGAAATGTCGAACCCCCAACACAACTTATTCCTATGGTTTTAACTACATGCACATGGGTCAACACATGTCTCCCATGAAGCTGCATGAGCTCCATTAACATGTGTTCCTCTCCAAGAACTTAGGACAAAACATATACATTTGCACAATACTTTGGAATAATAAAGAATTATTATTCCCAAGGGATTAAACCCCCAAGCTTAGCCCTTATTTCTTAAATTTCAACCCCCTCTCCCTTACCCAGGATTTGTGGAAGATTAGTCCCCATCACTCATTCATCGTGGTCAGTCCACACGCAGAGATGTTTATCTTTTATTAATAATGTGCATAATTACATGTACAAAATCAGGCTCATGGACTTTAACACTTAGGCTCTCCGGACTAATAAAAACATAAGCCTATCAGTTTATCAATACTCAGCTCACCAGCCTACAAAGTATGATTTAAAAAACATGATTACAACATGGATCATTCTTTGGGATATTACAATCCCCTCCCCTTATTTTTGCACTCTCCGCAATGCAACTTTCACACAACATCCGCGGGATTTTCAAAATCTTAAAAAAGATGTAAGTATTTTGTCCACATAACATCCTCATGCTCCCATGTCGCATCCTCAGGACTGTACCATGTCCAATGGACCTTTACAATCCCTATAGCTTGATTCCAGAGCTATTTTCTTTTCCTGTCCAATATGAACACAGGATGCACTTGCAGGACACCTTCTTACTCCACTTGAATCACATTCCAATCGATAACATGATTAGCATCGGGTATATATTTCTTAAGAAATGAAACATGAAACACATTATGTATAGTCATGGATGCAGCTAATGCAATCATATATGCAACTGGCCCAATCCTTCCTAGGATTTCAAATGGCCCACAAAATCTGGTTGCCAACTTGGCACAGTTTCCCATCCTTAGGGAACTTCTGTTAGCTTTCACTTTCAGGAAAACATGGTCACCCACTTTAAACTCCCTGTGGGTTCTGTTTTTATCAACATAACTTTTCTTCCTGTCCTGGGCATCTTTCAAATTCTGCTTAATTTTTAGCATTTTCTCTTCCATTTCCTTGAGCAACTCTAGCCCAACTACTGCTCTGTCAGCTGGATTATCCCAGCTTACTGAAGTATTTCACTTTATTCCATAAAGTGCTTCAAATGGGCTCATCTTCAATGATGCTTGAGACCCATTATTGTAGGTGAATTCTACCAAGTGCAGGTAGTCTTCCCATTGTTGTTGGGGAAAAACACCCTACAGACTAGCAAATAGAGTTCAGACTTTGCATGCAGATATGACCGAATAGAAATTACTTTCTACCTTCATCCCTAGATTTAAATCCCCTTTTCTTAGTAAATGCATGGAAATATCAACCTACCTCGTTACCGGCATTTGATTTCGATCCTCCATTGTGCTTGATTACTTGTTCGCAATGCTCCTTCCAAAGATGACCTGCATTCAAGATGAGCAACAACTATGCATGCATACTACTGATATACTAACGGGTTACAAATCAAACATAAACTAATCAAACCATAAAAAGTTCATGAATTGGGATGGGAAAATCATTCTCTTTATTACTTAAAATCAGTCAACTTACAAAAGTTGAGATCGACCACCACTCCTTGAACCTGATCCTGGGCTCCTCTTCTTCTGTCCTTCAACTGCTTTGCTTTAAATCTCCTTTCACATTAGGAAAGGATAAAGGGTTGGGACAATGGAATACGTAAATGGGCAAAGTTTCTTTGCTATATTTTTCCTCTTTTCAAATGATTCCCCTACCCCTTCATTTATAGGCTAGAAGGAGCTAGGTATTTGGATGAACCTTCGGCCATGCATGGCCGGGAGTTTCAGTTAACTCACCCATAGCTTTTTGTTCCATCGACAAATTTCCTTTTTTCATGCTTTTGTTGGTCCACGCAGGTTGTTTTGGGTCATCCAGTGTGTACACACATGCAGTAATGGCTTAGGGCGCGTGGGCCTTTACACAAGAAGATTTTCAAAGAGTTGTTCAGCAATGTTTTTGGAAAAGAAAGGATATGAGTTGGCCTGATGCCAGGTAAACATGTGTGGTCCAATTTAGGGTTATAACTGATGCTCCCTAATGTGTGAGGTCAGAAGAGAATTTGATGGCTGAAATACATCACCAATCTTTACTGATGTTCCGAACGATTGAGCCCAAGGACCAGGAACCGGGAGGTGCCATCTACAAAATAACCAATGTCTCACATAGGCAAGCATACCCATGCTCGGGATAAAAATAGAATCATGTCTACCAATCAAATACACTGTAGATCCATGTCAAATAAATATAAAGAGTAGCCACGAACAATACATAGCGGAGCTACATCTCGAAATCAAAAAGATATACATATAGAGTATCCATCTTCCAGAAGCTGATTTGGCCTGATGGTTGGAGATGAGATCTTCAGAGATCGAGAAAAAACTTCAAAATCTTCCAAAAATAGGGTAGGAGTGTAATATGAGTGTACGACTGCACTACCCAGAGGTCTTCGATGGCTCGTCGGTCATGGATTTGATAATCTTGATGATCGGACTGAAGGCTTCAGTGATTTCGAACAAGGAATTGATTGGACATTCAGGATGGCCGGGTATGCGGACAAGAGACACATTGTAGAGGGGCCGAGTCAGGCTTAGTGACAAACTTCCCTTGGAAAATAGCACGACAAGTGATGAGACTCAGGCAGCATGTATGTTAATCATAAGTCTATGAAGCAGGAGGCAACACAAACTCTCCATATGTTTGGAAGAATAACCAAATGGTGGAGGACACAAATCTATATAGCGAGAAAAGCTTCCTAAGGTCATACTACATCCCATAGTCTGATGAACAAACAGACAGATGTGATTTATCCAAGGGCGACTCATTATGTTTCCAATAAAGAAAATACTTTTCCCTTCCTCTTTTTGGGGTATATTTGATTTTTTTGTTCTTTTCAATAATTGTGGAAAAAGAATAAAGGAATATTACATTACAATGGAGGAACGAGTATTGCAAACATACAAGATCAAGGCATAAGGACAAGACTGATGTTCTAGTAAAATGATACTCGGGAAAAATCCTTCGGTGGCCAAAGGTGTTAAGATGCAGAAGCAAACTGTCACAAAGATGGTGGATAAGGTATGCAAATGTGGTTGATAAAACACACAATGGTAACGTCCTTCGATGTAAGTTTAATGAGCCCAGAAAAGGTAAGCTCGGTGGTTTTTCATATTTAGAGAGTCTGAAAAAACATAAAAGGAGACTCCACTGGAGTACCTTTTTTGAAGATAGTCTAGTCAGTTCGAAAGAGGGGTAAACTAGCACCGATTAGATGTTGATTCAAAACCATTTTAATGAGTGTGACAAGGACAAGATCACTCGGCCATTTTTTCACTTTTAAGGAGTCTGAAAAAAGATTAACTATGGACTCCGTTAGGAATATTTTTCTGGACCAATTTAACGAGTGTGAAAGAATAAGGTCACTCGACGATATTTTCAATTTTAGGGAGTCTGAAAAGAGCTTAACTATGGGCTCCGTGGGGGTTTATTTTTCGTAAGTTTAGTCCCTCAGGCCCAAAAAAGGGGTAAAATTATACCTGAGAGTACTCTTCTAAATAACGGAAGTTCTATAGAGTATACCTTTTTTCGTACAGTTGACCGTCCAGACTGAAAAAGGGGTAAGCTACTGCCGGATAGACGTGACTTCAAATTTCAGTTTAATGAGCGTGAAAGGCCACAAGATCACTCGACAATCTTTTCATGTTTAGAGGGTCTGAAAAGGGCTTAAAAGCAGACCCGTTATTTTTGGGGGTCCTGAGGGTGAGACAAAGAGCAAAGAAGAATCATGCAAATGAGGCTCAAACTCATATTCATGAAAGACTATAAGGACTCCCAAACCTACAGTGTTTTAGAGACGGCATGGACACCATAATGCAACCAGGACCTACCTAGGGAATCCATGTTCTGGTAAGCTCTACCGCCAAGTTGTGACACTTCTAAAGAAGATATGATGGTTCTGTGTCATAACCTGATGGGATCGATCCTATAGCAGAGGAAAAAGACAACAAGACGCAAAAGTCGGGGTAGAAACCTAACCTATATGCTCAAGTTGATTCTTGGAAAAAATTTCATGGACTGTCAAAAATTTTTCAAAAATAAAAAAAAGTGTCCCAATACCCGATCAAATCCCTCCCATATAACTCCTGAATGACTCTAAATGGTTTTTGGTATAAAGAAATTGATAAGGGAGGCCAAAAAAGTGACAAAAAGAGGCCAAAAAGTCTATAAATAGAAGTTGGCAGCTCATTATCACTATTGTTGATTTGGAAATTGACTCTGGAGCCAAAAGACCCCCTTTGCTAAAAAAAGGTGATTCCAAGAGCTACAGTGGACAAAACGAACTTCTGCTTGGACCAAGTAAGTACAAACTCCCCTATCTAGCTATTCAATTCTTCAGTTTTTCCTTTAAGTTCATTTTTTGGGTGGGTGTCGACCTTAAAAAGGTCAACCCTAGGTACACGCGGGCTGTCTCTGGACAGGCCACGTGTACACTCGGGTAGAGTAAAGTCTGCCCGCATGTACATGCAACTGTCGCCTCTACAAGTCGTGTGGACCCCCCTTTTGTAGCAAAAAGAGAACTAAAGGGCAAGTACTAACCCTCCTGAACTTTGTTGTGTTGGCAGGATGTATGTCTAGTGGAGGGAAAGGGAGCATGAAGCAATCAGTGAGTTGGTTGCGGGAGATCCGAATGTCGTGGCCGTGTTGATGCAATGTGGTTTACTGAAGTTCTTCCTATGTCCATTTATGCGAGTGCAACCAAGGCTATTGAATGCCTTGATTGACTACTGGCACCCTGATGCAGAGGCCTTCATGCTAGAGGGGCAATCACTGGTGCTCACCACCGAGGATATCTTATTTTTGACTAGCCTCTCAAGGAGAGGGGAACCAATCAACATCAGGACATTTCCTGTGGGACCGAATAAGATATCATAACTGATAGCCGAGCACTGTGAGGCTGGGACTAACCGTGTGGGCTCCCAGGTACCCATCAGTAAGATCCCTAACCTATTGCTACAGGCGATATTATTATTGATTGGGTAGATTACCGGTTCAGCAGCCTTGCATCAGGCATCTCACGCACAGATGAACTGTGCTATCCAGTGCTTGAATGCATAGATTTTTTACTGGAGTACCACACTTCTCGAGTGCATGAAGAGGCAATTGACAGATTGTCGATAGCAAACACAAAGAAACTTTGGGTTCAGGATGATTTTGTGTTCATTCTTCTTCGAGAGAGTTCTGAGCTTTAGTCCTTGAGAAGTAGTACGAGGACATCAGGCCTCTTTTCCTGCAGTGTGTAGATGGGCAACATTACTGCCACGACAGGGTGGTGGAAGGACCAATGAGTCCTTTGATGATGACTTCTTTGTGTGGTTGTCATGGCAGATCCCTGTGATCGAGGATTACCCATATGCAGGGATAGATTTTTCTAGAGATCCTGAGATACCCGTGCCTCCTGGTGAGGAGCGAGGGGAGATGGGTAAGTCTCCACCTTTGTAGTTTTTTTGTTTGCATATGTAATTTTTATGTCATTTTTGTTATATATATCATTTTTTTTATATACCAAAGTATTTGATGGGTATACGTTTGTTGCATGCAGATGTGGGACCCATGCCACCTATCGATTATGCATGGAACAGGCGTCATCCATGGCCAGAAGCCGCAGTTTCCGCCGCCGAGGGAGCAGCAGTAGCAGGGAACCTCCTAGCCGGGGAGGCTGAGAGGGTCCTTAGGTGAGTTGAGCAGAACTTCACTACACTCACTCGCACAGTCCCAATGGTAGAGATAGAGGATCTGCCACCATCCATGTAGCCTCATGTAGTGGGGGCACCTCGGAAATGGGTCCGATTGTTTAGGCATTTATCCCATGCTGTGGACTATTATAACAGGGCCCATAGGCCCTGAACCTATTTAGACTTTTTACGTGCCATGAGCACTTACTTATATATATTATTTTGAGGGCATAAGCCCTGTGACTCGTTATTAGTCCCATTTTTTAAGTGCTTGCGTCCATTTATGAACTCTGGTTGTTTTATGATGTTATATATGTTTTTTTTATCTTTTGTGTCTTATGGATCATGTGTGCAAAAATGGGTTAGGGCACGTGGGACTTTACACAAGAGGATTTTCAAAGAGTTGTTCAACAGTGTTTTTGGCAAAGAAAGGATATGAGTTGGCTTGATGCCAGGTAAACATGTGTGGTGCAATTTAGGGTTAAAACACCCATTTCGATAGTTTGTCCATCACATACATTCTCAGTATGTCTTCTATCACTCAATTCACACACTATGTCTACCCATATGAATCAGGACGGTAGGCTATACTGAAATTTAGATTTGTTCTAAATCCATTGAATAACACCTTCCAGAAATTTGAGGTAAATTTCAGGTCTCTATCAGACACAATTGTCTTGGGAATTTCATGCAATTGTGCCACTTCCTTCATAAAAATATTAGCAACATATGATGCCTTATGAGTAGTCTTTAGTGGAATAAAATGGGCAGCTTTCGTAAGATTTTCCACCACCACCATGATTGAGTCATGCTTCTTTCCTGTTCTAGGCAATCCCGTGATGAAAACCATTGTCATCACTTCCCACTTCCACTCAAGAATGGGTAAAAGCTGCAGCAACCCTGTTGGGTGCCTGTGCTCAACTTTAACCTTCTGGCACTCCATACATTTGGCGATGTATTCAACAATATCTTTCTTCATACCTAGCCATAAATAATGGCTCTTGACTGCTACCACAATTTTCTGATATCCAGGGTGCCCTGCATAAGGGACATTATGCATTTCATGCAAAATTATACGTTTCAATTCCTGGACATTAGGTATGTAAATTATGTTCTTATACATAATTATTGCATCAGCCCCTAGTTTATAAATCTCTACTTTTTGTGGCATCTTACCTTATTGTAGCTTTGCTACCAAATCTTTGTACTACAAATCTGTATTTGCAGCCTCCAAAATTATACCCTTTATATCAGTGTGGCACATGCTAATGGTTGTAGCATGTAAGTTGTGCACCTTTCTACTGAGTGAATTAGCCACCTTGTTTTCCTTCCCTTTGATATGCTTGATATCAAAGTCGTATTCACATAGAAACTCCAACCACCTACTCTGCCTAGCGTTTAGGGTGGGCTGGTCAAACATGTATCTCAGAACATTGTGGTCTATTCTCAATTTAAATCTCCTCCCCATGAGGTAATGTCTCCATTTCCTCAGAGCATGAATGATTGTTTCCAACTCCAAATCATGAGTGGCATAATTCTTTTCATTCTCTTTCAACTTCCTGGACTCATAACAGATTACGAATCCATTCTGGCTGAGGACTCCTCCCAACCCTTCCTTACATGCATCAGTGCATACCATGAAATATTCATTTGGTTCTGTGATCCTTAGGATTGGAGCACTGGTTAACAGTTGCTTCAATTGTTGGAAGCTTCTCTCACAATCCTCTATCCACAGAAACTTCTTCTCCTTCCTTTGCAAAGAAGTGTTAGGGTGAGCTATCCTTGAGAACCCTGCGATAAACCTTCTGTAATAGCCCACTAGACCCATAAAGGATCTAACGTCTGCCACATTCCTTGGAACTGACCATTCTCTTATGGCCTCAACCTTCTCAGGATCCATGGCAATCCCTTCTTTTGAAATAATAAGACCCAAGTAATGGATCTATTCATGATAAAATGAGCATTTTCGCAACTTGGCATACAGTTTGTGCTCTCTTAGCACTTGCAACACCATCCTCAAGTGTTGTTCATGATCTTCCTCTAACTTGGAATACACTAGAATTTCATCCAGGAAGACTATGACAAACTTGTCTAGATAGTCCCTGAACACACCATTCATCAAACACATGAAAACAATAGGTGTGTTCGACAACCCAAATGGTTGTTTTTAAGTTTCTGTGGTGAGGAGTTTCACATGCGTTGTTCGGATAATCGACAGTTGGTGTCATTTCGTCATCGACGTTTCGAATCCGAATCAAGATTCATCATCAGGACTAATCATCGAGTTAGAGCTAGCTGATTGTCATCAATTAATACTATAAATGCATGACAATTAAAAGTTATTTAATTGAGTCGGCTATCTTAATTTCGGAATATAATTTAATAAATGAGACTTAATATTAATTAATGAGACTTAAAACTAGGGTTTTGCACATAATAGTTAGTGTGTACTAGGTTATACGAGGCTTTACATTATTAGTTTAGGGTTTTTAGGTAATTAGTTAGGTTTTACTCTTACTTGGTTATTTAATAGTGTTGGTATATAAGTAGTGGTTTACTTTTAATTATTTTTTATTTTTTTAGGGTTTAGTTAATTAGGTTTTACTTATAGTTAATTATTTAGTAGTGTTAGTGTAAAAGTAGTGGGGTTATATGTGGTTTAGGATCTTAATAACATATGATAACATATGTGTATTAATATTAAGGATTACTCATTGAGGTTTTTCATTTTATTTAAGCACTCGGTTTTAGTTATATCTAGTTAATAGAATTGATAGTGTTATAATATAAGTTTGTAGTAATAATATCTAGTGAGGGTATTAGGGTTAGTAAAAGGATTAGGGTTTTAATTAATAAAGTGTAAAGAGACATGTTTTAAATTTWAAATTTAAAACATGTCTCTTTACACTTTATTAATTAAAACCCTAATCCTTTTACTAACCCTAATACCCTCACTAGATATTATTACTACAAACTTATATTATAACACTATCAATTCTATTAACTAGATATAACTAAAACCGAGTGCTTAAATAAAATGAAAAACCTAAATGAGTAATCCTGAATATTAATACACATATGTTATCATATGTTATTAAGATCCTAAACCACATATAACCCCACTACTTTTACACTAACACTACTAAATAATTAACTATAAGTAAAACCTAATTAACTAAACCCTAAAAAACAAATAAATAATTAAAAGTAAACCACTACTTATATACCAACACTATTAAATAACCAAGTAAGAGTAAAACCTAACTAATTACCTAAAAACCCTAAACTAATAATGTAAAGCCTCGTATAGCCTGGTGCACACTAACTATTATGCGCAAAACCCTAGTTTTAAGTCTCATTTATTAAATTATATTCTGAAATTAAGATAGCCGACTCAATTAAATAACTTTTAATTGTCCTGCATTTATGATATTAATTGACGACGATCAGCTAGCTCTAACTCGACGATTAGTCCTGATGATGAATCCTGATTCGGATTCGAAACGTCGATGAAGAAATGACACCAATTGTGGATTATCCGAAAAACACATGTGAAACCCAAATGGCACCACTATGAACTCGTAATGACCATACCTTGTTCTAAAGGAGGTCTTCTTGATGTCTTCATCCTTTATTCTTACCTGGTGATACCATGATCTAATATCTATCTTTGAAAATATTTTCGCATCCTTCAATTGATCAAAGAGGTCATCAATCCTCGGCAGAGGGTACTTGTTCTTGACAGTTACTTTGTTCAATTGTCAGAAATCGATGCATAGCCTCAAAGTTCCATCCTTGTTCTTCAAGAATAGAACTGGGGCACCCTAAGGCAACATGCTTGGGCGAATGTACCCCTTCCTCAGAAGCTCTTCAAGCTGCAACTGAAGTTGTTTAAGCTCCGATGTGTTCATTCTATAAGGAGCTTTCGACACTAGAGCTGCTCCAGGCATCAAATTTACAGAGAAATCGATATCTCTATTCGGAGGTAGTTTAGGTACCTCCTGAAATACATCTTCAAACTATTTTAGTACCACATGGTCTCCAATCTTTGAGACCTAATCCTTAGATGCTTCCTCCATATGGGCTACAAACAACTGATAGCCTTTCCTGTAGCATTTCTTCAGTTGTAATGTTGGAATTTCTCTTACAACTACAGCTCTAGGAATTCCTTGGACTATTTTCCTATTCCCCTCCTCATCAAGGCAAGTAAATGCCTTGTTATGATAGTCCAGGATGGAATGGTGCTGGTTCAACTAGTCCATCCCAATTAAATAGTCATAAGAGCCTAAAGGCAGAATATTCAATTCAGCCTTTGTGCTCAATCCTTTCATGTCCATAGGACATGACTTAACCAACTCAGTGACTTTCCTCTTGGTTCCTATGGCCAACAGCATTAACCAAGACTTTTCATGTTTACTTCTTGATAAATGCAAACCTTCCACCACTCGAGGATCTATATAACTATGGGTAGCCCCTGAATCAGTTAAAACAGTAAGTGGTCGGTTGTTAATCATACCTTCCACTTCAATCATGTGCGATTGAAATTCATCTTGCTTGTTGTCCAAGGCTACATAGATCCTTGGCATTCTACTGCCCATGTCCTCCACTATTTCAATTTTCTAAACATTGTGGAAGACTCTCTCTTTATCATTTTTGTGGGGGAAATATATGTACCTATGGTTTCTTTTACAACCACAACACTCCATAGGTGTCTTCCTTGGCAATTGACCACCCACTTCATCCTTTCTAGGCTCTCTAAAATATAGTTTTCCCCGAGGACTATTCCTGAAAAAGGGAAGCTTGTTTCCCCTTTTCCTTTGTTCCTTCTTGAACTTGTTCTTGCCTTCCCAAGCCTTCTGGAAGGTAGGATTTTCTCTCTATTGTTCATATAAACATTTCTCTCTTCTTCATGTTTCTTCCATATACTTAGGGTCATCATACTGAATCTTGTCACCAATAGAAGGTGGTAATCCACTTAGATACCTCTGAATCTTGACAGTCTCATCCTTGATGAATAGAACATACTTCAGCAGTTCCAAAAATCTTTTCTCATATTCATCAATGGTTATGTTACCCATCTTGAGATCAAAGAACTCTTTCATCTTTCTATCATAATCTCTTTTAGTCAAATATTTCTTCTCGAAATACCTCTTGAATTCCTTCCAAGTGATATCTTTCTCTCTAATATGTTGCGCTTGCACAAGATGATCCCACCACATGGATGATTTTCCTTTCAGTTGATACATCGCAATTCTTCCTTTGGCACAAGAGGAATAATTTTGCAATTGGAAGTACTTCCTCATGCCTATCAGCCATGTCTCGACATCTTCTTCTTTCTGGTGTTCTCCATCAAATGTGGGAGGCTTAATATTATTCATTTATCCTTTCAGTTCCTCCACTACAGACCTCCTATGCTTTCTAGTAGGAGATGGGCTTGACCTATCATGTGTTTCTTTACTGGAATGCTTTGGGGAGTGACGACGATGTCCGCTAACACTCCTTGATCTTCTTTTCCTCTGAGGGGTCCTACGACTCCCTGTTTTTCTTGTGTCGCTCTCTTTTTCCAATTTCTTTTCGATCCTATCTAGGCTCCACAACAACTTCAAGTTGAATTCACCCTGTTTATCCTGAGTTTTCTTGAGCCTTCTACTATCATATCGACAGACCTGGGCATCTTTTTGCAATATTTCAATGATTTTCATCATATTCCCTTTCTTATCCATATCCTTTCCATGCCCATTGGAGTTCGATCCTTCGACTCCCAAGTTGACATCCATTCCTTTTCTTTCGTTCTCTCAACTGGAGGAAATTCATGCCTCTTCCATTTCTTTGCACTCGGTGGAAAATCTGACCAGTTCTGGCCCTCGTCAACTTCTGCAATCAAAATGTGCAGATAACCAGAATTTGTCAGGCCATTTTCCTTAACAAATTCCACACATTCAAAACCAACCCAATTCTAGGAAAACATTTAGACTTCATGAATATTGAGCTCTTCTCAGCTTTGTAACTTTCAAGTGATAGCCCCCCCTTTCTTAGTCCCCAACCCATGTGATCACGGGCTGTGACCAAACACTAGACCACTATCTCTCGAGTTATGGTTACAGAACTCGTGACATCGGGTGGATCAATGGTCCACGTGTACACAACATCCAATGGTTGGAACCCACTTTGGTCCTTCCATCATCGAAGTTTCAGGACTTTGGGACTTCGGGGCTTCAGGACTTTGAACCTCGGAGGTTCCCACACTTATTTCCTCCAAATCTTCGGACATCCAAAATTCCAATTTACTTTATCCCGTTCAGGCCCACGTCACACAATTGTTTCCAACAATCACGGTGGCACGTGGCATGATTTTCCATGTCACCTTTTATGATGTCATCAGGTCCTACCACATTGACTTCTCTTTTTGGAAGTTCGGTTTCTGGGAGTTTGTGCGTCCACACATCTCTCTTTTTCCAATAGCAGAAATTGTGAAATTACGATTTACTTCCCGCTTGATCCAATGGTCAAGTTTTATTCATCCGATATATGGTGTAGATCGTTTCAAGAGTTTGTATTTTTGGGAATTGGGAGTTCATGCCTCAGCACATCTCGCTTTTCCCGATAGTCGAATCCCCAAAAGGTTTCTAGGATAACTCTCCTACACCTCTTCCAGATCTGATGGTCGTGAAGGATATCCTTTCCTCTTGACCAAATCCAATGGCTCCAACACTTCATGCATTGCGTTCTCTCTCTCTCTCTCTCTGTGGCCAAATACCACACCGAATGCAGTTTTGTAACACGACCAAGCAACCCCTTGTCACTCAGAAATAATCTAAGGTTCAAAATTAGTCCCTCCTGACACAATTTCTAGTTGAAACCTTGGGTCCAATGGCCCCTTATCTGGCCCATCCAGAATCAACGTTGAAAACCTTGGCTCTGATACCAAAATGTAACATCCCAAGCCCTCCAAAGTCCGATCAATGCTACCAACACTTATGAATTTATCCCTTTAAATCTCTGATACCATACTGGAACATCCTCCAGGCTTCCAACCCACATTAAGAGTAATTCTACTACGGAATAACACTTATATAACATGCATTTAAATAAATTCAATACATTAACACAAAGTAAGCACATAATTACTTCTAGCATACATAATCCACGGCATTAACACTAATTCATATGCAAAATAGTAAACATCATCACAACAGAATACATGATAATATTGCAAGCATCACAGACATCCATTTAAAAGCTGAATTTAAACACATGCATATACTTATCTTTGAAACTATATGTAATTCACCAACTGTGTGTAGACCTTCCATGAACCTCCCAGCCTTAGATCGCGCTCCTCATCGCTCTCAGCAGTAGGTCACCCCCGAGTTGGGACTGAGATCCACTGGGCAGGGAACCTAGGCTAGGCAAGGTCAATGGGAAGACACCCAGTTACAGAGGAAGGATTTTCTCCCAGGAGTCACTTATGCCCATTGCTCACATACTCTCATTCCATACATGCCTTTCCCAACCCAGGAGTATACACTTTCATTGTCACCAATACATTCCTTCGGCTTCTAACCTCCCTTGCCTTGGGCTTTAGCAACAGACCGAAGCAGAAGTCTCAAAGTTTTGTAGCAGCTACAATACCCCTTCCAGAAGTTCTTACTTCCTTAGCAAAATCTCTCACCTAGAGAGAGTTTCTTACAGGTTTGGCAACCTGTTCTTGTGACAAATTCTAGCACAGTGAGGACACAATAGCAAGGCTCAGCAACACACAGTCAATGCAAGCAACCTCACACAATCAGGAACTACACTGCCACAACAACCCACTGGGATAACACAACACGACCCAAACAAATTTGGGTTTCTCAATCATGTAACACAGAATGGACTCATGGTTATGGTTTCAGAATTGCGTAAGGGTGCACAGAGATTTCACGCACAGGCTTGAACTGTCCAGGTAAGTGATCTGAAAACAACACCAGATAGAGGTTGATTATGGACAATCACGAGTTCATACGGAGGATGGAAAATTGGAAGGTCCAACCCCCAAACACAAGTGATGGATGGATAAATGTCGAATCCCCAACACAGCTTATTCCTATGGTTTTAACTGGATGCACCTAGGTCGACACATGTTGCAAATGAAGCTGCATGAACTCCATCAACGTGCGTTCCTCTCCAGGAACATAGGACAAAACATATACATTTACACAGTACTTTGGAATAATAATAAATTATTATTCCCAAGGGCTTAAGCCCCCAAGATTAGCCCTTCTTTCTTAACTTTCATCCCCCTCTCCCTTACCCAGGATTTCTGGAAGCTTAGTCCCCCATCACTCATTCATCGTGGTCGGTCCACACGCAGAGATGTTTATCTTTTATTAATAATGTGCATAATTACATGTACAAAATCAGGCTCGTGGCCTTTAACACTTAGGCTCTCCAGCCTAATAAACACATAAGCCTATCAGCTTATCAATACTCGGCTCACCATCATACAAAGAATGATTTACAAAGCATAATTACAACAAGGCTCATCCTTTGGGATACTACAATTATCAAGGTAAACAACTTCAGCAGTGGCAAAGGAGTCGGGTGGAGAAATCTCGACAAACAAATTTTTTTTCATGCACATATTCTTAAGTGCATGACAATATGCATAAGAGTGTGAATTGGTCTTGTGGAAAGAACACCAGGGAACATTATAGGGTGAGGAAGGGGAGGTCTATGATCTAGAGGATGGGATACTAGGAGAATTACGAGGATTAGATGGTCTGGCTCAATCTTGATGAGAATGAAGTCGAGGTACCACCTTGCGTTCCATGACCAAGGCTCAAAGAAAAACCTTGTCCAAGGAAGGACTATCGAACAAATCTAATTCATGAAGGATACTTATCAACAAAATATAATTAAATTTTACAATGAATACCTATTATGTATATGTGATGTGTAGCTGGATGCGCAATTTGTAGAAGATGTCAATGTAGCCTTGGACAGACTAATTGGTGATTTTTTGGAGCTGCAACCATCTGTAAAGGAGGTTCTGGTGATATCCCAATGGGTAGAAGTCCTAGAATAATCCATCCCATGTGGCGATGTTTGTTGTTAGTGTCTCAATTGGGTCACCTATGTCTATGACCAAGGAACAATGTCCCACCACATCTATGCAATTCCTTCTAGTTGTAGACTGGTGATCTGAAGCTTCATGTTGTCAGTCATCTCAGGGCATGTACAAAAGTATGTGGAAATACTATGAATCCAAGCATTGATATCCTCACCATTCATTTGGCCTGAAAACTTAGGTAATTGGAAGCATGTATCAAGCTACATGTCTGTGGGAGTGCAACATTGTTGCAAATAGAGTAGCTTGTGGAGATTCATTGCTAAATCCTGAACTGGAGCAATGAAATTGGAAGAGGAATCCTTTGTGGACAAATCTCTTTTTGGTGGTATAATTTTCATTCACCATGGATGTCGGTCTATAACTAGGTGTTGCACTGAGAGTCATTGGGCACTGAGAGTCAAAGCACCCAATGACTCGCAGCGTCAAGTGACTTTCAATGACCAATTACTCTAAATGAAACACCTAGTGACTCTTACTGCAACACATAATGACTCTTAACTAGATTATCTTATGACTCTCGGGGTTGAGAAGAAACTCGATTGGATCTAGGATCTTATACAAATTGATCTGGATTCAACATGGAAACTAAAATGCAACAATATAAATCGATTGGCAAACAAAAAAATTAGATCGTTGCATAGTAGAAAGGATGCATAGATGCATAGAAAAGACGTTGAGAGTAACAAAAAAACACCATCAACTGTATTCAACTAAAGAAGACGTATTTTATTAGGCTGGGTGACTTTGTTTTTAGAAACAACAAGGGACTTGCTGCTTTATTTCTACAACACTCTGCACAGTGGGACTGGGGAGCCATATTTACAATGTTACTGGTTGACATAACTGACATTCTAAAATAAATTATGGAGCATGTTATTTCACTGGATTGGCGAGGGTTATTTATTAATTAACCGACTCACGTAACTGGCAAGATAATTATTTATTTAGGAAATTCCATGCTCAACTAGACTCACAAGGGAAGTTTACAATAGAATTTGTTGACGAGCTACTACATGTCCTCATGCTAACTAGAAAAGGAAGTTGGGCACCCTCCCTGGTGTCCCATATCTACACATATAAACTAAAAAAATAAATATTGTTATTGTTACAAAGTAAGAGGCTATAGCAAATTTGTGGTACAAAAGACCTAGGCACATGATTGAAAGAGGTCTAAAAATCCTTCTTGAGAAAAAAACATTTCCTACAATAAAACGTATAAATTTAATTTCTCTGAACATTTTATTATGGGTAGAAATAAAAGGGTATCATTTATAATGGATACTCGTAAAAGGGATACATAAATATTATATTTTTTAGATTTTGATATTTGTGGCAAAATTAATGTAAAATCACTAGGAGGGGCCACTTATTATGTTACTTTTATTGATGATGCATCCAAAAAAGTGTGGGAATTCCCTATTAAGAGCAAGGATAAAGTTTTATACGGCTTTCAAAAATTTCATATGGTTTTTGAAAGGGAAACTAACAAATTATTAACATGTCCATGTTGGATGAAAAGTCTATGAAATGCATTTTCTTAGGATATGTTGATAATGAGTTAGGTTACCGATTGTGAGATACTCTAAAAATGATAGTTATTATAATTAGGGATGTTGTTTTTAATGAAGAAGAAATGTTTAAAACTACTAACAAATGTGTGGAGGCACAAAAATTTGTTGAAATTCAATAACAATAAAATCAATGGCCATTAGGAGAAATATCACCACAAAATTGATCAATTTGTAGGTCTACCAAGCCACACAGGACTTCACAAAGATACCCCCCTCATAATATACTTTATTGACGGATGTAGGTGAACCTATTTTTTTCAAGAAGCATGTGAATGAGAAAATAGTATTAAATGGAAAAAGGATACGCAAGAAGAGATAAAATTCATACACGATAATAAGACATGGGATTTGGTTGAACAATCAAAAGGAAGAAAGTTTTTAAAGAAAAACTAGGAGTATTGAATAAAACATGAAGACAAGGAAAATGAGTAAAGATATAAAGCAAGGCTACTAGTGAACATATTTGGGAAAGAACAAGGTATCAATTTTACATAAATTTTCTCTCTGGTTGTTAAAATGTCATCAATACAAGTAGCAATGTGTCTTAAAGATGCTCTAGAATTAGAATTGGAGCAATTAAATATCAATACAACCTTCCTATATGGATTTTCCTATATGGATATTTAGAAGAACAGATATATATAGAGTGGCTAAAAGGATTTATTAAAAAGGTATATAAAATTTGGTATATAGGTTGAAGAAGAGTCTGGGATAAAACAAGTACTCACCAATGGTATAAGAAATTAAACTCTTTTATGCTTGACCATTGTTATAAAAAGTTAAATGAAGATCATTATGTATACATTAAAAGAGATAAAATGGAAATTCATAGTATTATTATTATATGTCAATTGTGAGAAAAGATAAGTTATAATTAAAAAATTAAAAGGGTTTAAAAGGATTTATTAAAAAGTAGATAAAATTCGGTCTATAGGTTGAATAAGAGCCTATGTGGGCTAAAACAATTCCCTCATCAATGTTATAATAAATTAAACTCTTTTATGCTTGATCATGGTTTTAAAAGATTAAATGGAGATCATTATGTATACATTAAAAGAGATGAAATGGAAATTCATAGTCTTATTGTTATATGTTGATTGTGAGAAAAGATAAGTTGATGATTAACATTTTAAAAGAAGAATTAAACATCACATTTACAATGAAGAAATTAGGAAAAACAAGGAATATTTTGTGAACATAAATTATAAATGATAGGAAAAGAAAGAAACTTTGGCTGTCACAACAACAACACCTTGGAAAAGTATTGGAAAATTTTAATATGGCTAATGCAAAACCATTAGGTTCACCAATTGCTTCTCATATTAAATTAACAACTAAACAATATCCCACTAATATTGAAGCAAAAGAAGAAATCTCCAATATTTGATATTCTTGAGCAGTAGGAATCCTAATGTATGCAATGGTATACACTTGCCCTAACATTGCACATTTTGTGGGAGTAGTAAGTAACTTCATTAATGACTCAATTGATTTTAAGATACATTAATGGCTGAATTGATCATTGTTTGTGGTTTCAAGGTATTGATACATTGTTGGAAGGATTTAGAGATGTTGATATGGTAGGTGAATTGGATTCTTAAAACTCCACAACAAGCTACAGCTACACCTTTGCAGGGTTCCAATCTCATAGATATCTAGATAGCAAAAGGTGGTGGTTCTTTCTACCACAGAGGCTTTGTATATTGTATCAATAGATACATGCAAGGAAATTATTTGAATGCAAAGGGTCTTTGATGAACTAGGTCTACAACAAGAAAATAATTTATTGAATTTTGATAGCAAAGTGAAATACACCTTACCGAAAATCCCTCCTTCCATTCTAAGACAAATCATATTGATGTCAGATATCATTGGATTCTCCAAGTGATAAATGATGGACTGCTATAATTGGAGAAAATACACACAAAAGACAATCTAACTAACATGTTAACACATATCTTTTCAAGAGATAAGCAATATATTTCTAGAACCTTGGATGGCTAGCCTAATGCAAACTTGATGAAAAATATTTTTGGATTGAATTACTAAGAAGGAGATAGCAACAATAACAACAATATTCACCCAAGATTCTATTTAGTCTCAAGTGAGAGATTGTTGTATTCGAAACCAAATTAAATATAATATAATATTTTTTTATAACTTATTCATACTTTTACTTTAGTCCACTTATTTGTCTACCTTCTTCTATGAAAACCTATATATATCTACTTTACTCATATATATGTACTCTTGACACACAAAAAAAAAACTCAAAAAGAATTGAGTTGAAGTTGCATGTATGTGTTTTGATAATAAATAAAAGCTATTTATCCTTCCCCATGGTTTTTCCCTAAACATTGGTGGGTTTTCCACATAAAATTCATGATGTTTCGTTCTTGTTTTTATATACAATTTTTATTATGTTTGGTGTTTTAACATGGTATCTATTGAATTTTATTATTGAATGTTATTTATTTTATAACCATACCTTTACAAAAGTAGTTGTTACTTTTATATTATTATGTTTTCTATTTTTTCGTTTTGTCTATTGCATTAACGACATACATAAAAGAAGTCATTTATGGAGAGCAAGCAACCTATCTTCATTACAAGTTTCAATTAGTCTAACTATTTAGCTTATTCATATTTATGTCATAATCATTTAAATATATTCAAACAAGTAATAATCATTTAAATATATTCAAAGAATTAATGTTTTAATTGATAATAAAAAAATAAATAATAATAAGTTTTTTGGTGCACTCAAAAGAAACAATATTTTAATTGATAATAAAAAGAAATAAAAATAAAAAGTTCTTTGTTCACTCAAAATCTTTTCAAATTCATTATGTTATCTACTTCATTATCTACTTTTTAGATAATTGTATTAAGTTTTAATACTATATTGGTTAAGAGATTTAGTTTGTTAATAAACATATTTAGTTTGTCAATAGAACTTTAATTTCACAATGTTTTTTTTAAGTAAGATTCTAGATATTACCTGCTATAAAACAAGTTGAGGATACATTCTGCTGGAGCTTGAGTTGCCAGGAGAGGAAAATCCAACTCAGCTCTAGCCCAATTCCAAGTCTAAGGTGCCTCACAGGGCCCAAAAAATATGACAAGAAGTTTAAAAAATGAAGTATAATCAAAATTCCAATCAAAACTACAGTATTGCAATATCCTATATCCATAGAGGTAAAACAGAAAAATGAACACAATAACGCCTAGACTAAAGGTTGAACCTAACCCTCCCGCGAGAAATCTCCCTTGCTTCTTGATGGAAGAGGAATGGAAATTTTCAAATCGATGGCATCCTAGGAGACCATGTAAGACTCCAGTTTTCGGTGGTTTGGATTAACTTGCATGGACACAAGTATGGAGATACAACGGTCTAGAAGTTCAATGTGAAATTTAAGATCAACAACTTCCCTACACACTTCAAAAATCAATTGTTGAAGAACTGCTGAGGAACCCAAGTGAGAGGGAGAGGCACTCTTGTTACTCATGTCCGAATTGAAGTGGAGGAAACTTGAGGAATGGGATTCCTCATTAAATCCTTAAGAGCCAATTGGAGAGGAGTCCTGTGTCATGGTGGGAGAGAGTATACCAAAAACCTATTGATTGATGAATCCTAAAGAATTTCTATCCTCATCAAACCACTCCACATTAGAACCCCAAACAACGACAATCAAATCGCTATAGTGTTTAATGATAAATTGTGAAGAAAGAAATGCAGAGAGAAAGATAACAGTATATTGGAATGTATGAAGAAGAGTGCAAAAACGAAGTTCCAATGTAAAGGGAAATAGCTCAGCTAAATAGGCTCAAGCAAGACAAAAATAGAAAGTACAGTTGTCCAATACAGCTGGCAGTGTACAGTCAGACTATTGAGGTTACATTATATTTAACACTCCCTCTTAAACTCAACAGTTACAAGCATCAGCACTGAGTATGCCTAAGTGTTTTCTCTGAAAAACAAAAACTGACTTTCCTAGTGGTTTTGTAAAGATATCAGCAAGCTGATCTCGAGAACCACAGAATTGTAGTGCAATATCACCATTATTGACTAGCTCGCGTATGAAATGAAAACGAGTGTCAATGTGTTTGCTTTTCTTGTGAAACACATGATTTTTGGATAAAGCAATTGTTGATGTATTATCACAGAAAATAGGAGTTGGATCATTTTTTGTATGTGACATATCTCAATATTCTTCTCAGCCATACAGCTTGACATGAAGCTGAGGTAGCAACAACATACTCTACCTCTGTAGAAGATCTTGAAACAATTGGATGCTTCTTTGATGCCCATGAAATCAGGTTCGTGCCTAGTTGACAAACATGTCCAGATGTTCTTTTTCTATCATCTAGGTTGCCTACAAAATCACTGCCTGTGTAACCAGAGAGTTGATTACTATCAGATTGAGTGTACCATAAGCCGAAATTGAGAGTTCCTGCAACATATCTCAAAATTTGTTTCGCCATTTTCCAATGAGAATCTTTGGGTGATTCCATGAATCTGGAAACAAGGTTGGTTGCATACATAATGTCAAGCTTAGTTGTTGTAAGATACAACAAACTGCCTACTAAACTTTTGTACAGGGTAGAGTCCACTGTAGAACCTTCATCATTCTTGCTCAATTTTGTGCCTAGTGGTATGGGGGTTTCTGCTGGATTGCATCCTTCCATGTGAAATCTTTTGATGATGTCTGCTGCATACTTTTGCTGACAGACAAAAATGCCTTTGGTTGATTGATGAACCTCAATCCCTAAAAATATTTCATTATGCCAAGATCTGTCATCTCAAACTCAGATTGCATGGCATGTTTGAAATCTGTTAACTCAAGATTTCCCGTATAGATCATGTCATCAACATATAAACATACAATCAAAATTTTACTGTGTTGATCTGTTTTGGTGTAAAGAGTTGGCTCATTTTGACTTCTGCTAAAACCACTTTTGATCAGATAAGTGTCAATTCTGTTGTACCAAGCTCTTGGAGCTTGCTTTAAGCCATGCAAGGCTTTCTTCAACCGATATACTTTGGCTGGGTGCTCTTGGAATTCATATCCAGGTGGTTGATCGACATAGACTTCTTCTTCTAAAAGACCATTTAGGAATGCTGACTTGAAATCCATCTGGTATACTTTCCATTTGTGTTGGGCTGCTATGGCCAATAGAGTCCTTACAGTGTCTAATCTTGCTACTGGAGCAAAAGTTTCACCATAATCAGTACCTGGTTGTTGTGAGAATCCTTTGGCAACAAGTCTTGCCTTGTGTTTTTCGATCTGCCCTTTTTCATTGAGTTTAGTTTTGTAAACCCACTTGACACCAATACTCTTCTTGTGTATTGGAAAATCAAAAAGATCCCATGTCTTGTTCTTCTCAATGGAGTCAATTTCTTGGTTCATGGCTTGAACCCAATGTGGTTCCTTAGTTGCTTCCTTAAAGGATGTAGGTTGACATGACATTAAAGAAAAAAGGTTGTGTTGTTCAAAGTCATCCAACTGTTGATGGATTTCTCTCAAACTTCGAGTTCTCTGATTTTGTGGTTCAGAGAATGATTCTCTGCTGGAAGTTGAGTTATCCTGTGAGTGTTCAGGTAGTCTTTGTACTTGTAATCTTGGAAGAATAGTTTGAGGTACTTTCTGTCATAAATTTTCTGCATTTTCAGAACTTGGCAGCAATGGATTTTGACTATCCATCTGTTGATTTTCTGAATCATTCTAGAATTGATTTTTCGGAAATCTTACATCTCTGCTGAGAATTAGTTTCTTGGTGATTGGATTGTAAAGCCCGTAAGATTTAGGTGTTTCACTATATCCAGTGAAAATACCTTTCTCACTTCTGTCATCAAGTTTCTTCCTTAATTCAGAAGGTATGTGAGCGTATGCTATGCATCCGAATGTCCTTAGATGTGCTACATTTAGCTTTGTCCCACTCCATGCTTCCTGAGGAACTTTCATCTTTAGACTGGTGGTTGGTGATCTATTCAAGAGATAAACTAAGCATGCTGTTGCTTCAGCCCAAAACCTATTTGACAAACTTTTCTCTTTAAGAAGTGTTCTTGCCATATTCATTATTGTCTGATTTTTCCTTTCAGCCACTCCATTCTGTTGTGGAGTATACCTGGTTGTTGTTTGCATGATAATGCCTTGTGATTTGCAGAAATTTGCAAATTCTCTGGAGTTATATTCTCCTCCTCCATTTGACATGAGTGCTTTGATATATTTGCCACTCTGTTTTTCAGCTTCTGCCTTGAATTCTTTGAATTTTGCAAAAGTTTCAGACTTGTGTCTAAGAAAATAGATCCATATTTTTCTACTGAAATCATCAATAAACATTAGAAAGTAAAAGATACCACCTATTGACTCTATTTGCATTTGTCCACATAGGTCAGTGTGAACAAGTTCAAGATGTTGTTTGGCTTGATTTGATGACTTTGGAAAACTAGTTCTCTTTTGTTTTCCAAGTATGCAAGACTCACATGGGGGAATTTTCTCTTTAAAGATAGGTAGACCTTTGACCATGGAGTTTTTTTGCAGAAGAGTTAGACTCTGAAATGGTAGATGTCCAAATCTTGTATGCAAAACCATTGTTTCATTTAGGATTGATGCATTTTGTGCATATGGTTGACTCAGATTTGCAGTTCTGAGGGTAAGGGGAAACATCCTATTTGGAGTCATAAGGATTTCATAAATTAATTTTCTGTTGGGTTTTTTATCATAAATTTTGCAAGATGCCCCCTCAAAAAGTACCTTATAGACATGTTCAATGAGTTGTCCTACACTTAACAAGTTATGTTTCAGAGCTAGAACATGATAGACATTGTATATGTCTTTCTGTACATTTTGTTTAGTAAGTATAGAAACAGTTCCTTTTCCTTGAACTTTGACTAAGTAATCATTTCCAAGTGTAATATCAGATGAGATTGAAGAATCAATGCATGAAAGTAAATCTTTGTTACCTGTCATGTGATTGTTGCATCCACTGTCCAGGAACTAGAGATCTTTAGGTTGTTGTTCAATGTTGTGACATGAAATAAACATACCTCCTGAGTTTTCTCCCGTGTGATTTGACACATGTGCTCTACCTGAGAGTTGATCTGCTTGCTTCTTTGTTCATTCATATTCATAGTGCCCATACTTTTTGCAGTAATAGCATTGTATGCTTGATTTTTCATTTGATCTTCTCCCTCTACCTCTTTGAGGCTGGAAATTATGATGTTGATTTTGTTGTCTTTGACCTTGGAAATTTTGATTCGGATACTGTTGTCTGTTACCTCCACTGGAGTGAGGCTAAATTTGATTGCTCCCTCTTCCTTGGTGACCTCTGCTTCTTCCTCTGCCTCTCCCTTTGCTGAAGGAGAATTGAGTTTTGAAAGCATTGGAGATTGACTCATCTGTGCGATGCAGTCTGGTCTCATGTGTCACCAGAGAACCAATTAATTCATCTATTGAAAACCTTGACTGATCCTTAGATTCAAGGAATGATGTTACAACCATTTTGAATTTCTTAGGTAAACTTTTGATAATTTTCTCAACAATTCGTTGATCAATGATGGCTTCTCCAGTCAATCTGATATGGTTCACGATTCCCATGACTCGGGTCATGAACTGATCCACATTTTCGGACTCTGTCATCCTTAGAGTCTCAAATTGCATTCTCAAGGTCTGCAATTTAACTGTTTTGACCCTGTCATTTCCTTGGTAGGAAGATTTAAGGATGTCCCAGGCCTGTTTGGAAGTACCAGAGCCTGTGATTTTTGAGAAAATCGAGTCATCCATAGAATTTTGAATCCAGAATTTCGCTTTATTTTCTTTGTTCCTCAGTGTTGCCTGAGCAATTCATTGTGGATTTGTCATAGCAGAAAGGACTGTGGGATCTAGTTCCACTGGTTCCCAACACTCTTGTACTTGCAAGAACGATCTCATACAAAGAGACTAGAACTCATAGTTCTTTCCAAGTAGAATCAGACCCTGAGTTGGACCTAAGTTTCTAGACGACATATTTTTGAAAAAAAATCTCAGAATAAAAATAGAGGGAAATTTTGTATTTACCTCCAATCGCCGAAACGTCGATTTTCCGATGCCGAAGGGATCTTATCGGCCTTGAATTTGCCTTTGTCATGGTGCAATGTGACCACGCGCCTTGTGTTAAAGCGCTACGAGATTTTCAGGTTTTTTTCCTTTCAAATTGTCGAAATGCAAAATTTTCTTTTGGACAATTTAACGGTCCAGATCTTCTTGTGATATGACGGTCCATATATTATCGAGATATCGTGAATCGGGACTTTGTGAACCATGATGACGAGCTCTTCTATCTCCTCGATTCCTCGATTTTCGATTTACCGATGGTTCTTTCCTTTCGGGACTTTCCCGATTCCTTTGATCTCCGTCACGTGTCCCAACAGATGGACGGCTCAAGTCTGCTTCGGAGGTTTCCCTGTGGAGATTCCCGATCCCTCACTTTGATGAGATGACATCAGCTGGTCCCCACAGCAGAGCTTTCCTCCTGTTGGGATTTCGGACTTCGCAGTTCCGAAATGCTCGTGCTTCTTGTTCTCAGGATTGGCGAAACGCTGAATCCCGATGTGCCGAGAGCCCTTTCCTTTTCGGGACTTTTCCCGAGTCCTCAGATTTACGCCACACATCCCCTCAAGATGGACGGTCTGCATCGTTTCACGATTTCATGACTTGCGACTCCAAATTTCTCTAACAACTTGAAACCTCGGTAGTCGATATGCCGACGGTTTCCTTGATGTCCGCCACGTGTCCGAACAAATGGACGGTTGTGATCTTATCGCTATTTCATGAATCGCGATTTCGCAACTCAAACGCGTGATCACTTGGTCTATCGACTCCCGAAAATTCGATGGAGTGATGGATTGGATCTACTGCAACATTTCCTCTGAGATGGACGACTCACAAGTCTTCTCGGGATTTCACGATATCGCGTATTAGAGTTTTGGAGTGCAATCTTTCGCTCGTCCAACTCCCGATACCCAATTTTGTGATGGGATAAGATCGACGGCTCATGATCTTTCTTGATCCAATGGTCTAGAATGACTCGTGGTTTTGTGATTCGTGAATTCTCATGGTAGTCTTCTGAGCTTTACACCTGCGAGTTAGCGAAGTGACGAGATCTCACCACGTATCTCTTGATGGATGGTCCAGATGACGTCGGGACTTCACAATTCAAAATTTCTCCTTGGCACTCCAGAGGACTAAACCGCGTGCACCTTCTCGCTAATCCAATGGCTGTCGGTCCTTTGCGCAAGATCTGAAGGCTAAAATTATTTTTCCTTTTTCGCGCTCTCCTCGTCCCTTTTGAACCAGTTTCCCTCTCTGGATCCATTCGTAGGAAAAATCTTACAGCCTCAATGGCTGTTCTTTGCACAGTAGACGCGATCTTTGCTGAATTTGATGGAATTTTCTCCTGTGGAAGAAAAAAATTGTGAATCTTTCAAGGATTTGAAAGAATTTCACAGGTTCTTAGTTCTCTTCTGCAATCTTTAACAAATTTGAGCAATTTCCGAAATGCTTTAAATGCTGCTGCCTTCTGATGAAATCTTTAATGATTTTGAACGAATTCTTTGAGTTATTTAAATGTTCTTCTGTTCTACAGCTCTTCTTTGTCAATCTTTGATGATTCTTGAAAAATGTACAAGAATCTTTAAAGTTTCTTTTTTGTCGGTCTTTGCTTCCTCGTTCTTTCGAGCGTAGTATGCTCTGCAACCTCTGCAAGCTTCCTACATTGATCTTTTGAATGTAAGATGGTATGCTTCCTCGTGGAAGTTTCCTGTGAGGATCTTTCAAGAGTATGATGGACAGCTCTCCAAGCCTTGTGAAAAGTCTGTGTCGCGTGCTCTCAAGATCCATGAAGCTTTGCGTTGTGAGGATCGTGTTTCTCTCCAGACTATGTGAAGACGCTTACTATTGAAGCTCTGATACCATGATAAATTGTGAAGAAAGAAATGCAGAGAGAAAGATAACAATATATTGGAATGTATGAAGAAGAGTGCAAAAACGAAGTTCCAATGTAAAGGGAAATAGTTGAGCTAAATAGGCTCAATCAAGACAAAAATAGAAAGTACAGTTGTCCAGTACAGCTGGCAGTGTACAATCAGACTGTTGACGTTACATTATATTTAACATTTAACAGGAGAAGCCATCCCCTTCCTTTCCTTGTTACTACTAGCATTTTCTGATCTTGTAGAATTCCTGCTCACCTATCTACAGTATATGCTACCTCTGCGAGAACGAGCACACTCTCAATGATGCGGAGTATTGCTAGGAAGAATGCACACTGTCAAAGAGTATTGAAACACATTCTAGAGAGACAAAATCGAAGAATTAGAGACACAATGATGACCTATAAAAGAGATGCATAAATTAGACATGCATTGAGCGGCTTGGAGGTATTTTCAAGAATGTGTGGCATGCGGAATTTAGTTATTTCCCTCTATACTCAAGGGTATCAAGGATGACCTTCCATTTGATAAATTGTGAAGAAAGAAATGTGTTAGGACCACACAATGTACCTTTTTCCCTATACTTTTTTCCACTATTACACTCTTGATCACCCACATTTAAACTCATACTATCACTTTATCTGATGATTCCAAAGGTATACAAATGCCCCTTCTCATTACTATACGTTTAATCTGTTTTGCATAATATTTTACATCATTCTCATACTTAACCATTGATTAGAAATTTATAAGTGTTGAAATAGTTCAAACTGCAGATTAGCATTTGAGGCCTGATGCTGAAACACATAGCTGTTATACAGTCCAGGGTCGCAGATGATGAAACACAGAACTGTTATACAGTCCAGGGTCGCAGATGCTGAAACACAGAGCTGTTACACACAGTCCACAGTTGCAGATGCTAAACCACAGAGCTGTTACACAGTCTAGAGTCGCAGATGCTGAAACACAGAGTTGTTACACAGTCCAGAGTCGCAGATGCTAAAACACAGAGATGTTACACAGTCCAGAGTTGCAGATGCTGAAACACAGAGGAAATCGTTACACAGCCAGCAGTCAACAACAACCTTACAACAAAGCGCAAACCCCATGGCTGAAACAGCCCACGATTTGCGATGATGAAACAACATCAACGGCAACGAGAAGAAACTGTTACTCCAACCATAACAAAAACATCTCATTCAGTACTTGCAATAGCATTCTGTTGCGCGAGACTAGGACATCCTATTCTGGTTTAGAAAGTCGATCTGACTAAGAATAGGACTCAGATACGCATTGTAATTTTTTATCATTTGTATCGAAGGGATTCCCTCTTTAAATAAGAGGAAATCACCATTCGAGGAATCCAAGTTTTATGTATTAAGAAAGCTTCAGAGAGAGGGACATACTTCAATTCCAGATTGTAATATGATACATTGATAGATGAATAGAAAACTGTTTTGAGCATCCTTCTCTAAGCTTTTTCGTCTCAAGGGAATCTTGTGAGAAGGGAGGGCCCACCTTCTTCACAAGATTCACCCGTTAGTTTTAGAGTGTGTTAGTGTAATTTATGTTTATGCCTTGATTAACTTTCATCTGCTGAAACACTACTTTTAATGAATTCTGCTTTGCTGAAACACTACTGAACTCTGTCTTGTTAAGAACTTTAGTGTATTGAATGTTACATCATTTTCACGAAGTTCGTAATTCTTTTTATTAGCAATCTTGTGTGATGATTTCATGAGGCTATCTAGAGACTGGGTTAAGGATTCCTGCTCAGAAAGGAAGGGATCAGAATATCCTTTTCTCTGTAGATTTCAATTACTTCTGCAAGTGTGCTAGCAAGAGACTGGGTTAAGGGTTCCTGCTCAGAAAGGAAGGGATCAGAATATCTTGTTCTCTGTAGATTTCAATTACTTCTGCAAGTGTTCTAGCCAGCGATTGGGTTAAGGGTTCCTGCTCATAGAGGAAGGGATCAGAATATCTTGTTCTTTGTAGATTTCAATTACTTCTACAAGTGTGCTAGCCAGAGACTGGGTTAAGGGTTCCTACTCAGAAAGGAAGGGATCAGAATATCTTGTTCTCTGTAGATTTCAATTATTTCTACAAGTGTGCTAGCCGGAGACTGGGTTAAGGGTTCCTGTTCAGAAAGGAAGGAATCAAGAGGTCCTGTTCTCTGTAGATCTTAGTTATTTTTCACAAGTGTGCTAATCAGAAATAGGGCTAAGGGTTCCTGCTTAGAAAGGAAGGAATTAGATGGCCTTGTTCTCTGCTAGATAGAGTTAGCCTTCTCTGCATTACTATTTTCATGAAAGAGTGTTAATCAGAAATAAGGTGTTGAAGTCTCTGCTTGGGAGTAAGGGTCCTATTCTCTAGTTACAGAATAGTTGTTCTTTCCTGTTGCAATTGTTATTTTAATGTAATCCAGGATTCTTTAGATTAATTTTTAAGATCTGCAATAGGTAGGTTGCTTTCCTGTAATTTAAGTCAGAACTTTAGTTCATTCAAGGCAAGTGTGATTAATATAGTTTCCTTTACTACAACTCTAAGTTGCTTTTGGAATTGAGCATATATAGTGCGTGGTTATCTTTGAAATAAACAGACTTCCCTGGGTTGACAATTTATGTATCACTTGATTGTTTGAATTAATTAAGCAATTATAGTGACCAACATTTTGGCGTCGTTGCCGGGGAAGGTAGCTATAGATTTCAAAAGCACTTATGATTTTTTTTTAGATAAAAAGATTGCATGAAAGACACCAAAGACACTAACCCTACAGGTGGCAAGGGAAAAGAAAAAGGAGGAAGAAAGACTTACATTGACGAGATCATATCAAAGTCTAAATCTACTGCTCAATGAACAAACCTTCGAAAAAAAAAGTCCCAGCCTTCATTTCAAGCAATTTTTGGAACAGGGAAAGAAGTTTGGAGTCCTGAGATAGTCTAGAAGCCAGCAGGAAACATTGAGGATAGAGCAAGCACAGCAGGGGAGCAGACAGGAAACATGGATGAGTACAATGAAGAATTGCATCACGAAGAACAGACAGGTCCTGAAGGAGAGGTAAAAGATGAAAACTCTTTCTCTACATTAGGATTTCCTATTGGCGATCTCCCTAGAGGAGTAGCCCCCATGAAAAACATTCCACTCTCAGCATTACCCAATTTTCATGGTTTATCTTCAGAGGAT
>ML777103.1:1435797-1482339 GCA_009831015.1 Picea engelmannii | reverse complement strand
CTCACCCTCACTTTAATCATAAAGTTATCTTTTAATTTGCATCTCACAAATTAATTTGACTAAGACCCATATTCGGCAATTTCTCCCCCTTAGGGCCTAGGGAAGAGAAACACTTGCCTTGGTACATAATTTAACACTCTCCACTAGAAACACCAATATTGGCTAGCTTATCCACCAATTGTTTTGCATCACAACAAACATGAGAGGGGATAAGAACCGAATGAGGGAGGAGATTCACAAAGGTTCTGAGCCATTGATAATACTAAGATCACCTGGGAGTCCCCTTTTATAATAAGTTGGTGAAATCCCAATGAGAGTGCCACCTGGAGGTCTCTGATGAGAGCCCATAGTTTTACAACATTATTTGAATAATGGCCCATGTTTCTTGCGAGAATGTGAAGGATGAGACCTTGGTCATTCCTAAAAACAACACCAAAACTAGTCAAACTTGGGTTTCCCTTGGAGGCCCCATCAAAATTAAGTTTAAAAAAGACAAGAGGGGGTCAAGACCAAAGATGAGGATTGGAGGAGGCAAGAGAATGATTAGGATAAGGATCTGGTGTTGGGGATAACAAAAGGTTCCTTTCATGAAATATGGTTTGTTCATTTGGATTACAAAACAAATCATGTGATTTCCATTTACAAATTTTGATAGTCTCCTAAATGCTCTCCTTGATATTGGTCCAGATTGTCTCCCAAGGAAGTTGAGTAGAGCGAAATATCTTGTAGTTTCATTCTTTCCAAATTTTCCAAATGATAAATCCTAGTTGTAACTACCAGATAAAGTTGAGGATGGAATTTATGAATTCAATTAGTCTCCATCCAGCCAAAGAATCAATGACAATGTTCATGTTGTGGTCTGAGGTGCACATTTATTGTGTCACTTGATCCCATATTTGTGAGCTATAATGACATTGATTCATCATATGCTCAAGGGTTTCCTTCGCTTGAAGACAATGGGCCCTATGAATCCTCTCCTCCTTAGATTTTCCTAGGTAAGAATACTTTTTTGAACGACCATCCAGAGCAAGGTTCTAGCTTTGGGCCAAAGGTTGGTTTTCCATATATTGTTCCAAATAGGATCCTTAGGAAGATGGTTGAAAGAGTAGTTTAGGTTGTATACTTCTCAAATGGAGAATGTTCCTTTTCGAGAATATCCCCATCTAAAAATGCCAGGTCTCTACTTGAATCGGATTCATTGAAGTGTTTCTTCATCTTTCCAAGGTCATAAATCCGTTTCAACTAGAATATCAAGCTCTACCTGAGTGGTCTTCCATTCTCTCTAGAGAGAAGGTGGATCATTAGTTTTCCAATAGTCAGCCACATGCTTCAGTCTTGGATGGTTAATATTTGAATAGAATTCATTTAATTTATTTCATTGGATGAGAGGAGGAATTTTCCACCAAGAGTCTATCCAAAAAAGTTCTTGGTGTCCTCCATGGATTTCACAAAACACATGGTCCTATATCAAGGAGTGGTTTTCCTTAGTTTTGTTCTAGATTAGGGAGCATGTTGTAGTTTCATTCCATTTGATAAGTTTCTCTTCCTCCACTACTAGAGTGTATTTGTGTCTCCACATCCTATCCCAAAGGTATCCTCAATCCTTAATCCATCACCACCGTATTCTAGTCCCCAAGGCCTGATTGAGAATGTCGGGATCTCTTAAGCCCAAGCCACCTGCATGTTTTGTTTTACAGAGTTTCCCCCAATTAACAAGAGAGGATTTGTGCCCTTCCTTTGCACCTTGTCAAAGGAATCTACGTTGAATATTTCTGATGGCATTGAGAATCTATTTTGGGGTGGCTAAGGATGAAAATAAATAAATAGGGATATCTTGGAAGACATATTTTAAGAGTACTAGGCGTCCAACAGGGTTTAAAGTTCAAAATGTATAGGATTTCAACCTTTTTTCAATGGAAGCTTTCAAACCTTCCCAAGAGATATTCCTAAGTGCATTCTCTATGAGAGGAACACCAAGGTGTTTGGAGGGAAGGGAGCTCCGACTAAAGTTAAGGATTCTAGTTATGTAATATTGGATAGCTTGGGGGGTATTAAAGAAGAAAATATAGGAATTTTCGGAGTTGATAGAGGTTCCTGAGGCTTTGCTAAAGTGACTAAGTATCTCAAGGATGCATCAGGATTCACGGAAAGTGGGAGAACCCATCATCATATTGTCATATACAAATTGTATGTGAGATATATATGGGTAAAGTCCATGCAAGGTGAGACCTCGCAAGGAGCCATCTACTATGGAAGCTTTGATATACCGACTTAGGCTCTCCACCATGATAACAAAGAGAAATGAGGAAATAGGATCACCTTGATGAATACCACAGGAGGGGGAGAAGGGTTTAGAGGTAACAACGTTAATCGGGATGGAGAAGAAGGTTGAGGAAGTAATATTCATGATCCACTTGACCTATTTATCATTGAATTCGAAGGATGGAAGTAGGGAACATATATACTACCAACTAATATTATCAAAATATTTTGAAAGATTCAGTTTGACGAGGATACCTAGATTGTCCGAGGATTTCAATGAATGAATAACATCATGGGATAAAATTACACTCTCCAAAATATATCACCCTTCTACATAACGAGACTTCACATGAGAAATAATGAAAGGGATAATGAGTTTGATTATGAAAGCAATTACCTTTATGATGATCTTGAAATGACGTTGCATAGTGCAATGGGCCAAAATTTCTTGGATTGAGACACAAACTCCTCCTTAGGGATCATAGTAAGAAAAGTAGCATTGAGAGAAGGGAGCACCTAACCTGAGCATCTAGAATATTCAATCAAATTCCATACTTCTTGCCTGATGAGGTTCCAATTGTGGTGGAAAAATTCTTTGGTGAAGCCACCAAGGCCCAGGGATTTACCAACAAGAATTTCCATGACCATCAAGTCCGCTTCCTCTGATGTAATCGAACTCAAAAGGGAAACATTTTGTTCATCATATATCACAGAGTGGATATGCCTTGTGATCTTTGCAATTTCTTTTGATCAATCACAAGAGGATTTTGTGAGAAGATCTTGATAGAAGCCTAGCAGTTCCCACTCTATATTTTTATGGGCCATAATTTTTTTTCCTTGAGCATCCTCGAGTATGGTAATGTGATTTACATGCTTTCTCTAGATTATAGATCTATGAAATACTTTGGACTTATTTTCCCCTTATTTAATCCACTGAACGTGAGACTTCTGATGCCAGAGGGTTTCTTCTTGGGGATATATGTCCTCCAACTATTGATTTATATGTGCCTTTGCCTCCTTAAGCTTCTTTGAGATCCCTTGAGTGATGATCTCTTGCTGGATTATATTCATTTGTTACTCCGTATCTCTTTGATCTTGAAATATGTTTCCAAAGGTGTGTTTTTTCAAGTATTTTAGGTGATGTTTGAATTTCTTCATCTTTTACTAAAACCTATACATTAGTGATCCATATTAGATATCTGCATCTTCCTACCATATATGAACATTCTCCTGGAAGTCAAGGTGTGTCAAATAGAATTTTTTAAAACTGAAGGGCTTGCAATGAGGAGTTATTGTGATGTCCAAACATAGTTGGATTGGCCAGTGATTTGAATTAAAAATAGAAAGAATGTTGGCCTCCATGAGAATCCCATCCAACATTAGGGGTTCAGAAATTAGGAACCTATCCAAGTGGCATGCTATTTGTTGATATCTGGATCTTTTGTTGGGCCAGGTGAAATATCCATTAATGTTCTCCAGATACACCATGTGAAGGGTATGGATTATAGTTTTAATTCCTTCACTATCTCCTTCCAACCTGCAATTGCTTTCTCTCCTCTCATTAAGGGAGAGGATAATATTGAAATATTCTCTTATGATCCACCTTTGACCTTGGGTGTGTTGATATTATGGTAGCTGTGGGAGGTATTAAACTCCACGTGTAACCTTGACAAGACTAAAATATTCTGGGAAGTAAGAGAAATCCTAAAGATTTGAACAATAAGCCTAGAAGACAAGTCAGCTAAAGATATTAATTTAATATTGATTTTTATCCCCCAAAAAGAGAAGTCGACCCAGACAACTAAGAAGGAATAATATAAATACAAAGCGCTAGAGCTCATTTAGCATATACTCACACACAACTGCCAAAATTTAGTTGTGGGCAGGTCTGGAGAGTAGTTATAGTTGCAACTACTGCAACTTGTATTTTCAGTTTTAGGCTTGGACTCTCTCTTGGTTATGGTTTGGAATTTATGGTTGGTATGATAACTCTGGAGAGTGATACACTACCTTGATTGGCTATTAGGTCTAGGGTTTGCTTCCATAATTATTCATTGTCAAGGTTAAGGTGCTCGGGGGTGGTTTCAGCCTATGGTTGGGTGACAATATTATTATATTTTCTATGGTGAAACCAACACACCTACTTTTCTAACAGGTTATGGGCCCACCCTATCTTCAAACAGTCTAATCATTGGAAGATAGATTGGGAGGATTTTCTCAGTTATAGTTGCAGTTGCAATCAAATTTTTTGTTGCAGCAACGAAACCCTAACCCTATTCTTGAGGAACATTAAGTGAATAGATTGACCTAATTTCTCAATAGCCTAGTGTGCCCTAACCTAGTGCACCTCTTGGTACTCTTATCAATCTAAGACGTTAAGTTTGAGTTTTTGTTCAAAGTCAAAGGTTGACCAATTTAAAGCATTCATGACTTACTCTATGAAGTCAAAAAACAAGTTAGAAGGGGCTTCTAACTTCAGAGCATGGAAGAAAAGTATTGACCTCATCCTTTCCAAGAATAAAGTGTTGGATATCATGAAAGGAAATATTGTGGAACCATAGTTTGAATAAGGAAAAGAGAAGGAACCTCAGAACGTTGCAATTATGGAGAAGTTCAACTTCAATGACATCAATTCCATGAGTATCATAGTGGACTCTGTACAAGACCACTTGATACCCTACATCTCTCATGTTGACTCATCTAAGAATAGGTATGATACCCTAACTAACTTCTTCTCAGTTAGAAACATTAGACATCTCATGAGTTTGAAGAATGAGCTTCGTGACATGAAAATGAATGATGATGACAACATAACATCATACTTTGTAAGAATTTATGAGTTAAGAGATCAACTACAAGCTATTGAAGAAATCATTTCAGAAAAGGAACTGGTAAATATAGTACTCAATGGCCTTCCCAAGACATGGGATGCATTTGCCACAAACATGAACACAAGAAAGGAGTATCCCACATTTGAAGAACTTTTGACTTGCTATGCACAAGAAGAATCAAGGATTAATGCAAAAGAGAAATCCCAAAATAAATACGAAGATCAAGCCTTCACAACAAAGCTCAAGAATTTCAGGAATAAGAAGAAGTTTGGCTTGAGGAAGAAACCAAATCAAGAAAAGGATATGTCAATGATACAATGCTTCAACTGTCGAAAATATGGTCACTGCAGGAACCATTTTCCTAAGTTAAAGAAAAGGAAGGAAAGAAATGAAGCATCAATTGTCAAAGAACGGGAACCCTCAAAGAAGGCCAAGCAGGATAAAACATACTTCTTCTTCTGAGTTAAGGTAATAATATTCTTCAAAGCTCTTGTACATACCATGTTTACATAGTTTTTGTACATATCATATATATATATATATATATATATATATATATATATATATTAGAAGATAATATGTTCAAGTGAAAAAATACTTATGGAAGAATAACAAGATAAGGATTGCTATCACGATGACTACAAGTCGAGCAATACACATGAAAAGATGAAGTACATTAGCAATCCTTGGTAACAATTCCTATGGAAACTATTATATATGTAACAACTGCCACATAAGATGAAATCAGAATCAAACTTGAAGAGACAAAGAAGAAGTTAAAACATAAATAAGTCACCAATCAAGAGGAAACTAGAAAAATACTTCTCACACTTTGTAGAAGGCAATAAGGATGCAAACAGGAGCATGGGCTCTCGTATATAGAGGGAGATAATTAAATAATTCCAAAAGAAGAAAATGCATTCATACATAAAGCAAGGATTATGAGGGAGTTGTTGAGTTGAGAAAAAGGTATAAATATCGTCCTTATTACCATGATTTATGATATTCTTGATTGACTTTTCTATTAATTAGATGTAATTAGGAAAGAAAATGATTAAAATGTCTTCTATAAATATTACTGAGTGATATTAGATAATTTATGAATTTCGGTTTGAATTGTTTGATTTTATTGCAGAAAATGAACATTTGTTGTTACCTCAAGATAATTAAAGAGATCCTGAAGATACATAAGCCATTAAAGATCGAACGAATCAGGGACAAAGGAGTTTAGAGGGATATTGACTCTTTATTTTGTAATCATTAAAAATAGTAAAAGAGATCCTAAGGATCTCTCGATGCTCAGGACAACTTAATTTACCCATGTCATTGTAATATATAGAGGGTGATGAACAATCGAGAGATAGCCAAGAAATTCAATCAAACATTCAGATCTCTAAATCACTCTGTACAAACAGTCCATTGTAAATGATTTACAAATTATGGAATTAATGAAATCCTTGACCGTTTTGATCATCTTTGCATACTGATTGTTTAGCAGCAGTACCTTATGAAGACTGTGGGACCTGTCGGAAGGAGTTACTATTTCATCTATAATCGTATCAATTCCATTTTTTTGATTTAAATTTCCTTGCAACAGTTAAGATAAATTCATGAGTGTGTTGATTCATTAGATATGATGTTCATTTTCAGAGAATAGATGCTTTATTTGAAGGTTATCAATTGCTATTCCATTTCCAATTACTGTTAGTTTATTGCTTGTAGAATTCTTTCATTTATGCATATGTTGTTCCTTTTTATTAAATTTGGATTTGTTGTTTCTTTCATTTAGATCACATTTTTTGTTCCTTCTTACAGATACAATAATTTGTTTCTCTTTTCCAGTAGGCTAAATAAACATAGATAGATTGATTCATTGAGTATTTTCAAGTTCAATTATTGTTTTTTAGCTAGATGAATTCGGCAATTTGGTTGATGTTTTGATTCATGGCATGTTAGTAACTAGATTACACTTCTATTAAGTGAGTTATCAGTTTTATATTTTTCAATGAACTGATTATTACAGTACTTTCGATAAACTCATATTATCTTTAACTGAATGATCTACATGATTTTAGCCTCTACAACTATCTGCATAGACTTTGTTGATATTCTTGAAAGAAAAGACGAATCCTCGATTGATAAATTAATGTCAGACTAAGGTTTTTTTTAGGAAATCTTTAGAGCCCAACATTTTGGCGCCATTGATGGGGAGAATTTCAAAGATACCATAGGTTTCATCTCTAGAGGATGAGGTATTGAAAATGGAAGGTCAAAACCTACATAGGAAACAAGTAAAATGCTTGTGCCAACACCTACCTTCAGCTGATGCATAGAGGTTATATAGGTGCCTAGAATTTGTGTCCATGTGTATGACTAAGAAGAAATAACCTAAAAAAACTAAAACCCCGACCAAAAATTACAAAATCCCAGGGTCTGGTGCCCCCTGGAAGAAGCACTTTCATTAACGAAATCATTCGAAAAGCTGAATCTCAAGCCTCGGTTGGACCTCAATGTTGAAAGATTGGTTGTTTTCATTGATGTCAACCCTAGTTATGGGTTTTGGACCACAAGATTGATGAAGGTATTTGGACATAAAGGAAAATTCACATGCAGATGAAGGAAAATGCACATGCAGATAGATACATCATTTTGTTTATGGTGGTATGTGGCACATCATGTGGATCCTCATGGTTGAGGAGAAATGAATTTTTGAAGATGACAAAGTGAATTGTACATGTAGGCCCTGAAGATAATTAAAGAAAAGAATTACAGAATAAGAAAGTGTCAGGTCAGCCCTAATGTTAAAAGGAAGTGACATAAATGGTATAAATAAACATCATTATACATTCACTTGATACAAGTCGAATTTAAGAGGGAATTAGAAGTAAAAGAAGGTTGGATTTCAAGGGAGGATGAAGTCTTTTGGTGATGTGTTCTAAGGTATGTTATTTTCAGGTCATCTTACCATTTTTGCTATAACGTTTTTTTCTAGAACGATTCAGATGGTGAAATTGCTATGGTATTGAGAAGACATATCAAGGTACCTTTGGTAAAAATTTCAGCTCTTGATTCACTATAATTATTGAGATACACTCTCTAGAAGATAGGGTTTGTGACCAGTCCTGAAGCTAGTCAATAAACAGGTGTTCCGGGTAAAACAATCATAACTTCTTCATACAGAATCCAAATGAAGTGGGACTTCTTCCATTAGAAAGAGTACGGACTGTAGCATCTTGTGTGTGATTTCAGAATCAGATGTTAAATATTGAGCGCAGGGCATGTTGTACAAGTTGGGTCTTCTGAATAGACAAGAATTGAATAAAGTCTACCATTCTTTCTATAACCTCTTTTTGGGGAGGATTCAAGGAGTGGAAATTGGAGGTGTTTCATAGAATACATTGAGTAATATTATCTATAGGATCAGAGTACTCCAAGAATTGAAGAATTACAGAAATTGAAGAAGTTTCAGGAAGCATTATCAGGTTCTATGTGATGATTGGTTGATGGTGATGATTTAATGTAAAGTTTTATTATCTCTCATATATTCTTGGGTGGAAGGAAGGGGAAAGGATGGAGAGTTCAAATCTCTCTTGATATTGGAGGATCGTATCTTCCTCTTGGAGGTTTATCCCTCCCTTTACATTTGGAAGTTGTAGCTACCTTTGTAAGTCATTACTTCCCTTGAACAATAACTATTGATTACTTCTCATATATTGTGCATGGTGTATTGTGATGTATTGGTGTAACTCCTATACTATTGTTCATTTCTCATTGGATATAGTTGAATGGTTTTAGTATAAGTTGAAAAAGTTTTTAAATTGTACTTGATACTGATTCACTCCCCTCTCAGTATCAACAATTGGTATAAGATCATGTTGCCTTCAGAACAGTTTAACCATTGGAAGGAAAATCTTGAGCAAAGATGGATGACCATGAGCACATTTCAAATGGGATTCAAAAATTTGATGGAAGAAATTATGCATACTGGAGTGATAGAGTGAAAACTTACCTAACAGATTTGGGAGTAGACATTTTGTACTCAGTTGTAAATGGCTATGTAATCCCAAATAATGCTCCAACTGATCCAAATGAGAAGAAGCTTATGAGCTGTAATTCAAAAGCCAGACATGTTATTCTAGCAACATTGGCACCAACCATTGCTAGCAAAGTTATAAGATGAAGCACTGCTAAAGAGGTATGGGACAAACTCAAGAATATCTACGAAGGTGATCCAAAAGTTAAGCAGGTCAAGTTTCAATGACATAGAGCAGAATTTGAAATTTTGAAGATGAATGAAAAGGAAGATATTGCAACCTATCTTCTTAGAGTTGATGAAGTTGTTAATTCTATCATAGGATTAGGTGAAGAGCTTGATGAATCATTGGTTGTACAAAAAGTGTTGAGATCACTTCTCTTGAAGTATGATGCTAAGGTCTCCGCCATTGAAGAAACTAGGGACTTGACCAAAATGATAATGGATGAATTACATGGGACTCTTATGGCATATGAAATGAGAATAGGTACAGAAAGTGACCAGACAAACAATGAAGTAGCCTTTAAAGCCATAAAAAAGACAAAAGACAAGGATAATGACCGTGATGAAGAAATAGAAAATTTCCGTAAGAAGGTTCCAGAAAGGAAGTGGAAGATACAAAGCTAAGTCTCCTCTCAAATGCTTTAATTGTGGTAGAATAGGACATATTGTTGAAAACTGTTACTATAAAAAGAGAAGACTCAACAATAAAAAGAGCTTCTACTCCAAGGGTGATGTCATCTCCTTATATGAGAGTGATGAAGAAGATAATGATGGAGGAGAAGTCCTCTTCATAACCCAAGAAACCCAGGATGATGATCATAATAATTCTAAAGAAGAAGAAATCATTTGTGAAGAATATTCAGATGAAGAAACCAACCTTGATTCCTTTTGGGGATACAAAGACAATGCAGAGAGTGAACAAGAAGATGAGAATCTTGAGAAGTTGAAGCATGTTGAAACTGAAAATAGCAAGCTTAGAAACACAAACATAATACTAAAAGGTGAATTGAGTAGTTGTGAAGAAGATAATTACAATCTTGAAAATACCATTAATAGCTTGAAGGAACAATTAGAAGATTATGAGAAATTGAAAGAAGAATTGGATCACACAAAAGGGGAGCTACTATTGACAACAAAAAAGTTGAAGAAGTTCAAAAAAAAAAACTAAAAAATTAGATGAGATCCTTAGCAATCAAAGATCTCCAAATGACAAGACAGGACTAGGATACAATGATAGTTTGAAAACAACAAAACATTGGAGAAGGAAGTTGAAAATGATGAAACCAACACTCTAGAACAAGTTGAACAATAAGATAGAAAAATAGAATTCAAAAGGAATGAGACATCAAGAAGATCCTCTCCCATCAGGTATGAAAGCAATCATTATGAAGGAAACTATAGAAGAATAGATCATGAACCCAGATGGACCACACCACAAAGAAGATCAATTATGCCCAGGTATCAAAATTTCTTTCTTGGACATTGTTATACTTGTGGAAATTTTGGACACAAGGCAATCAATTGTAGAATCAATGCAAGGAATAACTATGCAAGCTACATGAATGGTGAAAATAGTAGATATGGAAATGTTCGTAGACCTTTCAACAGAAATTATAATGCAATTGACCCATTAATGAATGAAAATATTGTATGTTACAAGTGCAATAATCTATGTCACAAAGCACAATATTGCAAAGAGATGAAGGAAGATAATCGTATGTCAAATGTCTGCATACCAACTACAACATGGAAAAAGAAAGAAATTCCACAAAATGAAATTTTTTGAATAGCATTGGTTGCTAAAGAATGCAAAGAAGAAGATGAATGGTTCATAGACAGTGCGTGCTCATCTCATATGACTGGAGATCAAAGCAAATTTGTCATCTTGAAGAAAAGAGGTGGAAATGTTGCATTTGGAGATGACTCATCTACCAAAATACTTGGAAAAGGAACTGTAAAGCTTGGAAGTGAAAATATAAAAGCAGGAAAAGTCCTATTGGTTGAATATATGAAGCATAATCTCCTCAGTGTCAGCAAAATATGTGATCAAGGATACATTCTTACATTTGACTCCTGAAAATGTAAAATCAGAGAAAATAACTTGGGGAGATTGGTTGTAACTACAGAATAGAGAGAGAATATTGAAGCCACACAAAATGATTCTGAGGAAGAAAAAGTCCCAAAGACCAAAAATAAGGATGAAGTATTCTTGAGTGCCACATGTTTAGGGGGAGTAGCCCCAAAGAAGAAGGTTACCTTTTTCCATTAAACTCAGGGGGAGCAGCCCTAACCTTTTCCATTTATGTCAAAGGGGGAGAGAAATTGGGATCATGATGATAGGGCGAGCATGAGTGTTGTCATCAATGACAAAGGGGGAGATTGTTGGAAGATTGGTTGTTGTCACTGATGTCAACCCTAGTCATGGATTTTGGACCGCAAGATTGATGAAGGTATTTGGACATGAAGGAAAATGCACATGTAGATACAACACCCATGGATCAAATGTATACATCATGTTGTTTCCAGTGGTATGTTTCACGTCATGTGGATCTTCATGGTTGAGGAGAAATGAATTTTTGAATATGACAAAGTGAATTGTACATGTAGGCCCTGAAGATAATTAAAGAAAAGAATTATAGAATAAGAAAGTGTCAGGTCAGCCCTAATGTTAAAAGGAAGTGACATAAATTGTATAAATAAATAGAATTATACATTGATTTGATACAAGTCGAATTTAAGAGGGAATAAGAAGTAAAAGAAGGTCAGATTTCAAGGGAGGATGAAGTCTTTTGGTGATGTGTTCTAAGGTATGTTATTTTCAAGTCATCTTACCATTTTTTCTATAATGTTTTTTATATAATGATTCATATGGTGAAATCTCTATGGTATTGAGAAGACATATCAAGGTACCTCTGGTAAAAATTTCAGCTCTTGATTCGCTATAATTATGGAGATACGCTCTGTGGAATATAGGGTTTCTGACCAATCCTAAAGCTAGTCAATAAACATGTGTTCCGAATAAAATAGTCATAACTTCTTCATACAGAACCCAACTAAAGTGGGACCACTTCCATTAGAAAGAGTATAGACTTTAGTTTCTTGTGTGCAAGTTTCAGAATCGGATGTTAAATATTGAGCGTGGGGCATGATGTACAAGTTGGGTCTTCTGAATAGACCAGAATTGAATAAAGTCTATCATTCTTTCTATAACCTCTTTTTGGGGAGGATTCAAGGAGTGGAAATTGGATGAGTTTTAGAGAATACATTGAGTAATATTATCTATATGATCAAATTACTCCAAGAATTGAAGAATTGCATAAATTGAGGAAGTCTCAGGAAGCATTATCAGGTTCTATGTGATGATTGGTTGATGATGATGATTTAATGTAAAGTTTTATTATCTCTCATATATTCTTGGGTTGAAGGAAGGGGCAAGGATGGAGATTTGAAATATCTTTTGATATTGGAGGATTGTATCTTCCTCTTGGAGGTTTATCCCTCCCTTTACATTTGGAAGCTGTAGCTACCTTTGGATGTCATTACTTCCCTTGAAACTATTGATTATTTCTCATATATTGTGCATGGTGTATTGTGGTGTATTGGTGTAACTCTTCTACTATTGTTCATTTATCATTGGATATATTTGAATGGTTTAAGTATAATTTGAAAAAGTTTTTAAATTGTACTTGATATTGATTCCACCCCCTCTCAGTATCAACACTCAAAAAGGTTCTACCCGAATCCCTCAAGCAACAAATTCACCAACTACAGCTCATCCTGAGGTTCATAGCAGAAATGAAGGGATTGAACGAAGTTTCGAAAATAAACATACCCCACCTCTCATTCATTTAGGCAAGGGAAATTCTTGTAATTTGGAAGAAGGAAAAGGGGAAACCAGTGGAATTGTTGAGGCAAACCCACTACCACCTGAACCTGGATCTCCTGTGATATTGATAGGAGAAGGAACATATGAAATCCTAGATAGAGGCAGTGTGATTAAATCTCCTAAGAGACCAAGTAATTCACCACCCCAAATAGAACACCTAGACCGAGAAATCCCTGAAGACTATTGGCATATTTTCGACCAAATTGCACAACAAAAGCAACAACAAACCCAGACTTCCACTCTGGAATATCCTATAGTTGATTTGGTTGCTAATGCCCCAATGAAATCCATTCCATTACAGAATCTTCCAACCTTCCATGGATTGATCGTAGAGGACGTTGATGCATTCCTATTCGAGTTTGATATCCTGTGTAGAGGCTATGACTACACCTCTAAACCCTAGAAACTAAAGCTATTTCGTTCCACTTTGAAAGGGACAGCTTTATGATAGTTTATGGGACTGGGGGGGGGGACTTTAAATTCATGGGATGAAATGAAACAAGCCTTACTTACAAAATATCAAAACTACTATAGAATCAGGGATTTAAAAGGCGAAATCTTTCAAATGAGTGCAAAAGAAAATAAAACACTAAAAGAATATGTTGAAAGGTTTCAATATAACTTGTAGAGATCACCTTACGGTACATTACCAGGTGAGGTACTTAAAGGCACTTTGATAAAAGGTATGAAGGATGAATGGATAGAAACATTGAATTTAATGGGAAAAGGTGATATTTATCAAGAAATATATGATAGCATTATCAAATTGTGCATCAGGTGCTCACGAGGAAGTATGCGAACTAGATCGGGAATATGGGCTCCCCTCACTAGAAATAACAACATTACTAGCGGGGGTGTCACCTAAGAAGAAGTTGGTAATATTATAGAAAATTTTAAAACAAACATTTTGAGTACTCTGACTACACAATTGGAAGTTCTATAGGTTAAACAGAAACAAGCTGAAACAGAACAGTCATTGGCCATATTTTACCACTAATGCAGAAGGAAACACAGTTCGAAGGAAAGTCCCTTGGATGTGGTTTTGATTTGCACCATCTGTGCCAAAGACCATGCAATAGAGCAGTGCCCATCACTCCCAGGACTGAAAGATATCTTTAAATAAGCAAAAGAGGAAACAAAACTAGTATATCTAATGGATCAACGTTGCCAATGGTAGGCTCGTCCCCCAGGTATGCTACAAGATCCCTCTTCTTTCTTTTCTCGACAATATAATCAACAACATAATTCTAGAAACACATGGTAGGGATAACCATTTGCTAACCCCACCTGGAAATCCCAACAATATCCTACGGCACACTGGACAAATCAACCAGTTGCAAATCCCACCTATCCTAACTCGCAATACCCTACCCCATTTTGGCAGAATTCAAATAATAACCCCTATCCTTCACAGTTGCCCAACACAGCTGCCCAAGTCCCCAATTGGAATCAAAACTAGCAACACCCCATGGGAATGAACAATCAACCCATGGGGATGGCTCCTCAATCTCAACCCACTTTACAAGCCCCACTTCAATTACCTCAGAACCCTCAACCTCAATTACCAGCTCAACCCAACCCAAATCCTAATAAGAGTTGATCTCATGCAAATTGTCGAGAATTTGGAGGGTGAAATCAAATCTGTAGCGTGCAACAAACTCTGATTGAGATCAGGGCGTATAATTTCTCCTGAGGAAAGTGACATTCATCAAAATAAGGAGAATGAGAATAATATACAACCAACAATAAAACCATTGACTATGGTCTTAACAGAATAAATAGAACAAGGGGAAAACATAGTCGATCAACAGAATTCTGATGAGATTCCTCCTCCCCCTGTTTCCTGAGAGGCTAATGATAGCAAAACCAGATGTATACCCTAACTTCGATATCGTCAAGGAACTTAAAAATCTATATGTTAAAATCCTACTCCTACAGGCTCTGCAAGATATTCCCAATTATGCAAAAACAATTAAGGAATTGTGGAAAGAAGCTTGTCAGGAAAGCTAAGAACCCATCAATTGTTCACATGGTAGGAGCTTTGTCTGATATTATTCTAGGAAAGAAGGAGTCAGCCAAGTATACAGACCTAGGGAATCCCGTGGTAACAGTTCAGATACAAGGTTTTTCTTTTCCAAATACACTAGTGGATTTGGGGGAAACCATCAATATTCTAACCATCGAGACCTGCAACATCCTGGGTATCACCTCCTTCAAATCTACTTCAATTATGTTGGAATTGGATGATAGATCAGTGGTTAAACTAGTCGGCACATTACAAGATATAACAATTTCGGTCGATTCTTGGGAATATCTAGCCGATTTCCTAGTTATCAACCCAAGAAGTAGATTCAATGGACACCCATTGATATTGGGAAGACCATGGATCACAACAAAAAATTCATACATCAGATGTCGTACATGCAACTTAACAATTGATAGAGGAAGTTCTACAAAGAACCTCATCCTATATCCTCTAGCTAAACTGAGTCTACCTACCATACATCAACAGTTTCCACCACATAGATATTCAGAAAAAAAAAAAAAAAAAATTACGATCTCCTCTCACATTGGAAGAAGCTCTTGGGCTCAAAAACCAACTAGAAGATGATGTGATCAGTAGCTTCATTAGCAACCCAACCTTCATAAGCAACCCAACATGTCAAATGCTAAAAGTTGCTTTAGATAATGAATCACAAGGATATCCTTTGGAAGAATTTATGGAGAAACAAATTCCCACCACTGTTTTCCATAACAACATATCAGTTGAAATTGCACCAGGGGGGTTTTTGAATATTAATGCTAATTTGAATGAGCAACAACAACAAAGATTAATTCAAATCCTTTCTAAATATCAACAAGATTTTCCTTGGGAGTATCCTGACATAAAGAGAATTGATCCCCAACTCTGTACACATCATATCTATATTGACAAAGATGCCCAACCCATTTGACATCCCCAACGAAGATTGAATCCTCATCTTAGGGATGTTGTTAAAGAAGAATTACAAAAACTGTTAGATGTATATTTCATATATCCTATTTCAGACAGCCGATGGGCATCTCCATTAGTAATCGTCCCCAATAAGAATGGGAAGTGGAGAATCTGTGTAGACTACATAGAACTCAATAGATCCACCCAAAAGGACCACTTTTGCCTACCCTTTATTGATCAGGTCCTTGATACATTAGCAGGGAAGCAATTTTTCTTCTTCCTAGATGGTTTTAGCGGTTATAATTAGATTCAGATTTCTTCAGAAGATCAGGATAAAACTACATTTACATGTCCCTGGGGTACCTTCACATATAGAGTATTTCCCTTTGGATTATGTAATGCTCCAACTACATTCCAGAGAGCTATTTTAAGCATATTTTCTGATTTGATTAATAAATGACTTGAAGTTTACATGGACGATTTCACCCCTTATGGCACTGACTTTGATCAGGCTTTAAGCAATATGGAGAAGGTACTAGAACGATGCATTGCTACCAGGCTATGTTTGAGTTATGAGAAATGTCATATGATGATTACTAAAGGTGTGGTACTAGGACACTATGTTTTTGCATATGGAATCAAGGTACACCCAACAAAAATAGAGGTAATCCTTAATTTACCTACACCCCGTACACAAACTGAAGTATGTAGTATCTTTGGTTGTGCAAGATATTATCAGAGATTCATAGAAAAGTTTTCAAGAACAACTGGCACACCTTTACATGCTTTAACTGGTAATGTGGAATTTCAGTGGTCTGATAAGTGTGATGTTGCATTTGCAGAACTCAAAAGGTTGGTCTCAACAGCACTGGTGCTAAGAGGACCAAACTAGAAATTACCATTTCATATCTCTTCAAATGCATCGGATATTGACATAGGCGTTGTCCTTGGACATGATAAGAAAAGAAGCCTTATGCTATTTATTTTATTAGCAAAAATCTTACCCCCATTGAATTAAATTACACATTAACATAAAAAGAATTTTTAGCCGTTATACATGCTATTAATAAATATTGCCACTATATAATAGGCTATTCAGTTATTTTGTATACTGATCATTCTGCTATTAAATATTTAACTAACAAACTAGTTACTAATGGACGGGTCACATGGTGGTTATTACTATTGCAGGAATTCAACATCACCATCAAGGATCGATCCAGAAGAGAGAATGTCATTGCACATTTCTTGTCTTGCATACCCAAAATAGATTGCTCTTTGACAGTTGAAGATCAATTTCTAGATGAACTCTTATTCGTTGTCAGTATTAAGACACTATGGTACGTTGATGTGGCGAATTATCTGGTAGCAGGGAAACTACTGACACATCTGTCATCAAGAGAAAGAAAACTAATCGTTCAACGCAGTGCACGGTTTACCTGGATTGGTGGATATATTTTCCACACAGGGTCTGATCTTCAGATCCGAAGATGTGTAAGAGATGATGGAATTTACAGTATCTCTAAGGCAGTTCATGATGAGCCCTGTGGTGAACATTTTGCAGACTGCAAAATTGGGCATAAAATTTTATAGATGGGATACTATTGGCCCTCAATATTCAAAGACACAAAGAAATATGTCTAGGCCCGCGACATCTGTTAGAGGATGGGCCGACCAGGCCAAGCTGATGAAATGCCCTTACAATCACAAGTAGTAGAAGATCATTTCGGCACTGGATTTTGTTGGTCCCTTCAACCCAAAATCAAACAATAAATCTTATATACTAATTGCCACAAACTATATGACCAAGTGGGTAGAGGCAGTAGCCTTTCCAAACTCAATAGAGGAAGCTATCATTAAGTTTCTCTTTGAATTATTTGTATTCTATGGATTACCCATGGAAGTAATCACTGATGGAGGGTCACAATTTACAACACATAAAATCATGGCCACTCTGTGCAATTATCACATTAAACACAGAGTTACCTCCCCATACCACCCACAAGCAAACAGACAAGTGGAAAGTACCAATAAATTCCTGGAGGCAATCTTGACAAAAACAGTCTCAACCAACCGTCAAAATTGGGCATTCGAGCTTCCAAATGTCTTATGGGCCTATCACACAACATGGCGCAACAGTACTGGCTACTCTCCTTATCACCTAGTCTTTGGAAAAGAACTTATTTTTCCAATTGAATTTGAGATCAAGACACTAATAATGGACAAGAAAATTGTAATAGATCTTACAGAGGCACACACATAGTGCCTACAACAACTCAATGAGTTAGATGAATCACTCATGTTCACCCTTCAGCGTAGAGCTATTATTCAACAGTAGAGAACTAGTTGGCATGATAAGCATATCAAGAATAAATCCTTCTAGAAGGTTGATTGGGTGCTTCTCTATGATTCCAGATTTTAAGATTTTCCTCAAAAATTGCAGACAAGGTGGTTGGGACCATATGAAATCAATGAAGTTCATAATAATGGCACTTTCACTTTAGCCACCATTGATGGGTCTGGTTCTCATTTTCTAGTAAATGGATATTGGCTACGACTCTACCATCGACCGCTTTCTAAAGAATCCTTTTTCCAAGAAGTAATGATCCTACTGTTCATATTTTACCTAGCTGGGAAGGTAACCCAATAGCTTCTGCTTCATAAAATTGTTGTTTTTATCAACATTGTAAATATTGTATATTGTTTTCTTTACAGATTTGATTGAGTTTTAGTTTTTACTTCCTCGGAAAGTCACTATCAAGAATTTTGGAGAACAAAAACCAAAAAATATGATTGCAATGAATATAATTAGCACTCTTTTATGTTCTTTATTCAAACTTCAAATTGCTCTTGTCTCCCTTTGAAAAATCCATCGAATATAAACCTCGCTTTACATAGGAAAGATATATGTCATTTTCAGCAACAAAAAGTCGGGCGACTGCACTAAAAGAATGCACAACTGTAGTAAATAGGAAATGAATGTGTGACACTAACAAACCATCCAATACTTTGATAATTGAATAAACCTACCCATAAAAATTGAATGAATTTAGTTGATGACTAATCAATCTTAGATTCAACAAAAATGTATGTGGGAGGTTTCAAATCACTTAATTAGATGGTTAAAATCTGAACATCATCGTTGTTGTTCCCTTGGGGTGATTTTTGTTCCCTTTGCGGGTAGTGTCGTCTAGTTAAAAGTAATGACTGTCGTTCCCTTGGTGCGATTGTTGTTCCCATTATGGATAATGTCATTCATTTGAATGGAATGATTGTCGTTCCCTTGGTGCGATTGTTGTTCCTTTTGCAGATAGTGTCATTCATTCGAAAGTAACAACTGTCGTTCTTTTAGAGTGATTGTCATTCCCTTTATCTCTATTGTCATTCATTTTTCCAGGTATCATTGTTCATTCAAAATAAACAATTATTGTTCCTTTCTACGGTTTTTCTTACTGTTGTTCCTTTCCTTTGAAAATCATGATTTTTCATGAACAACACGTGTTGTTTACACGTTTAGCCACTACTTTGGGTATGACCTTCACTAACTAATTTTCAACAACATCACTTCTAGTTATCATGATAACGATTTGTCATTTTCTTTGTGGACTATCTAGAATACCTTACTGAATTGTTTTTGGATTGATTTCTTCGAATTATCTTAATATTGTTCATAATCTTTTAACCACCATAATTTGTTTCTTTCCCCTATATATATACATATACTTGAATAATAATTTCCCTTCATATCATAATAAGGAGCCTAGGGCACATTTTTACTTGGAATTCTTACACTTCTTACGCCATCCCTCACTCTTAAGGAGTAGATGAGCCTTCCTTAAAAAAAAATGGAAATATAAATTAAATATAAATAAAGAAAATAAACTTCTCCCACAAAGGATAGGGGGTTTCATCATGAGCCAACCTACCATGATCATAAGAGAATAACATAAGTGACATTCCCACTATGGCTACCACCCCAGGGCAATGGCCTTTGACATTTTTCATCAAAGGACAAGAGGTCTCATCACGAGCCCGCTTGTTCACTTAGGTTACGATCTAGTGAATGGCATTGTCATTATCTGGTTACCAAACCAGGATAGTGGCCTTTTTGGGAAAAGACGATTCAAACTACTTATTGAGGATATAGGCTCATCTATGCATTAAAAGGTAACCCTATCGAGGCTATGGATGTCTGTTGGCAGCAGTGGCTTTGCCTGTGGTATGGAAGTTTATCTTAAATATGCTAAGTTTTTTGTGTGTTCCTAGACTTCCTTTCTTAACAAAGAGGCTATCATTCCAGTTATATTTAACATAAGGGAAAGTAACAAAGTTATGACATGTGGAATATTTATAAAACATGAACAAATTTAGATTACTTGGAATCGTTTTCCTTAAACATTTTTGAACATAGGTATTTGAATTTGTACTTCCCACAAAAGAGTGATTATTGTTCATGATTATCGTTAAAGTTCTTTTGAAGGTTATTAATGATTGTTCTCCCAGCGGCGGCGGCGACATAGTAATTACCCCTCACTTGAACTACCTGCCATCATTACTCGCACATATCAATGGTTGAGGTTGACCTTTTCATTTATCATGGGGTGAATCTTATGCACATTTATCAATAGATCATAATGATTACAATTAATGTGAAAATTCATATTTCTATATACATATGTTGTTCTGTGATCTTTACCATTTCTGGTAATATTTTTCACAAGTTGGTTTAACTAAGTTTGCAGCTATGAATGATAGTTGTGCTTAATTGTTTGCAGAAGACATGGGCGGCTGAAGCATCTATTGGGAGCCCACATTGCTGCAAGTAACCGACTAAGAAAGGGAAATTTTACATCGTCTCGGGTGGATAGAATATTTCAACAGATTGCAGGGATATGACATAAATATCATGCTATCTTTTTTCCAAAACTTATAGAGGGGAGTCTCAGTGATTCGAGACATACAAATTCCCATCACCGAGGAAATTATAGTGGAGGTAAAAAGACTCCCAAATGAAGGTACACAATGGAATGGTAAATTCACAGCACTCAAGGAGGTTGTGGAGTCCTTTGTGGAACTAGGAGAAGAACTCGATAAAAAAGGGAAAGGACTCAACCTCACTATTGTCAGTGAGCCATGGAAGGAGGTAGCAGGAGTAATACAAATATATATTACATGTGATGGGAGATACGATGTGGTGAGACTGCACCACCTCAAACTGCTAGCAACACTAAAATAGAGGTCAGTGATAAATTTTCCATTCTTTTTAAATGCCATGTTGCATGAAGTTTCTACAAGGACCCAGAAGGCCAAAGACCATGTCAATATAATTAGTCACCATGGACTAGTAAAATTAATATTAAACAGGGACTTGATCCAAACACAAATAACTTGGGGAGATTTAATCGAGCCTGATAGGCCCCTACAAATCGAACAACCAGAAATCCACCACGGAATTTCCCCATAAGGAAGTGAGACAACCCAGGTAGAAGGAGAGAGTGCCCAAAGTGAAATTCCAGTACCCTAGCTTAAAGTAGAAGTAGACCCCATCCAGTTGGCATAAACTCAGACTAAACAGGAAGAAACATCAAAGAAGAGGAGATAGAGGACAATCTCTATTCCTGAAACCTCCACTGGAAAACGGAAAAGAGGTAAAAAGACAGTTCAAACTGAAAGCACTTAGGAGACTATGCAAACAGAACAACCCTTACAAGAAAACACTCAGGAGACTGTAGAAATAGAGCAAACATCACTTGAAAACCTTACAGAACATTTCTTCATAAGTTATGAAGTAGATATGGCTCAAGTACTGGGAAATTTAGGGACATCAATTTCTGAAGAAATAGGCAGGTTTGTACCAACTTCTTCCCATTCAAATCTTGTCTTGGACCTTCCTAATATGGAGATGCCATCTCTTGAAGGAAAAAAACATCGTGAACCTCACATTGAGGTAAATAGTCCTTTGGAACAAACATAGAACCTGGAAGAAATAGGGGGACAATCACCAGCTGATGAAGGTGGAGAAGACCTTGAAATACCCCATAAACAGAATAAAACAACAGGAAAAGGCAACAATAAAATAAAAAATTAAAACAAGAAAACAAGATATTGAGGAAAAAGGTTAAGAGAATAAAAGTATTAAAACAAAAAGTTGGCAGACTAAAAGAAACAATCAGACAACTTAGGAAGTAGTTGGAAAAGGCTGACAAGGCACGTGAGAAGAAGAAATCCAAGAGGCCTAGAATACAGGGAAGAAATCCACTTCCTAGAAGGACAATTCACACCAATGTTGTTGTAAAACAAACAGAATTGCAGGCTCCTTTGGAAGCAACTAAGATAGAAACTTAGACAGAGGGTCTAGTAACAAAAGAGACAATTGTTTAAATTGAGTGAGTGTTCCCTACAAATTTTCCTACTCCTTTGCAAACAATTGAAACAAGAACCCAGACAGATGCCCCAAAAACAATAGAAGCAGTTGTTTCAGACTAAGGAAACATTTCATCCCCTTGAAAAGGATGTTATTATTAATAGGTTGGAGACAGAACTAATGCAATCCCAGCAAACCCTAAATAAATGTAGAGATGAAATGGTAACAATGGAAGAACATCAAAAAGTTATCAAACAACTTCAAGCGATGTCAACAATAGAGAATGAGACTTTTGTTGAGCTCAACGGAGCTAAGGAAAAGTTGAAAAAGGTACAGGGCCAGTTATATGGAGATTTGGAGAAAATCAAATAAATTTTCTCTATCTATTCTGATATAGTAGCTTACAGGGCCCCTGCTACTAATTACACCTTATTTTTGTTAGAACGTTATCTGATGCCGAGAATAAAATCTATTAGAGGAGGAAAACCTTTTGAGTTCACCACTGTTTCTAATTTTGTTTCATGTTTTAGAGAACAAGAGGAGGGAGTAAAATACTTTATGTGTGATCTATACCTTCACAAATTCATCCTATGAGAAAATAGAAAAGAGAACCCTAATCCTTTCATTGGGGAAATCCAATTTCAAGCATTCTTGTCTTTTACCAAAAATCAAACCAAGTGGGCTAAATCACAGAAGGTTTTCATGAAAAGGGAGACTGGATTAGATTTATGGATCAGATGAGAACCTCCTAAAACCCTTGATACCATTATGTAGCACAAAACATTCATGAAGAGGGAGAGGGTTATATAATCTTTGGCTCCCATCCACAAACATGTTATACAATCAGGCCTACAATATTTTAGAGAGCTTAAAGAAGAAGCCATTTCCTCTTCCAAACTAAGATGGGATGTCTCCTCAAATGCAATCAAGAACACAAAACCATTTTATTTCAAAAAATTTCATGCAACCACCTTCAAGTTAGAGAGGTATTCCATAATGATCCTGGATTAAGGGCCTACCTGGATTGGATGAAGGTACAATACTCCCATCATTTGGTGCCCTCCAGAGGGTTATCAGAGTAATTATGAAATTCGTAAGAAGGAGGAATATGTTTTTTGAGAGCTTAAAGGTAAGAATGGGTTCAAGAGACCTGGAGAAAAGACCTCTCCTCCCTATAGTATCACTACTTTACATGTAAACTCTCTTATTGCATGAGGACATGCAAAAAGGTAACCTAGGGGGTATGTTGAGTTGAGAAAAGGGTATAAATATCCTCCTTATTACCATGGTTTATGATATATTCTTGATTGACTTTTATATCAATTAGAAGTAATTAGGAAAGAAAATGATTAAAAGGTCTTCTAGAAATATTATCGAGTGATATTAGATAATTTCTGAATTTCTGTTTGAATTGTTTGATTTTATTTCAAAAAATGGACAATTTCTATTAACTCAAGATAATTAAAGAGATCCTAAAGATACATAAGCCATTAAATATGGAAGGAATCAAGTGCAAAGAAATTTAGAGGAATATTAACTCTTTATTTTGTAATCATTATAAATAGTAAAAGTGATCTTGAGGATCTCTTGATCCTCAGGATAGCTTAATTAACCCATGTTAGTGTAATATATAGAGGGTGATGAACAATCGAGAGATATCCAATAAATTCAATCAAACATTCAGATCTCTGAATCACTCTGTACAAGAAGTCCATTGTAAATGATTTACAAATTATGGAATTAATGAAAGCCTTGAGCATTTTGATCATCTTTGTGTACTGCATTTTTAGCAGCAGTACCTTCTAAAGACTGTGGGCCCAGTCAGAAGGAGTTATTGTTTCATCTATAATCGTATCAATTCCATTTTTGTGATTTAAATTTCCTTGCAACACTTAAGATAAATTCATGAGTGTGTTGATTCAATAGCTATGTTGTTCATTTGCAGAGAATAAATGCTTTATTTCAAGGTTATCGATTGTTGTTCCATTTCCAATTACTGTTCTAGTATAAATTGAGTATTTCCTTGAAAAATATGAGATAAAGGTTGTTGATAGTTTGTGCGCAACTTTCAAGGTTATGAAAAATGTGAATGTTGCAATATTTGAAGATAATAGATAGAGAGTTTGTGACTGCAAAAAAAACAAATGCATTCAAGGAATGATAGTGGTACTTGAAGAGAAATATGTGACAACTTGAGGTAGAAGTGGGTGGTTAACAATGAGGGTTTTGTGACCAGTATATTGAGAGGTGGTGTTGTATTTTTTTTAAACATGGAGGAATTTTTCTATATGAACAAATGATATTGTGATGAAGTGTCATTTCCAGAAAAAATATAGAATAAATTTAGTGGTTGAACATGCATAGTTAATCCAAAGAAGAGGAATCCATTAGCAGAGATGACAACAAATAGATTGCAACAAAAAAAGTGGTTCACTACTAGTGTACCAAGTGTTGATGATGGTGCAAGAAATCATGGAGGCATGGCTGCAATTGTCTTATGATATCCTGGGTTCCTGAGATATGGCACATTATGCATTTCCTTCAAAAATGCATTTTTCAGCTCACTGGAATTCAACACATATACCTTATCTTTGTACATGAGAATTCCATCTTCTTTTAGCTCATAAAAAATAAATTTATGCTAAAACTTACCTTGTTGTAATGTTCCTTTTATTTTCAAATATTTCTCATCTAAATTTGTTGTTGTCTTGATTTGATCTTTCATATCATTATTGTACAAGCTAAAATCTTTGATCAAAATTAGCGAATAAGAATTGATGAGCGTTCAGAGGATCTCAAGGCTGCAATTACTAGACGTTTTGTTATCTCTAGAGACATACTTGTTGATGAGTGGATCTTAGGGATACCATTACCGTGTGTACTACTTGTAGAGAGACCAATGGGATAATAAGTTTTCCAAACTAGAGATTGACCATATTCTCCTATTAGTCTGTCAATGGAGAGTTGTCAATGATAGAATTTGAAATTTTCTAGCCCGGTGTGTTTCTATCAATAGTTTGAATACTAGTGTTCCGGGTCGTTGTGTAAGAAATATTAAATGGTTGTGCATAATTAAGATCAATTACAATTTCATATTAACTATCTAGATGAATCCCACTACAACAATCCCAACCATAAAAAGAATCCATGTCGTTTCGTGTAGGCACTCTAGCAAGTCGAAGTGTTGCTCCAAAGCTCATCAACCCTATTTTATGTACAGAGTTGGAAGTGTATCTACATTTCCATTGGGAAAAAACCATCTTGATGATTTCCTTACGTTGATAACAAACAATTAACACTTGCAACTTATCAACTGTGCACACTTTACTCTTTACACTTTATCAACTTAGCTGCAAACAGTCTGCCAGGGACAACCAGAACAATTGGAGATATCAAGAAGTTGTTGATAAATGAGTTCCAAAAGTCGAGTTCAGAGGATCAATACATGAACAAGATGATAGAGATTAGACAGAAACATGGAGAATTTGTATGGGATATTGACAAGAGATTCAAACGACTAAAGGGAAAGATAAAATACGCATGACATATATGCATCATAGGCACCTATTCGTCATTTCACTGTTACCACACTTGAAATATCCACTGCAACAAAAAAAGTTTCAGACGCAGATAGAGGCTCTCCATGAATCCCTGCAACTGGAAGAAAACCAATATCATAAGACAGATCTGTAACACACCTACTACGGGAATTAATAATTTTCGGCTTTTTCCTTCTTTTCCCTGAGAAACAGAATCCTCAAATTCCTGTGGGGCTTGATGTAGACCCTACCATACCTTATCCTTACCCATGTGATTGTTGGCTATGACCAAAGGCCTTACCGAAGAGGTGCTTCCGGCTTTCACGATTCGGGAAATCGCAATGCATGTGTTCCCCTGCTCTCTTGTCTCTCGAAGTGCCGAAATCCGAAAGGAACCAACAGTTCGTCACATCTACAAATGCCTCAGATTTAAACCTGGCATTCCACCTTTCGGAGTTTTGCGTATCGGGTTTTCGTGGTAGAAGAGGATGAGGGTTTCATGCCCTTCGGTTTTCCGGGTGCCGAAACACCGAAAACCAAATCTACCCATGCTAAGCCATATCGAGATTTCACAAGCCGGGAATTTGGGACTAGCGTGTTCCAGGGACTCGCCTCTAGATATCCCAGGTGTCGAAATACCAAGACATCAATACTTATATGTGCTATTATTATTTCGGGGTTTCAAAAGTTGGGGTTTTGCGATATGTGCAGACAGGAGGTCTTGCACTTAGGTTTCTCGGGAGCTGAAACTCCTAAGCCTGTATTCATCACTAAGCTCATTTCGGGGTTTCGCAAGTCGAGACTTCGCGACTGGCGAGTACAAGGGAACTGACCCTTGGGTTTCCCGGGTGCCGAAACACCGAAACATCCAAACTCTAGACATGCTATGCCATTTTTGGGTTTCACAAGTTGGGATTTCGGGATTGGCGAGTACAAGAGACTTGCCTTTAGATATCCCGGGTGCCGAAACACCATATCTCATCCACGCTATGCTGATTTTGGGGTTTCATGAGTCAGGATTTTGGGACTGACGAGTACAAGGGATCTTACCCTTAGGTATCTCGAGTATTGAAACACCGAAACATCAAGACTCTAATCATGCTACACTGGTCTGGGGTTTCACAAGTTAGGATTTCAGGACTAGTGAGTACAAGGGAACTTACCCTTAGGTATCCTGGGTACCGAAACACCGAAACATCAAGACTCTCATCACGCTACACTATTCCGGGGTTTCGCAAGTCAGGATTTCGGGACTGGCGATTAAAAGAGACTTTCCTTTAGATATCTTGGGTGACGAAACACCGAAACACCATATCTCATCCGCGCTATTATCATTTTGGGGTTTCGCAAGTCGGTATTTCGAGACTGGTGAGTGCAAGGGAACTTACCCTTAGGTATCCCGGGTGTCGAAACACTGAAACATCAAGACTCTAATCACGCTACGCTATTTTGGGTTTCGTAAGTCATGATTTCAGGACTGGCGAGTACAAGAGACTTGCCTTTAGATATCCCGGGTGCTGAAACACTGAAACACCATATCTCATCCATGCTATTATCATTTTGAGGTTTCGCAAGTCAGGATTTCAATACTGGCGAGTACAAGGGAACTTACCCTTAGGTATCCCGGGTGCCGAAACACCAAAACATCAAAATCTAAGGGAACCATTCTCTCTGATGCAAGGTTTCCAAACGTACGCCATCCAATCCTTCAGCGGGTTCTTGGGAAATTATCACCAAACTTGGTGACCTGACTGAAAGGCCTCCTTAAATTACTGAGTTATGAACTCTGTGACAGGGGTGAGTTAAACTCGTATGTTTTCTAAAATGGTAGTCCTTTCAGGGAACTCACTCAGGCTCTAGAATGTAATGGAACTTTTTGGAAGAAGGTGCCTTCGGGAAATCAAACCAGGGCATAGCGTGAGTCAAGTACATGGGACACAGTCAAGGGGACTGGCTTGTAATATGAACTTATTCATTCTATACTTAAACCGATTATGGTCATATAAGTATAAGCATGAATCCATTATTTCTCATCAAAACACTAGGCAAAAAGTTCTATACAGAAATTAATCATTTATGAGTATACAAACATGAGCATGCGTCCATTATATTCAGTTCAAGATACGAGATATAAACACTTATCAGAAAACACTAGGTGATGCAACTACTGAGAGGGGTGCTCATTTCCACCCAGCCGTAGGCTCAGTGACTCCAAATGGATTTACCACTAGCCACCCCCGAGCTAGACCACGATGCTTTGGGACTCAGTCTCTTACTTCCTGCTCGTCGGAAGTCCAGGACGAAGGTTACTCTCCTTCTCCTCTGCTCATGACTCACTATATTTTCCTAGAGTTCTTCTGGTTCTCCTCTTCCGCAATTCCTGTCACTCGTGTATGTGTGTGATCCACTCTCCCCCCCCCCCATTCCACACTTCTTTCCTCCTACGAGGTTGCGTGTGGCACGAAATTCCCTGTCCGATGGTCAGGTTTGAGAGCTTCTACGGATGGGCGGTTCGCCCCATCCCCTCATTTACTCTTGAGGAGCCTCCCCACCTACCATCTGGGCAGCTAATTCATTTCGGGGTCTGAGAGTGAGCTTCGGTTTTCCCGAGCACGTACAAACCAGTATGGTTTTGGTTATGTGGAAGTTAACGCAGCCACTCCCAACCCCTTCCACCACCTCTCATAAGCCATCATGGTATCTTTTCAGCACATCCCCCTCTCAACAGTCATGCAACACATATTCATACATAATTTACATTCCTCGAACCTTTTATACAAAGGAATATACCCAAATATGCCAAGACCTTATCGACCTTAGTGCCAATAGATCACAGAGATTCCTCCAATTAAAAATGTTTTTGTTGGTGTAAGTGAATAAAGACCTTGACTTATTTCATGTCTTCATTCTTCTCGATGCTTTATCAACAAATTATCCTACCAGTAATATTCCCAACACTATCATTTCATAATTATAATCCTTATAACTTCCTTGGTTTCTTCCATTTCCCTCTCACATCTCTTGAGCCCTCTTGTAATTTGGAGTAGGTTGCAAGATGCACAACAACTATGAATGTAGTGGTAGTGTGACATTATATTATAGGATCTATGAATAAGGGAGATGAAGAGGATCCTTGGATCATCAATTTCCTTCGGCCTAAATAACAACAAGGCTCAACTCCTGACTAAAATGACAATCTCACTTCCAATAAGTAGAGCACACATACATATAAATGGATCATATATCAAGCCTTTAGGATATCAAACAACAACATGCTAATCGATATGGAGTGTGTAAGATTTTTTTCCCTTGTCCTTTCATCTCATATGCACTTCCACTTATAAGTAATTTGATTCCTTGAACTTTGGATGGTGATGCACTTCCACTTATAAGTAATTTGATTCCTCGAACTTTGGATGGTGATGCACTTCCACTTATAAGTAATTTGATTCCTTGGACTTTGGATGGTGATTTTCATGGGATTAGCTTGTAGATTATTCCCCTGTCTCCCTTATATAAGGTGCCTTCATTCCTACAAGTGCTAATGTTGGCTTAAATATCCAACTTTTTGTTTTTTGATCAGCACATATGTTAAAACTCTATGCTCACAAAGTCTTTGACTATGTCCAAGGATCTTTGAACAACTTTGGCTAGTCTTGTGTTCATTGGAATAATATCGATCAAGAGGGCTTTAATAATGATGGAAGTGTCCCCCACTACCATTCTTAACGTTATGCTTATTTCTTTTAACATATAAAGATCTTGATATATTGCAACCCTTTTGCTTCATTGTTAGTGGGGATTCCCAAACTATAAATGATTTTTACTTTATTTTGTCCCTCAAAATCATAAATTATCCCCTCACATGTCATCCCTAATTAAATTTAATGAAAAAATAAAATATAATTTTCATTATAAATATTTCAAATTTAATAACTAATTAATTTTTTTAAATCATTAATAAATCATTTGAAAGGGAAATAACAAAGTGTAAGATAAATATTAAGTGGTTATATATATATAGAAATTATGAATATTGTTAATTGAAATTTGATAAAATATTTTAAAAGGAAATATAAAAGCCAAAGGAATTGTTTTGTTTTGATAAACTTTTTAAAGGGAATATAGAAGTAAAGGAGGTATTAATAAAGGGGTTGGCTAGTTGTTTTATGAAATGGTTTTTTCGTGGAATTTGGCTATATAAATTTACACCAATCACTATTTTTTGTTGTTCAGAATCCATTTTTGAATGCAGAAATGGATTCAGCATACTGAAAAACTCTCAAGACACTCGGATTTTATAGAAATAATCACTTAAATCTACAAATTCAACAATTTCTCGCCGAATTTTGAAAAAATATCCTAAAAAAAAATCTACATTTCTTAAAATCTTTAGCATAAAACATTAATAAATCATTTTAAAGAAAAATAACAAAGTGAAAGAGTTATCGTCGATATTTTTTTCGTTGGTCTTTCGTCCAAGTGGCTATCGAATACACTGCATTGTATAGTTGTGCATCGGAACTCTTAGGAGTCGGTCCATTTCTTTTTGACTAGAGATGGGCTCGACGCGGTTGATGGTCGGCCACTATGAGCTGGTTGTTGTCCACGTAGTTATTGATCCCCTACATTGTATAATTGTGCATCAAAAGCTCTTAGGAGTCGGTGCATTTCTTTTTGACGCGAGATGGGCTTGTCGTGGTTGATGGTCGACCACTACGAAAAGGTGCGTTCAAACCTAAGAAAAAATGAGGACTAAAGGCGTTTGATGTGTTTGATATACATATCTCCATACAGTTCGGCATCAGAGTGTTTGCTTTTGCAATTTTCTCCATAATTTCTATGGTTTTAAGAATCTTCTCTTGCATGTTTTCATTTTCTCTTTATGACCTGTCACTTCAATTTTCCTTTAGCACCGGATGTTCACGTGGTTGTCAATGCTCTGCATTGAAAGGGCCAGGAGTCAGCCCATTACTTTTTGAACCAGATGGTCAGCCACTACGAAAACACAGTTAAGACATAAGAAAAATCAAGGAATAAAGGGTTTGAGGTGTATTGCTATATAAATATCCCTGTACAACATCGACATCAGCTTATTTTCAATGATTGAATGCATTTTTTTTTTTCAGTAGAAAAATTAGCACAAAATTATATTAGATAATAATTTTAATTATATCATCAGGTATCCTTGATCAATAATCACTGATCCATCCAATCACACTTTGACCCATATAAAACTTATCAAATAAAAATTGTTTACAAAGATCTAAAACAATATCATTTCTAAATCTGAAATACCTTAATAAACATAGGTAACCTCACACTACTCTGTTAATATATAGAATATTAACCACGAAAGATTAGGAAAACTTTCAAAAAAAACAATCCAAAGGCAACAGTTCCAGTACTAACAAAAAACAAGCGAAAACTTGAAGTTAAAAGATATCAACATGGTGAGTTGGACCCACAATTGCTCCATCCCAAGTGAAGTATGTTAATCTTTCTTTAGTCACCGAGAGAGCTTGCTTTGACAAATGATCTACCTCCTCATTTGATTCCCTGAAAATGTGTTGAAAGCTAGTTCCTTTGAAAGTGATAACCAGGTCCATAAGTCTTTGTTTCCACTCTTCAATATTGATGGCTTGAAGTTTTCCTTTATGATTTAGCCATTCAATAATTACTTTAGAGTCCCCCAGGACTTGAATATAATAGATGTCCAAGATTTTTGCAATGGTGAGAGTAGACCAAGCTCCTAATAACTCTATTTTAGTATTTGTTCCAGATCCACCACTGAAATGCCATCTATAAGCATGTGAATTGGAGCGTTTAATGGTTCCCCCTGTGCCACAAATTGACCCCCCATCAATGGATGCGCCGTCAAAATAAGACAAAGAGTAATCACTAATCCACAAGATTGGATTCTACCTTAACGTCTGAAATTTTAGAGTTGGTGTATTTTTGTTGAGCTCTCCTACCACTTTAAACACAACTGCCCAGGCCGAAGGTGATCTACCATCAAATATGATTTGTTGCATTCTTTCCAAATGTACCAGCAAGTCAAAACTGACAATATTTTTGATAAATTCTTATTCAGTGTCCATGAGTTCATACAATCCATAAGGGACAGGCTAGCCCATTTGAATTTTATATTAAGTATGTACGCACATTTTGCCTAGACTAATTTAGCAAAAGTGCATTCAATGAATAAGTGGGATTTTTCTTTCGCATTTTGTTTACAAAGAGTGCATAGACACGGGCCTACCCAACCTTTTAGTTGTAAAATATCCCAAGTTAATATCTTGTTCTGTACAGCCAACCAAAAAAACAATATTACCTTCAATTGCATCTTCCATTTCCACAATTGAACCCACCAGCCTTGACAAATTGAAAGCGCTTGAGTAGATAGAATGGAATTGTAGACGTTTTTAACATTTAAGTCGCCTGTTGTGTCACCACCCATCCAAAGAAGAGCATCTTCTGAATTTGGATGGAGAGTGATCCGACTTTGTTTAATTCTACAATATAGTTTTCCCAATCGGAAGAATGAAACCCTGACAGCTCCAAGTCCACATTGCTCTTCCATTTCTCAGCCAATGTAATTAGATCCCTAGCCATTAATGCTTGTGCTAGGATAGTAACCTGCTTTGGATTTATAAGTGTGATTGTCTCTTAATGGAGAAATGAATTATCGCCAATACCTAGAATCGGGTCTCTCCCAATAGTTATAAGATGACCTACGCCAGGACGCTAGCTAAGCCAAGGAAGGATATTGGGAATAGTTTGGGTAAGACTGGACCAGATCCTTGAGGCTGATTTGAAGAAATGAGACTGATTTCTAAGCGAATTGATTAAAGTAGCATTCTACAGGTATTTATCCATTCAAACCTGATGCCAAATACTTTCATGATTTAGGACCCTCCACAGAGTATTTGTATTCAAAGTTGTATTAAAATGATAAAGATTTCTAAATCCCCAGCCTCCATTCTTTTTTGGTCTGGATAATGTCTCCCATCTACATAAATGGTAGTGCTAAAACTCAGAATGACCATTCCATAAAAAATGGAACATCATTTTTCTAATATTTTTTATAACTACCTGTGGCGAGGCTTTCATTGACATCTAGTAGACATGTTGGCCTTCCAACACTGATTTGACCAAAATATATCTTCATCCCAGCAATAGCCACTGGTTACACCATAATCCAATTTTATTTGTTAATTTGGACACTATCGAGTCCCAATCTGATGCTCGATGTGACCCTGTCTTTAGAAAGTAACCCAGATATTTGAATCTGATAGAAAGAGAACAAAATTTATAAGGAAGAAAATATTTGAAAGGGATCAATTCATCCTCTATGAGGCCTTCATAATGTATGGTAGTCTTTGTATGATTAACTGTGAGACCCGATGCTTTACAGAATAGACTTATAATTTTGATTATTTCCTTTCATTCGATTAAAATTGCATTCGACATTATGATAACGTCGTCAACAAACAAGAGATGTAATATTTTTATCAGTCTCGACACTTTTATACCTGATATGGTTCCTACCTCCAAGCTATTTTCCAATAACAAGTTGAGGCCTTCCATCACTAAAATGAAAAGCAAGGGAGAGAGAGGGCATCCTTTCCTAACTCCCCTGCCACTTCTAAAAACATTTTTTGCCTCTCCATTAATTAACACTGCATAGGAAGATGAAGTGACACATGACATTATCCAATTTTTCATTTGAATCCCCACACCAATTTTTAGAAGGATTGTTCTTAAATGGTCCCAGTCAATACAATCATAGGCTTTCCTTAAATCCAGTTGTAAAACAAGGGCTTTCAAACTTTTCCTTTTTATGTTGTGTAGACTCTCATGAGTGGTGCCTATGGCATCTTGAATACGCTTTCCTTGTAAAAAACCCCTATGTTCAAAGGATATAGATCTCGATAGGAAGGTTTTAAATGGTTAACGATAATTTTTGAAATTACCTTGTAACAAAGATTGCAAAGTGAGATAGGTCGGAACTCATCAAAGGAGGTTGGGTTATTTTCCTTTGGGATTAAAGTTAGGAAAGTAGAATTTAGTCCTCCTGCGATAGCACCTAGCCTTCTTGTTTCCTCCATCATAGCAAGGAGATATTTCCCGACTAGGTCAAAGAAGATTATAACAAAAAATTGCAGTCCATCCGTCTGGTCCCAGAATTTTTTCTTTCTTAAAGTGAAACAAAACTTCTTTCAACTCATCCAATGTGATAGGTGTGAACAAAGAACTAGACTCCTTAGCATTAATCATTTGTAGGAATAAATCAATAATCTTGCATTGATCGGCTGTAATCGGGTTTGTCGGAGATTTGTAGAATTCCTTGAAATATTTGACAACTGCTTCCTTTATATTATCATGCTCAGTTATAATGTCACCATTCCCACTTTGAATTTCCCATATATGTTTCTTGATTCTGTTATAGCTAGCAAACTTATGAAAGCATTTGGTATTATTGTCCCTGCTGGTCATCCAAAGAGCCTTGCTATGTAATCGCCATTGTTCTTCCTCATCTTTTAATATGTCATTCCTTTCCAATTCTAAATACCGAAGAGCTATAACAACTGCCTGATCATTTGGATCACCTCCCAGGATTTTAATTGTTTCCTTAATGTCTGATTCTAGCGATACTAGTTTATCTTTTTTCTGGATCAGATTCTCTTTATGAAAAATTTTTGTTTGTTTTTTCAGTTCTTGTAATTTTCGGATGATTCTAATCTTCCTGCCTCCTTCAGTAAGGAAAATCGGGTCATTCCAAACCTTAATGACTATATCCACAAACTCCTTCTCAATGATCCACTGAGCATTAAATTTGTAAGGGTAGATTTTATATGCAGGAGGTAATTCCATCTGTAATAGAATTGACGCTTGATCAGAAATATAACAAAACTCTACCCATGACCTGTAAATTCCAATATCAATTAAAAGGTCTTCGGCAACCAAAAAACTATCTAATCTCTGAGCTACTACTCCCTTCCCAATGCGACCATTTCTCCAGGTCGGGGCCACTTTGGTCAGCTTGATGTCAATCAATTTCTTTGTATAAAGAAGTTCCCTGTAATAATCCTCTGATATTCCAGTCTCGGGAGATCCACCCGATGCTTCATCTGAAGAGAGAATGATGTTTAAATCCTCCACTATGATCAGGTGTTTGATAGATAAAATACCACTTTCTTCTAGTGTATTCCAAAAGTGTTTCTGATCCTTGCATGGTCCATATATATTTAACAACGCTATCTCCTGATTTTTAATTAAACTATTTCATGTTAACAAGATACCACCCATAGTGAGAAATAGAACCAATGTAAATAAGTTTGGGTCCCAAGCAACTAACAGACCCCCAGAAGTACCCAAAGAACTTACATAACTTGATACCCAAGAAAGAAAAAATAGATGAACAAAATCCCTGGATTTCTGCTCGTTTACCAAAGTTTCTTGAAGGAAAATGATATCAAGATGGGTGTGTTCGAATAGTCGATGGACTGAGGAAAATTTGAGGGTTCCTCCTACACATATTACATCTAGGGAGAGTAATAACATCACTTTTCCCTCTCTAGGGATTTCATCGCTCTAAGAGGCCCACTGTCAGTGGTAGAAGGAACCGACTCAACTATCTGTAGTGTTTTTTGTGCCAATTTTTCCCAACTACTTCGAGTTTTTAGAGGAGAGAGTTCTATACCTAGTCCCCTAGAATAAGTGTAGTCTTTCCCCTCCCTTGTCCGAAGATAATTTGATGAGTTTCCTCCGGTAGTGTAGAGGTATCATGGAGAGCCTTCCCTCGATAAATAGGAAATTTAATAGTACCCTTATTATCCTTAATGAAAGGGAGCAGAGAATCAAGTATTGTGTTGAGAGAGGAATCATCCTCCTCAGGTTCTCTATAACCAGGCTCCACACCGGTGTTCATCAATAAAGGAGGGGACTGGTAAGGGGTCTTACCCAGACCCGAATCGCTAGCCATCTGTGTCTGAAAACTCTGAGAAATCCCTGTGGGAGTACTGGAAGGTATGACAGGGTACTCAGTAGGTGGGTAGATGGAACCTGATTTTGGAGACGATAAACCAGAAAGTGTAACTGAGGTCCACTTAGCACTAGCATTAATGTCTATATCCCCTTCTGAAACATCCTTTTCTAGAGAAGTAGATGACAATAACCACCTCAAGTTTTCAATGGCATCCCTTTCTCAAAGAGATAAGGAAGAGAAAAAAATAAGGGCAATATAGCTTCAACTTACCTGAGAGTGTAGACGCCTCTTCCAATGGAGGTCCACTCTCAGCCGCATAATGAATGGGAGCATCCCCAAGTGAGTCCACTTCAGTCATATAATCCAGTGGGTCTTCATGAAGGATTGAGTCATCAAACTTCTCATCTGCAACCTTACTAGTGCAGTCGCACAGAAGGTGTCTGGTACACTGACACCGGCTACATATGAATGGTATACCTTGATAGTCTAATATTTTATTTATATGACGGCCCCGCCAATCGATATCCAACAGCTCAGAAGCCCATTATGTATATCAAATTTCACTATAATCCAACTGAATTTCCTGGCTGAGTTTACCAATTTCGACTCATCCAGTGTGATAAATTTACCCAAAGCATCACCTATTGCCTTCAATGCTCCCTTGTTCCAGAAATGTATAGGTAGGCTCGAAAATAATACTCACAAATGCCTTCATTGAAAATTCTCAGTCTGTGGGTCAAAATCCACCCTCCACCTCTTCAACATTAAACTGTTGCCACCCAAAACCCAAAATTTGTTCAACAAAAAATATGCATCCTCTGGGGTTTTGAAAATGAAGCCCATCCATCCCTTTGTGAGGTAGAGGATCTCAGTTACATACCCTAGGATAGGTTTCCAGTTTTTCACAATCCACTCAACAACGAACTAGAGGCCAAATAGGAATAAGAGAGTATCCCTACCAAACCACACAATGTCAGTCTACATGTCTCTTCGAGGCCCACATTTTCCCCCAACATCATCCTCTAGACTCTCTTATTAGCCTTCCACACCTTCTTTCGAACCCCATTCTGGTTTGAAAAATTATGAGTATATCTATGTCTATCAATAGAATAAACTCCTTTATCCCCCCGACTATGACGGACAAACTTCCTTGGTCCACACAAAGGAATAAAAGTGTTTGTATCAACATGTGAACTAGCCAAAAAGGTTTGTTTTGGTGTATTCGAAAGTATCGGGGGATAAAAAGGTGAAGTTGTCAAGGACTGAGTATTAGGGATTGGACAGTGGGTTGGAAGAGTATATGTGTGAAAGTGGGTGCCAGTGTTTACACCCAATGAATCTGTCACCTTGAAAAGACCTCCTTTGTGCCACTCTACCTCATCCTCAAGATTCATTAGTTTTGTGACGTCTTTAGTTATGTCATCATTAGTAACTGAAACCATGGCACTAGCACCTGTTAAGCACTAGGTTGAGGATATAATGAAAGAAAGAAATAAGGTTAAAGAAGCCATTCCCCGAGGTTCGATGAAATCACTCGGACAAAAACACAAGTAATGACATTTATGTCTCTCCGAGAAAGGTTGATTAGACAAACAAACACTAAGCAGGAAGGTAATAGCCAAAGTAGAGATGGTTCAGTTACCGAAAAAAGTAAAATAATAAACTGGGACCGAGGCTCAGAGGACCTGAGTACTTGTTAGAAGCCTACCATAAAAACTAATGACACGAAAGGAAAGGGAAAGATAAAAAACTAATAGCTCTAAGATCGCCCAAACTAGACATTTAAAACCACACCTCAAACCAAGACAGGAAGAGGCCCTTTGATGTTGTCTATAGCTTATTTGTCCTCCTGGTTGTCGAAGATCCACCATTGATGGAACTCAAGTTCCTGCCCTGGTGCATTTCAAATGTTTTTCACATTTTTCTTTGTTTTTCATAACACAGTAAAACACTTCACATTTTTCTTGTTTTTCATAACACAATAAGATATTTCATTTTGAATGCATTCCTATATATACAATATATTATCATGCATATATCAAGCTACAATATACAATGTCTATACTTCCATCACAAATTCAGTGTGGCAAAAAAACATTAATTAATGGATGGAGGGAAAATTTATGGTCCTAGAACATAGCACAAAAGATTAAGTTGTTTACCTGGTTAATTATAGAAAACAAAATACACACTTGGGATAATCTTCAAAGGAAAGGTTGGGTTGGTCCTAACATATGTCAACTGTGCTATATCGATGAAGAGATAGTGTCACATCTCTTTATTAAGTGCCCCTTCACATGTCTAGTATGGGACACAATTATTCTTGATCAAAATATAAACATTGTTTGGGATGGGACTTCAATAACTGCTTGCTATGATTATTGGACAACCATGGAACGCAACCTAAATATCTCCCTTCTCTGGTCTCTTGGTTCGAATGGATGGATAGGAACAAAAAATTCTTTGAAAATGGGCCCCCTTCTACAAGTATTGTTGCATATAAAACACTTGGTATGCTAAAAAACTGGAAAGTTATACACAAGTAAAGTGGTAAAACAGATAAAAAATAGAACACATATCACAGAGGATACACCTATAGGGTGGTTTGATGGAGCAACACAGCACAATGACACACTGAGTAGAACAGGAGGCTTGGTCAGAGTCACAAAGAATTCACAATATAGATGGACCTTCAACTGTGGCCCGAGTACCAACACCAGGGCATAATTATTGGGCACCTGAGAAACACTACACTTGGCATCCGGATTAAACATTGAAGTCCTTAAAATTCTTGGGGATTCCAGAATTATCATAGAATGGGTGAAAAACAAGGGTAAGCTACAAGCGATCTCACTTATGGCCTGGAAGGAAAAAAGCAGACTACTACAACCCACATTTAGGAAGCTTAGTTTTAATCATATTTATCATGAGCACAACAAGTAAGTAGATCATCTATCAAAGGTAGCACTTAAAGGAAATAAATAAATAAAATATTGCTAATAGAAAATCGATTGATGAGATACTTTGTGGCACCAACATTATGTTGTTTTGTTTTGATAAATCATTCTTAAAGGAAATATAAAAGTGATGGAGTTGCTTTGTTTTGATAATTTTTTTAAGGGGAATATAAAAGTGGAGGTATTGATAAATCATTTTAAAGGTGAATATAAAAGTGAAGAAGGTACCTCTTGGACATGAGGTTAAATTGCAACAGAGTTCTAGTATCCATGCTTCATGTATGGGGCTCAAGCTTAGGTGCTTTTGGATACTACATGACCCCTCTCTAGTAGCCTCAATGATGATTATATGGCATACTCGGTATCTAGTGGATACTAGTGACTAACTAAAATCAACTTTTTGGTCCTAGGGTATGAACTAAAACTACTTCTAATTGGATAAGAACTTATCTTCTATAGATGCAAGGAAATGGGTTAACGATCCAATACCTAGAGAAATCTAGTAGGAGTGGAAGTTTGCCCCCTTATGGACCACCAACAAGTGATTTTATGTGGCCAAGTTTTGTCTACACACGATGATGTACTTGCATGCTGGGGTCTTGAGATTGTATCAACAAAAGCTAGGCTTGTTGCCCCGAATATTGTAGTCTTTTTCTTGCTTTGGATTTTTTTTTTGAAAAAGGTGAATATTGAATCATTTTTAATTAATATGTTTTTTTTTTTTTTAGTATAACTTTTATGTAGTGGGTATCTTTGTTTTTTAGAGATGTTCATTCAATTTTCATTTTTATTCGAGACAACTTTCATGCAATGTTGGTGTTGGTGGGATTGTAGTTAAGCACATCGCCAACTTAATAGTTTATTTTTAGAATGGATGCATGTTTGTTGGTAGTTTACATGGGTGTTGTACAATTGTCAACGAAAATACTTTATTTTCATTGGAATTATTCAATAAATTAAAAAAAAAAATTGATTGATTCGTTGATTGTATCGTTATTTTGACATTTTGGATTTGATTCAGACATATTGAGAAAACCTTAAACCACATTTTGAATTCATGAAATTGCATTTTTAGCATAGTGAAATTACAATGGAAAACATGTTGGAAAGAACACCAAAAAAGGGGGAAAATACCAATAAAAAAGGTGTTTTAGTTAAAAATATTAGCACATGACATCCAAATACATTGTACAATTGTACACTAGTAAAAGGTACAAGTGAAGGCTCTTTCTGATGTACATTGTCTTTTTATTAGAATAAGTGTCAAGTTGTAGACCATTTGTAGTTGAGAGTACATTAGGATTTGTATTACCCTTGCACAAAGAAATAGGATTAAGATATAGGCCTGGTAAGGTTGATGGTCAACCCTTATGCCTTAAGAGAAAACATGTTGAATCCACAACCATGGATATTTGATGCATTTCCTCAAGTGTGCTAGGAAGTGCTTATTTTCTACACTTTCCTCCTCTGACCAAGACAACCTTTCTCCCTGATTACTCTTATGTGGTACACAAGTAACACCCCTTACAAGGTCTAAGACACAATGTCCTTGGTGGATTTTTTGTCATCATTGATTTTAAAATCTCTTCTATAATCCCTAATTTAATTTATGCTTAATGTAGATATAATGTATGGTTGTGTCCAAATGATTTATATGTGAATTGTATTTCTGAAATAATAATAAAATGTGATGCCAATTGTTGGGGGACATGGACAAAGATGGGGGTTGATTAATCCACAAGAGAGGGGAATATCTAGGAGTGTCTAAGAGGGGTCCAAGGGGAAATTACCCATGTGTATTAATTCAAACCACTTCCTAAAATTACTATTGGTAGATGAACCTTCAAATTTTCTAATTGAGTGTCCCCAAAGCCAATCATTGAATGCATGTAAGAGGGTGGGTTTGAGGAGTCATGTCCCAAATTTATTGGAAGCATGGGATTGAGTACAATCAGTTTGGGGAAGAGTGTAATTCAATCAAGTAACCAAAGAGAGGAAATTTGTATGGGCAATTACAACAATTTTAGAGAGTTATGTTTTGCATGAACAACGAGCAAAGAATAGGGAAGAAGAGCATTGGAGCTGGAGAAAACATGGAGGGTGAATTCTGGAGCATATTTGGAGTAGAAGACTGAAAAGCCAAGTTTTCGACCCGGAAGAGTGAACTCTTGTGTGAGTTGCATTGTAACAATAAGTTATTGTTATTGTTTTCCTAGTACTAGTGAGCTCCCTTGAGTTTCCCAATAGTGAGATTCCTGTTACCTATGTCAGAGAGACCTTCATAAGTGAACGGGATGCCCAATGGACTGAAAGCATTAAGTGGGTACATTCCTTGGGTTGGGTAGGTCGAGAGGAAGAGATATAGTGGAAAATCGAGATAGTTGTAGGAGAATACTAGTCGATTGTGGGATTTTCTGAGCTATGAGTGGACAACGAGAGGTTGCTCCCTTTTGTGGCTTTCTAGCCCCAACTCAAGAGTGACTTGTTGTTGATATTCGGAACAACAAGTCTATGGTTGGGTGGAACATCTATACCAAGCAACTAGTTTCACAACCGTTTTTAAAAAATAAGTGTTTTGTCTTGTTTCTATGTTGCATTATGAGTTTAATTGTTGTGTATTAACTCTATGTTTGAGAATTATTTATATGTTGATGTATTTGGGTTTATCAGTTGCATTTTTTGTTTATTTTTTAATTTTGTAGATGCATCTAGTTCATGGTATCAACAAATGATTAAAACTGTATGTTTTCCTACAGCTAGTAAGCTACATGATCAGTTAGCATACAATTTTAATTTTATGAGTATTTCCACACGTAATGGACCTTGACTGGGTTAGGTAACATTACATTAATGATTGTGGTCATGGGGTAGTTCCCTTGTGGCATTCAAGGAAATTCCTTGAAACCTCTATAACATTTGGTGAAAAATGCACTATGCACACCAAGTCCCTTAGTTTCCATACACATTTCAATATTATGTGCATTTTACCCCTCATATGATACACACATCTACAACACCCTTGACTGTATGCACCAACATATGTTACATTATTTTTTTAAATTTAAAAAATATAGAATACCTAAACAAAAGATTAATTAAATTTTTTTCCAAATGGAAATATAAATCATGTTTTATGAAAGAAAATTCTATTAAAGTATAAAACTTTAACAACACAATACAACATGGGTGAAATAATGAATTTTGTGTGTCTGTATGTTGAAGTTTGCTTATAATATTGTGATATTCCCATGGGGAACCTAATATGAGTAATAATAAGATAATCTATTATATAAAATAATCGAGTTTTATAGAATTTAACATGAATTATTATCTATCAAAATTATTTTGATATGTGCAGTTATGGGTATTTGGTGCACTACCTCACATTTGCCTGAAAATTCCTCTTACAGGTTTAAGTGATAGTGCCCCTAGAATCCTCCTCCCATCACTAGTGAGGGGTCACTAGTGAGGGGTGGGGTCAAGGGAAGTTCCCTCACATGATTCGGTGTAACACAACAAAACCTATATAACGTTTGGTGTAGATAACATTGTTCATGCCAAGTCTTGGAGTTCACATGCCCCATGCACCGACTATTGTTGGGTATGTGTTATATTATTTGCATGGATAGAATTAGTGTCAGGCATCCAAGGGGGTAAGAGAGGGGTGAAGCACCCCCTTTCTCGGGGGGTCACAGGGGTTCGGGGGAAGCGCCCCTGAAAAAAAAAATATTTGGTGGTTTTGTGTTCATTTTTGGGCAGTTTTTCGGCACATGGTTTTTGCTGATGGTTTTCTATTTCCGGTCAAGGAATTATGGTTGTTGATTAATCCAGGTCATTGTATTAGGGTTTTGGGTCATGTTGGCTCCTATATTTATATTGTATTGTAAACAATGTATTATATAATGAATATAGAAGATGTTGGTTTTCCCAGTTTGGGTTTCCAGGGGAAAAATATTTGTGTAATGTGTGTATTTTCCATTCTATCTTTTATGTTATTTTATTGAAAATCTATTTGTAGTAAATAATTGTACAAGGTTAAAATCTACATTTGGTATCAGATCAATTATTAGCTTCAGGGGGACGTCTTTGTGGTCAGGGGTTTGGCTCGAGACTGTGATAAGCCTTGTTACAATGGGAGATATGTGGTATTGATTCTCCAGGTGAAAAGAAATGGCGAGTAGTTCAAAAATAGAGATCAAGAAATTTAATGGGAAAAGTTTTGAGTTGTGGAAGCTCAATATGGAAGATTTGTTGGTAGAAAGAAATCAGTTGATCACGGTGGATCCAGGTACTGCACCTACAGGAATGTTAGCAGATGACTGAAAAAACTTGGATCGGAAGGCAAAGAGCACAATCCAATTACGTCTCTTGGATTCAATATTATTGAATGTGTCAGGAGAAGCTAAAACCAAGGTGTTATGGAATAAGTTGGGGAACTTGTATCAATCTAAGTCCCTAGTAAATAAATTGTTCCTGCGAAAGAAGTTGTATAACACGAGGATGAGAGATGGAGACTCAATGACAGAGCATCTGAATGTCTTCAATACTGTGGTAAGTCAGTTATTATCTATTGAGATTAAAATTTTAGATGAAGATAAGTGTATCAGTTTATTGCACTCTTTACTAGACTCATGGGATAGTTTGGTTGTGGCCATAGGTAGTAATACAACTACCTTGAAGTTTGATGATGTGGTCTCATCCTTGTTTTTAGAGGATATGGGACAAAAGAATATGGAAGGACAAAGCACATATGCATTATTTTCAAGGTGACGCTCCCAGGAAAGAAATAGATCTAAGTCCTCAAGTGGGAGATCTAAATCTAAGGGTAGATCTAAATCTCCCAGAAAGTTTGTAAAGGGATGATGGAGATGTGGAAAAGAAGGGCACTAGAAGAAGCAATGTAGATCCAAAAGCATTGAGAGAGGAAAGGGATCTAAAGATGATCCTTCTACAGAAGAAAAGACCTCCAAGGAAGAAGGAGGGGATGTGTACTTGGCTTCTTCAAGCACACATGCAAATCATAAGGCATGGTTGGTTGACTCGGGTGCATCCTTTCATATGACTCCCCATAAGGAGTGGTTCTGTGAATATGAAAGGTATGATGGAGGTAATGTTTTCCTAGGAGATGAATCAAAAACCAAAATCATAAGACAAGGAAAAATCAAGTTAAGACTCATAGAAGGAAGGATTAGAACACTACCTATTGTTCTGCACATCCCATGATTGGTCAAAAAATTGATTTCTATAAGAAAAATGGACAATGGAGGGGTAAAAATAGTATTTGAAAAGGATGTTAGGTATGTGTTATATTCTTTGCATGAATAGTTTTAGTGTCTACTATGTTGCGCTAGAGGTTCAGGGGTAGCTCCCTTGATAAAAAAAATTCCTCGAGAAATGTGTCACATTTTGCCTCATTTTTTGTGTCGCCTTGATTTTCGTCTCTATTGTTGGGCATTTTTTCGGCACATGGTTTTGTCGATGTTTTTCTATTTCCAATTAAGGAATTAGGGTATTTGACTAATCCAGGTCATTGGGTTAGGGTTTTGGATGTCACTAGCTCCTATATGTATATTGTATTGTAAACAATGTATCGCTATGAATGAATATAAAATATGTTGGTTTTCCCAGTTTGGGTTTCTAGGGGGGGATTCTCTGTGTAATGTGTGTATTTTCCATTCTATATTTTCTATTCTTTTATTGAAAATTAATTTGCAAGAAAATATTGTACAAGGTTAAAATCTACAAAGGAAACCTATAGGATGGTTTAAGGAGCAATGGTGTTGCTGAAGGGAGTTCATTTTGGAACTCTGTATAAGCTGCAAAGAAGTACTATTACTAATGGGTGTAATAGTTCCATTGTTCTTGATATTGGAGCTAAAGAAGAAAAAAATCCTACATTCTCTAGAGAAAAGGTTATGTTGTGGCATCAAAGACTGGGGCATATCTAAGAGAAGGGTTTTCGACTAATTCACAGTAAAGGTATGGTTGAAGGTATATCTAATTGCTCTCTAGATTTTGATTTCTGTGAACATTGTGTATATGGGAAGTAGAATCGGGTAAGATTCCCCTCTGGTGCAACAAGGGCAGAAGGAATTTTATAGCTAGTGCACAATGATGTGTTTGGACCTGTGTCGGTTCCATCATTGAGAAAATATGTGTACTATGTCTCATTTATAGATGAATTCTCGAGGAATACTTGGATATATTTCCTCAAGAATAAATTTGAAGTATTTGACAGGTTTAAAGAGTTTAAGGCTCTTGTTGAAAATAAAACATAGAAAAGAATTAAGGTGCTAAGGATAGATAATGGTGGAGAGTTTTGCAAGAATGAATTTGAACAATTCTGTAAAAAGTGTGTTATACAAAGGCAAAAGACTACTCCATATAAATCTTAGAAAAATGGAGTTGCAGAAAGGATGAATAAGACGCTGATGCAAAAATAAAGGCGCATACTCAATGGTGTCGAGTTAGGGAAATAATTATGGGAAGAGGTAGTGGGTGTTGCATGTTACCTCGTCAATCAATCTCCCTCATCAACATTGGATGACAAGACTCCACATGAGGTATGGTCTTGTAAGAAACACTCTCTCACACATCTCAAGGTATTTGGTTGTGAGGCCTATGTTCATGTTCCAAGGGAAAACATGAATAATCCAGATAAGAAGGCTGAAAACTGTATCTTTATTGGGTATAAATATGGTCTCAAAGGTTATAAGATTTGGAACCCAGAAACTAAGAAGGTTGTATATATTCGAGATGTGGTATTTAGAGAAATAAAAGATGTTTTCAAACGAGAAGTCCTACCAAGTAAGGAAGAACCAGATAAAACAAAGTTTGATTTAAAGGATGATGAATTAGACTCTACAAAAGAACATGAATTAGAAGAAGAAGATTCTCATACTCCAATATTGAGGAGATCGGTTCGAGAAAAAAGGCTACTGGAAAGGTATACTCCACCTGATTTTTGTTCAAATTGTGTTTTATCTATTACTGATGATGATCCTAGAACTGTTAGGGAGGCAGTGGATTCAGAGGATGGAAAACTCTAGAAAAATGTCATGGTCGAAGAAATGGAAGCCTTAGATAAGAATGAGGCTTGGGATCTAGTGGAGTTGTCGACTAGAATAAATCCTATTGGTAGCAAATGGGTATTTAAAAATAAGTTGAATGCAGATGGAAAAGTGGAGAATTACAAAGCATAGATAGTGGCAAAGGGTTATTCCCAGGTTGAGGGAATTGATTTTGGTGAGATTTTTTCTCCTATTAACAAGTTAACCTCTATTAGATTTCTTTTATCTGTTGTTGTTGCATTTGATTTTGAAGTAGAACATATGTATGTGAAGACAACATTCCTACATGGGGATTTGGAAGAAGAAATCTACATGAAGCAACCAACAGGCTTTGTTGTGAAGGGAAATAAGGAGTTGGTATGGAAGCTGAAAAATTCCCTATATGGTTTAAAACAATCACCAAGGATGTGGTATCATAAAAATGATACTTATATGTTGGGACTTGGCTTCACAAGAAGAAAAGAGGATCACTGCGTGTATTTGAAATTAATTGGTGATCATTTGATTTCTTTGGTCTTGTATGTGAATGACATGTTGTTGATAGGAAACAACAAGGAGATTATCCAGGGTGAGAAAACTCAATTGTCCTCTAAATTTGATATGAAGGATCTTGGTGCCGCAAATTTCATTTTGGGAATGGAAATTAAAAGAGATCGGAAAAATAGTAAAAT